>CM056376.1:15829168-15846668 GCA_029718625.1 Synaphobranchus kaupii
TATCAGGTGCAGAACGCCGAGCCGTCCTTCTTCCTGAAGGAGGCGGGACAGGAAGTGATGCGTAATGGCAGCCTGCAGACGCGCAGCGAGCCCTTCTTCATCCACCTGGCCGAGGGCGTCCCGTCCGTCAACTGTAGCTATGGCAACTTCTCCGCGGAGACCAGCGTGCCCCTGGAGCTCCTGCAGGCCACCCCGCGCCTGCTGCCTGACCCCGCCCACGTCACACTGGGCTGGAAGGTGCGAGCACAAGTGGTGGAACCTCGGGCCAGCCCCGCCCGGCCACGCCTGCAGGTGTTGTTCTACCTGGCCGGGCGCAGGTGGGAGGAGTCTGCCCCGCTGCCCGAGCCGATGCCCTGCGTGTCCGCCGTGGCGAATCACGACTCCTCCCAGGCCGCCGCCTCCTGTCAGCTGCAGGGGACTCTGGGAATCTGCGTGGCGGAGCTGGAACTTCCCGCCGCCTGGTTCCCCACCCCCACAGGACGCAAGAAACCCTCCGAAGGCGAGGTGGCGCTCCTGGAGCTGTACTACACCGTCCAGCCACTGGAGGGTGACACCAGGGACTGTGCTGCCCTCACAGATCCCCTGAAAGTGCCGAACGCTGGCTTCCTCCCTGGACAGGAAGAGGGCATGGCGTATCTGCACAGGATTGGCTCGGTGGAACTGCTTAGCAGAGAGGAGGGGCCGCGGGTGACCAATCTCAGGCTAGACGATAACGTGGAGATCGAGGTCCCGCCCAGCCCCGTCCAGCAGGGTCAACTGCTGGGGTTCCGGGTGCGAATGAGCACGGCGTCCACTGTACAACAGTTCACTCTGAGGTGAGTCACAAGTTACGGTCTTACAAAACGTACAGAAGCCCTGCTCACATCACACACACACACACACACACACACACACACACACACACACACACACACACACACACACACATCACGCTGCATGTTATACCAGGGTTACACACACACATCACTGCATGTTATACCAGGATTACACACACATCACTCTGCATGTTATACCAGGATTACACACACATCACTCTGCATATTATACCAGGATTACACACACACACATCACTCTGCATGTTATACCAGGATTACACACACATCACTCTGCATATTATACCAGGATTACACACACACACATCACTCTGCGTGTTATAGCAGGATTACACACACATCACTCTGCATGTTATACCAGGATCACACACACATCACTCTGCATGTTATACCAGGATTACACACACACATCACTCTGCATGTTATACCAGGATTACACACACACATCACTCTGCATGTTATACCAGGATTACACACACATCACTCTGCATGTTATACCAGGATCACACACACATCACTCTGCATGTTATACCAGGATTACACACACACATCACTCTGCATGTTATACCAGGATTACACACACACATCACTCTGCGTGTTATACCAGGATTACACACACATCACTCTGCATGTTATACCAGGATTACACACACACATCACTCTGCATGTTATACCAGGATTACACACACACATCACTCTGCATGTTATACCAGGATTACACACACACATCACTCTGCATGTTATACCAGGATTACACACACACATCACTCTGCATGTTATACCAGGATTACACACACACATCACTCTGCATGTTATACCAGGATTACACACACATCACTACAGTATTATCTACAGGACAATCGCCAGGAGCCACTAACTGCGTGTTTCACATCAAAGTTGCAGGACCCTGCAGATGGGACTCTTAGTGAACAATCAGCCTTCTCCTGAGAGAGCCCTAATCCTTAGTGACTGATCAGCCTTCTCCTGAGAGAGCCCTAATCCTTAGTGACTGATCAGCCTTCTCCTGAGAGAGCCCTAATCCTTAGTGACTGATCAGCCTTCTCCTGAGAGAGCCCTAATCCTTAGTGACTGATCAGCCTTCTCCTGAGAGAGCCCTAATCCTTAGTGACTGATCAGCCTTCTCCTGAGAGAGCCCTAATCCTTAGTGACTGATCAGCCTTCTCCTGAGAGAGCCCTAATCCTTAGTGACTGATCAGCCTTCTCCTGAGAGAGCCCTAATCCTTAGTGACTGATCAGCCTTCTCCTGAGAGAGCCCTAATCCTTAGTGACTGATCAGCCTTCTCATGAGCGGGCACTGATCTTTAGTGATTGATCAGCCTTCTCCTGAGCGAGCACTGATCTTTAGTGACTGATCAGTTTTCTCCTGAGAGAGCGCTGATCCTTAGTTGACTGATCAGCTTTCTCCTGAGAGAGCGCTGATCTTTAGTGACTGATCAGCCTTCTCATGAGTGTGCGCTGATCCTTAGTGACAGATCAGCCACTGATCCTTTTTTATATAAGAGATTTTATATACGAGCCCATCCCAGCTCTCGTATTGTACTGAGGATCAGGAAAGTACTTCCTGTTTCCTGCAAATGTGTCCTGTTGTACTTCCTGTTCTCTGTAAATGTGTCTTGTTGTACTTCATTAGCGGGGCTCCACAGTGGCTACAAGGTGTAACTCATGGGCACTAAAGCACAGTAACTATGTACAGGAGCTCTAGATAGGAACTAAAGTACAGGAACTCTAGATAGGAACTAAAGTACAGGAACTCTAGATAGCAACTAAAGTACAGGAAATCTAGATAGGAACTAAAGTACAGGAACTCTAGATAGGAACAAAAATACAGGAAGTTAAGTGCTCGCAGGAGGCATTGGTATACTATCTTTCCTAAAGTAGAACCTTGAGAGCCACTGATGTCACAATAGACCCTGCCCAAAATTAAGATGAATATAGCAGCGGTGAAATTGTGATTGCAGTAGAAGTATCAACGATTTTAATATTTCACCTGTCATCTGAAGGGTATGTTCCATTAACATCTCTGAGCAGACACCCCTACAAGGTTATGCAGATCCCAAAGAATTAGTTGGTTTTGAATTTATCTGGAGACAGTATATGTAAATGATGATGAATATAATTTGAAAGGGTTAGTAGTGTGATATAGGATTCATCATCAGCTGTAGTGTCTGTTTATTGGGAGAAGTGAGCAGTGCTAGCGATCATGCTAAACTGCCCATAATCTCATATTGCCCTTCCTGGCCCTGGGGTCTCATATTGCCCTTCCTGGCCCTGGGGTCTCATATTGCCCTTCCTGGCCCTGGGGTCTCATATTGCCCTTCCTGGCCCTGGGGTCTCATATTGCCCTTCCTGGCCCTGGGGTCTCATATTGACCTTCCTGGCCCTGGGGTCTCATATTGCCCTTCCTGGCCCTGGGGTCTCATATTGCCCTTCCTGGCCCTGGGGTCTCATATTGCCCTTCCTGGCCCTGGGGTCTCATATTGCCCTTCCTGGCCCTGGGGTCTCATATTGCCCTTCCTGGCCCTGGGGTCTCATATTGCCCTTCCTGGCCCTGGGGTCTCATATTGCCCTTCCTGGCCCTGGGGTCTCATATTGCCCTTCCTGGCCCTGGGGTCTCATATTGCCCTTCCTGGCCCTGGGGTCTCATATTGCCCTTCCTGGCCCTGGGGTCTCATATTGCCCTTCCTGGCCCTGGGGTGTTAGCAGGGCTGAGACTGGGGAGCCCATGAGGGAAGGGGTGGGGGGGGGGGGTCTGTGCTCTGGTGAGTTCCTCTAATGGAAATGCCCATTTACGTCACATGGAAGCTAAGATGGTCCTCAGGTGACACTGTGCTGCTCTCTGATTGGCTGAACAGTTAGAGGCTGTTTGCCAATAGCTGACTAAGGCTCTACATGGTGCTGGACTACATCCAATCAGCAGAGACTGGACTACATCCAATCAACAGAGACTGGACTACATCCAATCAACAGAGACTGGACTGAGCTCTCAGCCTCCTGTTTACCTCACAGTGTGGAAATCTTTAAAGAAAAATACTATTTATGCTTTGATAATGTTATGCTTATGATTTTGTAATGTCATCTTTACATTATGATAATGTTATCCTTATGTTGTTGTAGTTTCTGAAGTATATGAGTTGATGTTTGTGTAAGTGATGTTGGTGTGTGTTGGTGGTGCTGTGTCGCTGTTAGCCATAGCCCCCCCCCACACACACACTGTGTCACTGTCACCATCTGCCAGCACCACGCCGAATCTTACACGCACGCACGCACGCACGCGCGCGCACACGCGCACACGCACACGCACACGCACACGCACACGCACACGCACACGCACACGCACACGCACACACACACACACACACACACACACACACACACACACACACAGTTAGATCACAGAAATGCTCACTGTGTAACTGTGTAAAATGTGGTTATATATTACAGGTTTCTTGTTGGCACACTGAAGGCTTCTTAAGGTGATGCTGTTTGGCAGTAGCAACTCTCTTTCATTTAAATGACACTAAATATTTACCATCACTTTCAACGTCTAAAAAGAACTGGTGGTTAAAATGATAAACTGTAAACAAACATGCAAAACAAGACACACTCACACAATGTTTATGACAGCTATCACCTACAAACTGTGAAATTCCCACACAATCTATTTTTAGTGAATATTAAATAACACAAACTGTAAACTATGAAGTGTGCTGATGAACTAGCAGTTTGTTAAATTCAATGACATTTTATTTGTATCGTATTTTTTACAAATGCCATTGATACAAGGCAACTTTAGAGAGATGAGCATATCGAAAATGTTAAATTCTGTAGGGTTCTGTGGATAAGAGCATCTGCTAAAGCCCTAAAATGTGAAATGTAGTGATGACTTTGGTGGTCTTCATGCTGTTCTGACAGCCAAAGCATAGTGATGCATTAATGAAAATCTTAACATGACAAGATTTTCCAAAATTTGTCAAAATTTTTGACTACTACTTGAAGAATGGGTGAGGTTGCACGTCTTGTTTAATGAGTTTGAAAAGCAGGTTTAAACGAAGCTTAAGGCTAAAGAGACTAAAGACAGCTGGAGAGAATGCACACACAAAGCCCAATGATTTTCTCTTCCTTTGTTTGAAACGTCTGCAGAACAAATTAAATGAACATACAGACTTACAAGCCATGAGATAATGAGCCTACTGTGCAAGATAAGAGCAAGGAGTTCCAGAAGACTGTCTGTAGCCTCCTTATTGTTTCAGTTATGAATATGAGTTATTGTATTTGTTTTGTTTGAGGGTTGCCACCGTTAGTGGGTAGTGTGGCCCCTGTTATTGGGTAGGTGGGTAGTGTGGCCCCTGTTATTGGGTAAGTGGGTAGTGTGGCCCCCGTTATTGAGTAGTGTGGCCCCCGTTAGTAACCCCCAGCAGACAGATACCTGTCACTCTAACAGCGGGTGACTCATTGTACAGTCAGCATGAAGGACCTTATTTTACACACACATTAATAATCATGACAAATGTGAACATATGCATGCATATTTCTAGTATATGTTAAATGTTTCATATTAACAGTGTGTTATTCAGGTTTTTCTCTTTAGTTTAATTTGTCCTGTGGGCCCAAATAAGATCCCATAGGAATAAGTTCACACAGATTACAGATTGTGTTTTTAAAAGCACTCAAGTGGAGATTATGCAGAATGGTGGCCAGCCGCATTAGGAGTAAACGCTTTCCCAGTTCTGCATTAAAACACAGCTGATTCACCTACAGCCAGATCTGCAGAAAAACCTCCAGAAAGAAATAATATCTTCCTTTACAGAGTGTGCCTTGTTTGTGCAAAGCTTGTCTTCATGTGAGTGGCCAGAAAATACACCGAGGTTTGTGGAATGCAGACAGAGAGAGTGAGAGAGTGAGAGAGTCAGAGAGTGAGAGAGGGAGGGAGGCAGGGGAGAGAGAGAAGTAGAAGACGGGAGAGGGGAGAGGTAGGGAGAGAGAGAAAGGGAGGGAGAGATGGAGAGAGTAGAGGAAGGGAGAGAGGGGCAGAGGGAGAGAGAGATGGAGAGAGAGGGAGGGAGAGAGGGAGAGGGGGAGAGAGGGAGAGAGAGATGGAGAGAGAGGGAGGGAGAGAGGGAGGGAGAGAGGGAGAGAGAGGGGCAGAAGGAGAGAGAGATGGAGAGAGAGGGAGGGAGGGAGAGATGGAGAGAGAGGGAGGGAGGGAGGGAGAGATGGAGAGAGAGGGAGGGAGAGAGAGATGGAGAGAGTAGAAGGGAGACAGAGGGAGAGATGGAGAGAGAGAGGGAGGCTGAGAGGGGCAGAGGGAGAGAGAGATGGAGAGAGTAGAAGAAGGGAAACAGAGGGAGGGAGGGAGAGATGGAGAGAGAGGGAGGGAGAGAGAGGGGCAGAGGGAGAGAGAGATGGAGAGAGAGAGATGGAGAGAGAGAGATGGAGAGAGGGAGAGAGAGAGAGGGAGAGAGAGAGAGGGAGGGAGGGAGAGATGGAGAGAGAGGGAGGGAGAGAGAGGGGCAGAGGGAGAGAGATGGAGAGAGTAGAAGGGAGACAGAGGGAGAGATGGAGAGAGAGAGGGAGGGAGAGAGGGGCAGAGGGAGAGAGAGATGGAGAGAGTAGAAGAAGGGAAACAGAGGGAGGGAGGGAGAGAGAGGGGCAGAGGGAGAGAGAGATGGAGAGAGAGAGAGGGAGGGGGGGGAGAGAGAGAGGGAGGGAGAGAGGGGCAGAGGGAGAGAGAGATGGAGAGAGTAGAATAAGGGAAACAGAGGGAGGGAGGGAGAGATGGAGAGAGAGGGAGGGAGAGAGAGGGGCAGAGGGAGAGAGAGAGAGGGAGGGAGGGAGAGATGGAGAGAGAGGGAGGGAGAGAGAGGGGGCAGAGGGAGAGAGAGATGGAGAGAGGGAGAGAGAGAGAGGGAGGGAGGGAGGGAGAGATGGAGAGAGGGAGAGAGAGAGAGGGAGGGGGGTGTTTTTCCCCAGGCTCCCTCCTCTTGTGTTTGCTGAGCTGATTGAATCCAAGTTCACATGTTTGTCTTCCAGATAAAAGCCCCACTAAGAGTATTACAAACATTAGCGCCACTTAAAGCTCCAGCGGGCGGTGTTAACGGTGTTAACTGTCACCAAAGACAATTACTCTGCATGAACAAACAGCTGTCTGCTCCCCCCAACCACACACACCCCTGGGTTCACTTACTAGAATGGGCAGTGACAGCCCGGACACTTCATCTCTGTCACCCAGAACACACTCCACGCCAGTGCTGTCCTCCGCGAGTCCCGCCAGCCGTGTGGGGGGGGGGGGGGGGGCGCGCGACGGGGAGAGGAGGAGCAGGTTCAGTGGGTTAGGAGATGTTTGACAGTAATCGGGAGGGGTGGGGGGGGGGGGGGGATTGTTGCCGTGGCACTGCAGAATGACACCATCCCCCAAAGCCGTTTGTTGCGCGGAGATTGATATTAGAGATATTGTGTTTGATATTAGCCTGCAAAACGCAAACCGTCATCAGCGTTCAACCCGTCAGCGTCCCGCCAATCAGCTCATCCGGAAACAGGGGATGGGCGGGGCCTCGAGTGTTTTTCTGCAGTTCCCCTGATTATAAGCACCCCCGAACCCCCCCCAAACCCCCAACCCCCAACCCCCCCGGGCGGTGCTGTCGGCTGCATCCATACTGCAGCCATATGGAAGGAGTGCTCTCTCTCCCCTCCAACATATGTTTGGAAAATGCATTTAATTTCATAGCATGTGTATTTCAATCATATATCTAGAACTGGTCACATTTGAGTGCTGGTCTATGTTGTAAAAAAAAAACATTTAATTTTCAAGTGTCTCATTTTGTAGTATTGATCCGGTCGTCTAAATGAACGCTATAGTGAATAGATTCTGAAGCATGCCAGTGTAAACCTAGAAGTTACTATTACAAATCAAGCCACAATTCACATCCACAGTGGGATTTTGCTTTCTTAAAATGGATACAAAACATAAATGGATAAACAATAATTGCTCAATTAACTAATCTGCGCAGCGTTTCCCTCTATTTCAATGTTTGCCGGAATTTATCAGAGAAAATAATAGCATTCAATGCTCCATGCACTGTTGACCGATGCAACATTGCAGTAAAAGAAGAAAAATTGTGTCAGGCTGTAACATCATTTCAGAGAGAGCAGATCTGTGTACGGTGTCACATTTTTACACAATTGGATTTTTATTTCTGGAGCACGTGGCAAATAAGATTTCCTCCCTTGCTCATATAAAGTCCTCTGACACACTGGAATATAAGCCAGGAACTATTTTACACCCTACAGGCCACACACAGTACTACAGGAGAGACAGTGACTATTGTACACCCTACAGACCACACACAGTACTACAGGAGAGCCAGTGACTATTTTATACCCTACAGAACACACACAGTACTACAGGAGAGCCAGTAACTATTTTACATCGTACAGGCCACACACAGTACTACAGGACAGCCAGTGTCTATTTTATACCCTACAGGCCACACGCAGTACTACAGGAGAGCCAGAAACTATTTTATACCCTACAGGCCACACGCAGTACTACAGGAGAGACAGTGACTATTTTACACCCTAGAGGCCACACACAGTACTACAGGAAAAACCAGTGACTATATTACATCCTACAGGCCGCACACAGTACTACAGGAGAGCCAATGGCTATAATACACCCTACAGAATGCACACAGTACTACAGGAGAGCCAGTGACTATTTTACATTACATTTACATTACATTTATTTAGCAGACACTTTTATCCAAAGCGACGTACAGTAAGTGCGTACAGAGACATCATCATCATTACAGAACAGACAAGGCAAGGCACATCCTTTGCATAATGTAGCAGCTATCCCTAGCAATGAACGTTGACTGTAGTTCACAGTAAGCTGTGGGCAAATCAGCAACACCACACTTTCATTCCAAGTACTATTATAAACTATACTATTATAAACCATTCCAAATACTATTATAAACTATGCTATTATAAACCATTCCAAATACTATTATAAACTATACTATTATAAATCATTCCAAATACCATTATGAACTGCTATTATAAACCATTCCAAATACTATTATAAACTATAATAAACAGACAGGAAAACACAGGGAACAGGGAACTGATATTCCTAGGTGAGGATATCAGTCAAGGTGGAGTCTGAAGAGGTGTGTCTTCAGGCCTCAACGGAATGCAGGCAGGGTTGGAGTAGAACGTAGGGGAATGGGAAGTTCATTCCACCACTGAGGTGTTAATGTGGAAAAACTCCGCAGTCGGGACAAGCGAGAGCCTTTGACACGGAGGGGGGGAAGTGCCAGTCGCCCTGCTGTAGAAGAGCGAAGTGGTCGAGCAGGAACATAGTTCTGGATTAAGTCCTGCAGGTAGGCGGGGGCCTGTCCTATTTGCTGCAGTGTAGGCCAGGGTCAGAACTTTGAACCTGATCCTGGCTGCAACTGGCAGCCAGTGGAGAGACCTCAGCAGGGGGGTTACGTGGGAAAATTTCGGGAGGTTGAACACAAGCCGGGCAGCTGCATTCTGGATGAGTTGAAGAGGCAGAATGGCGCAGGCCGGTAGGCTTGCGAGCAGGGAGTTGCAGTAGTCCAGGCGTGAGGTGACCATGGTCTGGACAAGAAGCTGGGTGGAGTAGGTGGTCAGGTACGGTCGAATCCTCCTGATGTTGTACAGGAGGAACCTGCAGGACCGTGCCGTCGCCCTGATGTGCTCTTTGAAGTCCAACCGGTCGTCCAGGACCACCCCCAGGTTCCTTGCAGAGCGGGAGGCAGCCACCACGGTCCCATCAACGGTGATGGAGAGGTCATGTAGTGGGGAGGTCTTGTACGGCATGAAGAGGAGCTCTGTCTTGTCAAGGTTGAGCTTCAGGTGATGGGTAGCCATCCACTCAGAGATGTCAGTCAGACAAGCAGATATCCTCTCCTTAACCTGTGGGGTAGAGGGAGGGAAAGAGAGGAAGAGTTGAGTATCGTCAGCATAGCTATGGTATGAGAAGCCATGTGAATGGATTACTGAGCCAAGAGACTTAGTATACATAGAGAACAGCAGAGGACCCAGTACAGATCCCTGCGGGACTCCTGTAGACAGGGGACGGGGAGCAGAGACGGAACCCTTCCAGGAGACTTGGTAGGATCTATCAGTGAGGTACGATACAAACCAAGAGAGGGCAGTTCCAGAAATGCCCATCTCAGCGAGTGTGGAGATCAGGAGTTTGTGGTTGACCGTGTCGAATGCCGCAGACAGGTCAAGGAGAATCAGGCTGCCAGCAGGGTGTGGTAGGAGGCCAGGTCATCTGGGGATCTGGATTTCCTCCACTTTCTCTCAGCGGCTCGTAGCATGGTTCTGCTGGATCTGAGAGAATCCGTCAGCCACGGGGAAGGGGGTGATAGTCGGGCTGGTTTGGAGACAAGAGGGCATAGTTTGTTGAGAGACTGAGAGAGGCATGAGTTAAACACAGAGGTGGCGACATCAATGGGCATTTTGGCAAAGGTAGCAGGAGGAGGAAGTGCAGAGAGAGCAGAAGTAGTGAGAGAGGTGTGAGAGAGGGTGCGGAGATTTCTCCTGAACATAACAGCGGGTGGGTTGTTAGCGGATTTGAGGGAGAGTGGGCAGGAGAGAGAAAATGAGATAAAAAAAAGGTCCGATACGTGGAGGGGGGTCACCGTGAGTTCAGATGTGGCACAACTCCTGGTGAGTACAAGGTCCAGTTGGTTACCACCATTGTGGGTGGCAGGTGATGGGGACTGAGTGAGGGCAAAGGACTGGAGGAGTGAGGTGACACTGGATAGCTGGGCGCTGTCTGGTTGGAGGTTGAAGTCTCCCAGTAGGATTACTGGGGTACCATCCTCAGGGAAGGAGCTCAGGAGTGTGTCCAGTTCATCCAGGAAAGCGCCGAGCGGACCTGGGGTGCGATAGAGAACAACAATGTTAAGTGCAGATGGGTGAGTTACAGTGACTGCATGAAACTCAAAGGAGGAGATATTCAGGCAGGGTACAGTGGGAATAGAGAATTTCCAGGACGTGGAAATGAGCAAACCAGTACCCCCGCCTCTGCCTGAGGCCCTGGGGGTGTGGGAGAAGGAGTAGCCAGCAGACAGAGCAGCTGGAGTGGCTGTGTTATCTGGAGTGATCCAGGTCTCAGTGAGAGCCAGGAAGTGGAGGGACTTCAACTTGGCATATGCAGTGATGAAGTCAGCTTTCTGGACGGCTGACCGGCAGTTCCATAGTCCACCCACCACTGAGAGTTCCTTATGAGAGGACAGCGGTGGGTAGACCAGGTTAGCCGGACAGCGTCTGCGGTGGTTGGGCCTCCAGGAGCGAGGCATGGAGCACAGAGGAATGGGGGTTAGACACATGGTAGGGGGTGAGAAGACAGGTTTTACACCCTACAAGCCACATGCAGTATTACAGGAGATCCAGTGTCTATTTTACACCCTACAGGCCACACACAGTACTACAGGAGAGCCAGTGTCTATTTTACACCCTACAGGCCACACGCAGTATTACAGGAGATCCAGTGTCTATTTTACACCTTACAGGCCACACACAGTACTACAGGAGACCCAGTGTCTATTTTACACCCTACAGGCCACACACAGTACTACAGGAGAGCCAGTGACTATTTTACACCCTACAGGCCTCACACAGTACTACAGGAGAGCCAGTGAATGTTACTGTGGTAACCTGAGGAGAATATTGTGAGTTGGCCCCACCCCTAGTGGGTGGAGCCTGGGGTAGCTGGAGCTGTACCAGCTGTACCCCAAAGAGTTCTGTAAAGACATCACGGAGAATAAAATATCTCTGTTTGACGGCCTTGTCTATGTGCTGTGTTGTCCAATCACAAGGCAGTGGTGTGAAGCCAGGGAAAGGTGTGTTTGGCGATTTGGATCACTCCCCTGGCACTTGGCATTTCAGATTTGGAGCACTCACTGAAAAGATTTTATGCTGCTCAGCTCTTGAAGTGACATTAAATTAAGAAGTATGTGACAAAAGATTCTGTGAGATATCTTTTCCAGGAGTGAGTGTGTCTAGAGAGTTGGTTCTGTAGGACTGAGGAGTTTAGACATTAGACTGGAGTGAGTCAGTTTTTAGGTAATGAATCACAGGTGAGAGAGACCGGAGTGAATCAGTCTTTAGGTAATGAATCGCAGGTGAGACAGACAGGAGTGAGTCAGTCTTTAGGTAATGAATCGCAGGTGAGACAGACAGGATTAACTCAGTCTTTAGGTAATGAATCGCAGGTGTAACATTAGACAGGAGTGAGTCAGTCTTTAGGTAATGAATCACAGGTGTAACATTAGACAGGAGTGAGTCAGTCTTTAGGTAATGAATCGCAGGTGTAACATTAAACAGGAGTGAATCAGTCTTTAGGTAATGAATCGTAGGTGAGACAGACAGGAGTGAGTCAGTCTTTAGGTAATGAATCACAGGTATGACATTAGACAGGAGTGAGTCAGTTTTTAGGTAATGTTGCTCAGGTGTGACAGACAGGAGTGAATCAGTCTTTAGGTAATGAATCGTAGGTGTGACATTAGACAGGATTGACTCAGTAGGTAATGTAGCTCAGCTCCACTAGCTGTAGTTCTCCATCAGGCTGCAGCTGTCTGATTGGAGCATTAAGGCGGTAATTGAAGGTAGCGAGTAGATGTACTACAGACAGTGGAATCGGTCTCTCTGATTGAGTTCCGTATCAGGGTGTCAGAGTGTGCTCTGCTTTTTCAGGGCCTTGTTAAAGCTGGTCTGTACTGATTGAAGTGAAATGCCTCATTCACCGATACTAAAGCATCCCACCTGGGATTGGAGCTGGCAACCTATTATTCACAAGCAGCCCTGATAGACATACTGTGGCACAGCCATGTGTGGGTTTAGAGCCATTCCTATCCTAACCGCGTCACCTGTAGTCAATGTGCTGCCTACGTGTGGTCAGAGTGTGTGCCTGTGCCTGTGTGTGTGCGCGCGTGCGTGCGTGTGTGTGTGTGCGCGTGCGTGCGTGTGTGTGTGTGTGTGTGTATGCGTGTGTGTGGCTTGTGCGTGCGTGTGCGTGTGTGCGTGCGCGTGTGTGTGTGTGTGCATGAGGGTGTGTGTTTGTTGTGTGCATTTGTGTGTGTGTGTGTGTGTGCATTTGTGTGCATGTTTGTGTGTGTGCATTTGTGTGCATGTTTGTGTGTGTGTGCATTTGTATGTGTGTGTTTGTGTGTGTGTGTTTGTTCTGACAGGCAGGTGGGCTGACTGGGCTTGTGATCTTTGGCCTTACCTTGTACCAGAGTTAGGCCCCCTGCCCCAGTGAACCTGCCCCAATGAACCTGCCCCAATGAACCTGCCCCAATGAACCTGCCCCAGTGAACCTGCCCCAGTGAACCTGCCCCAGTGAACCTGCCCCAATGAACCTGCCCCAATGAACCTGCCCCAGTGAACCTGCCCCAATGAACCTGCCCCAATGAACCTGCCCCAATAAACCTGCCCCAATGAACCTGCCCCAATGAACCTGCCCCAATGGACCTGCCCCAATGAACCTGCCCCAATGAACCTGCCCCAATGAACCTGCCCCAATGAACCTGCCCCAATGAACCTGCCCCAGTGAACCTGCCCCAGTGAACCTGCCCCAATGAACCTGCCCCAATGAACCTGCCCCAATGAACCTGCCCCAGTGAACCTGCCCCAATGAACCTGCCCCAATGAACCTGCCCCAATGAACCTGCCCCAATGAACCTGCCCCAATGAACCTGCCCCAATGAACCTGCCCCAGTGAACTTCCCCAATGAACCTGCCCCAGTGAACCTGCCCCAATGAACCTGCCCCAATGAACCTGCCCCAATGAACCTGCCCCAGTGAACCTGCCCCAATGAACCTGCCCCAATGAACCTGCCCCAATGAACCTGCCCCAGTGAACCTGCCCCAATGAACCTGCCCCCATGAACCTGCCCCAATTCCTGTTCCCATGTCCCAGCTGCCTCTCTGAGGTTAATTACCCGCTTTCGGCACTGGAGAGGGGTTATGATGCGATGAAACGCTGCTTTATGGCTTTTTATACACACAAGCATTTTTATAGGTCTCCTTTGTACGGTCTGTAATAATCGCATATGTTCAAAGCTCTCTGAGCTCACATTCGGCACGCCGTTCTGCCGAGCCGGCGGATTCATGGCCGGTTGAGTAAAGTATGCCGTTAAATGTGTTGCCATGTTATGGGCTGGAGACTGATTTTAGAGAAGCTCATTAGCCTGGCCTGTGTGTGGCTCCGTAGAGGCCTGTGTGTGCCATGGTGCTAACCCTAACTACTACCCTACAGAATACAGTATTACCCCTAACTACTACCCTACAGAATACAGTATTACCCCTAACTACTACCCTACAGAATACAGTATTACCCCAAACCACTACCCTACAGAATATAGTACTACCCCTAACTACTACCCTACAGAATACAGTATTACCCCAAACCACTACCCTACAGAATACAGTATTACCCCAAACCACTACCCTACAGAATATAGTACTACCCCAAACCACTACCCTACAGAATACAGTATTACCCCAAACCACTACCCTACAGAATACAGTATTACCCCTAACTACTACCCTACAGAATACAGTATTACCCCAAACCACTACCCTACAGAATACAGTATTACCCCTAACTACTACCCTACAGAATACTGTATTACCCCTAACTACTACCCTACAGAATACAGTATTACCCCAAACCACTACCCTACAGAATACTGTATTACCCCTAACTACTACCCTACAGAATACTGTATTACCCCTAACTACTACCCTACAGAATACAGTATTACCCCAAACCACTACCCTACAGAATACAGTATTACCCCTAACTACTACCCTACAGAATACTGTATTACCCCTAACTACTACCCTACAGAATACTGTATTACCCCTAACTACTACCCTACAGAATACAGTATTACCCCAAACCACTACCCTACAGAATACAGTATTACCCCAAACCACTACCCTACAGAATACAGTATTACCCCAAACCACTACCCTACAGAATACAGTATTACCCTTAAATACTACCCTACAAAATACAGTATTACCCCAAACCACTACCCTACAGAATACAGTATTACCCCAAACCACTACCCTACAGAATACAGTATTACCCCTAACTACTACCCTACAGAATACAGTATTACCCCAAACCACTACCCTACAGAATACTGTATTACCCCTAACTACTACCCTACAGAATACTGTATTACCCCTAACTACTACCCTACAGAATACAGTATTACCCCAAACCACTACCCTACAGAATACTGTATTACCCCTAACTACTACCCTACAGAATACTGTATTACCCCTAACTACTACCCTACAGAATACAGTATTACCCCAAACCACTACCCTACAGAATACAGTATTACCCCTAACTACTACCCTACAGAATACTGTATTACCCCTAACTACTACCCTACAGAATACTGTATTACCCCTAACTACTACCCTACAGAATACAGTATTACCCAAACCACTACCCTACAGAATACAGTATTACCCCAAACCACTACCCTACAGAATACAGTATTACCCCAAACCACTACCCTACAGAATACAGTATTACCCTTAAATACTACCCTACAAAATACAGTATTACACCTAATTACTACCCTGCAGAATACAATATTAACTCCTTTGAAATACTCAGGGGAAAATGTTAATAAAATGAACACTAAAACAGGAAGTGTTTGACATTTCTCCACTGAAAACAGGGGAAAGCTCCCTGCTTTTGGGCCCAACACAATGACCTCGCACAGCACCATGTGTAGGCCGTCTCAGTGACATCACATGCTAAGAACATGTATGACGGTGCTCAACACGGCTGTGTATGTCCCAGCCACATGAAGGAGTTCTTGCATGGCCTCCCCGGTGTCAGTGTATGTCCTTGTGGGAGCGTCGCTGCTTTGCTCTGTTCTTATCTGCCTAAAACGGCCAGACTCCTTCAAGGACGCTCCCCAAACTCGGCTACATCTTAAGAGTAGCTTTTTCCTTTTTGAGGCTTCTTCTTTTCCACCAGGAGAGAGAGATAGAGAGAGAGAGCCGTACATGAGCGATGGTGTTAGCGTTTTATTCTCCTCCCCAGATCTCTCCCACATCTCTCCGCTTCATCTGGGAATCGCTCGCTTGCCTTGTCTTTGCCGCTCGCTGTGCGGGAAAGTGGGCGTCGGGCAGAGGCGGGCCCACAAAGCCAAAGAAAAAGCCTGACTTCCTGCCAATCAAAGCTCCCCCTTGGGGCTCGGTGTCGGCGTGGCAACACTAGGCGCCAAACGACTTAAAAGCTAAGAGGTACCTGCCTTCATGTTGCAGGTAGAATGCTCTTCCTGGTGTTCTTACCAAGGGCGAAGGGACGCAGGTTTTATCATCGGGGCAGAATTACGCACCATTTGGTGCAGAACAATAGCAGATAGCGGTGGAAATACAGACTGCAGTTTAAATGGAAATAATCACAGAACAACCCCGCTGTCTGCAGAGTTACTGCCCTATTTATCCATGTTCTGGTCCTGTGATAAGCACTGTTAACAGGTGTGTGTGTGTGTGTGTGAGAGAGAGTGTGATAAGCACTGTTAACAGGTGTGTGTGTGTGTGTGTGTGTGTGTGAGAGAGAGAGAGTGTGATAAGCACTGTTAACAGGTGTGTGTGTGTGTGTGTGTGTGTGTGTAAGAGAGAGAGAGTGTGATAAGCACTGTTAACAGGTGTGTGAGCGTGAGAGACGCTGTGTGTGTGTGTGTGTGTGTGTGTGCTGTTAGGTGTATATATGTGTGTGTGTGCGTTATACTGTAAGTGCTGTTAACAGGTGTGTGTGTGTGTGTGTGTGTGAGAGAGAGTGTGATAAGCATTGTTAACAGGTGTGTGAGTGTGATAGACACTGTGTGTGTGTGTGTGTGAGAGTATGTGATAAGCGTTGTTAACAGGTGTGTGTGAGTGTGTGATAAGAGTTGTTAACAGGTGTGTGTGAGTGTGTGTGTGTGTGTGTGTGTGAGTATGTGATAAGCGTTGTTAACAGGTGTGTGTGAGTATGTGTGTCTGTGATAAACGCTACCGGGACTGTGTCAGTGCTCATATCTCTGATCTGTTTGGGGGGGGTGTCGTCACATAGGTGGCTCTAAAGCTGCTTTATAAAGCTGTGCTGCCTCTGGGTGCTGCTGAAAGCTGCTTTATAAAGCTGTGCTGTCTCTGGGCGCTGCTGAAAGCTGCTTTATAAAGCTGTGCTGTCTCTGGGCGCTGCTGAAAGCTGCTTTATAAAGCTGTGCTGCCTCTGGGCGCTGCTGAAAGCTGCTTTATAAAGCTGTGCTGTCTCTGGGTGCTGCTGAAAGCTGCTTTATAAAGCTGTGCTTCCTCTGGGTGCTGCTGAAAGCTGCTTTATAAAGCCGTGCTGCCTCTGGGCGCTGCTGAAAGCTGCTTTATAAAGCTGTGCTGCCTCTGGGTGCTGCTGAAAGCTGCTTTATAAAGCTGTGCTGCCTCTGGGTGCTGCTGAAAGCTGCTTTATAAAGCTGTGCTTCCTCTGGGTGCTGCTGAAAGCTGCTTTATAAAGCTGTGCTTCCTCTGGGTGCTGCTGAAAGCTGCTTTATAAAGCTGTGCTGTCTCTGGGCGCTGCTGAAAGCTGCTTTATAAAG
>CM056376.1:15854168-15861349 GCA_029718625.1 Synaphobranchus kaupii
AGCAGTGGTAAAAGAAACCATGTGAATTAATGACAGAGCCAAGAGACTTAGTGTAAATGGAGAACAACAGGGGACCCAGTACAGATCCCTGTGGGACTCTTATAACAAGGGGATGAGGTGCAGAGACCTGGTAGGATCTATCTGCGAGGGAAGATGCAAACCAAGAGAGGTCAGTCCCAGAAATACCCAACTCAGCCCATGTGGTGATAAGTAATGGATAGTTGACTGTGTTGAACGCTGCAGACAGGTCAAGAAGAATCAAGACAGAGGTGAGGGAGGAGGCTCTAGCAGTACTGAGTGCCTCCGTAACAGCCAGGAGAGCAGCTTCAGTAGAGTGTCCGGTTCTGAAGCTGGACTGATGCCAAAAGAGAGACAAGTCGATAATTACTGACATCAGAGGGGTCTAAGCTAGATATGTCATGAGTTGGAGTATGTCTGCATCCTCCAGCATCTTGAAGGGCGTGTAGTGGTGGGTTTGTTTTGGGGTGTATGGGGCACCACTGGATGAGTGAAGGAGTTCCGGATATTAACCATGTTCCCCTCGAAACAGACCAGAAAGTCATCGGCAGAGAGGGAAGAGGGTGAAGAGGGTGGACGAGGCATAAGCAGAGAAGAAAAGTTGGAAAAGCATTTACATGGGTTAGACATGCATACATTGATCTTAGACTGAAAATGAAGCCTTAGCAGATCTGGCTGCAGATGTGAAGGCTGTCAGCAGAGTGTGATACGAGGCCAGGTCATCTTGGGATCTGGATTTCCTCCACTTTCTCTCTACAGCCCACATTAAAGTTCTGCTCACAAACTGAACTGTCTGAAGATACACTACACTGGAATTATTTCATTTATTTATCAAGATAAAACAGACAGATATGAATAATTACAAAAAGTAATAAATTGTACGTGATTAACTTAAACGAATGTTGTTATCTCTGTAGTATGGACATGTACTTGTAAAATAAGACTTGCAATATAAGTCTGTGGTTGTAAATGGCTGCTGGTCTTCTAGCTGCCCTGCAGTTTTGTGTGGCCCATGAAAGCCGAAATGGACATTAACCAGGAAGATTTAACAGTGCACTTACTGTGAGTTTATATCTCTATAAATAAAATAATATGTGGCATCCATGCATCATGAAAACAATTTAGGTGCTGGCTTGTTTTATACTCGAACCTTGAGATAATCATTAATATAAAGTACATAGCAGAATGTAAGACTAACTGGTCTTGTAGATTTGTAGATTATCAAAAATAACCTGTTTTGGAATGAAGAGCGAAACTGGGTTTTTATTTGAATACTGTATGTTTATTTTTGGCTGGATCTGAATATGAAACGGTGAAATTGTGTTTTTGCGCAGAGTAAACCCCTCCTGCACGATCACAGTCCTTCGGTTAACCTGAACACAACTTTTTGTTTGAAAGATGGTTTCAGGACATTGACACAACGAGGGCTGTGAGTTAACAAGATGTTTAACATTTTTACTCAAAGCCAACATCAATGAGGGAAACATTCATAGTTAAGATTATGAAACCAGGTGTATCTGAAAATCCTATCCAGTTTTAGATTACAGTCCCGTCTGTGTTCTATATGTCATATGTCTCAGGGTTAATCCTGAATGGGCTGAGGCAGAATCATCCAGAAAATGATGATGTCACTCAGACGCATGTAGGGGGTCTGTTATAGACTGAGGTGAAGTACCTGTACACACACAGGGAGGTGTGGTTATCTGACCAACTGACCAATGTAGAAGTAAGCTGATTGTGTGTTAGAGAGCAGTTGTGTGTCAAATGCATATTAGAAAAACCTTTTAAATCCAGATCTCTTCTGATCTAATAATGCTACAAACCAAAAATAAAAATCATTTCAATTGAAAATTGATGAAAATACAGCAGGTGTTTCTTGTAAAATCAGTCTCAGTGATCAGCAGGAATTTTAACAGTGTTGAAACTATAATAAAGTGTTTGATTGACTGGAAATCACTACATAACAGTAAACCTCTGTGTGTATGACTGAAAGCCAAAAACATGCACATCCAAACTGATGTTTGATTGGTGGTTTGTTGAGAGAACCTGGGCGGGGGTCTATGCACATTGGGCTAAATTCACCAACCATTCTATGAACAAATTTGGTCTTAGGACTTTCTTTAAAACTTTTTTAATGAACATTCGGGCATTCACTAATGTTTTCTTACTTGGGATTTTTTTCTTGGGTAGGACAGAAGCTCAGCATGCAAACATCACTTAATCCCAAAATGTTTGTAAAAATGTCTTAAAGAATGTGTTAAGAACAAATTTGTTCATAGCGTGATTGGTGAATGAGGCCCATTGTTCTTGCTGTTTTGGAAAAACTGGTACGAGAACAGATATGACTGGAGTTCTGTAAGAGTGGAGTTTAGTCAGAGTGGAGTTCTGTAAGAGTGGAGTTTAGTCAGAGTGGAGTTCTGTAAGAGTGGAGTTTAGTCAGAGTGGAGTTCTGTAAGAGTGGAGTTTAGTCAGAGTGGAGTTCTGTAAGAGTGGAGTTCAGCTGTGATTAATGAAGTGTCCCTCAATTCTGCCAAACTAAATACACATCCTCAATCACCACCCCAAACATCCAATACAAAGACACATCCCCAATCACCACCCCAAACATCCAACACAAAGACACATCCACAATCACCACCCCAGCCACTAACACAAAAACACATCCCCAATCACCACCCCAGCCACCAACACAAAAACACATCCTCAATCACCACCCCAGCCATCAACACAAAAACACATCCCCAATCACCACCCCAGCCATCAACACAAAAACACATCCTCAATCACTACCCCAAACATCCAACACAAAAACACATCCTCAATCACCACCCCAAACATCCAACACAAAAACAAATCCTTAATCACCACCCCAGCCACCAACACAAAAACACATCCCCAATCACCACCCCAGCCACTAACACAAAAACACATCCCCAATCACCACCCCAGCCACCAACACAAAAACACATCCTCAATCACGACCCTAAACATCCAACACAAAAACACATCCTCAATCACCACCCCAAACATCCAACACAAAAACACATCCCCAATCACCACCCCAGCCACCAACACAAAAACACATCCTCAATCAACACCCCAAACATCCAACACAAAAACACATCCCCAATCACCACCCCAGCCACCAACACAAAAACACATCCTCAATCACCACCCCAAACATCCAACACAAAAACACATCCCCAATCACCACCCCAGCCACCAACACAAAAACACATCCTCAATCACCACCCCAAACATCCAACACAAAAACACATCCTCAATCACCACCCCAAACATCCAACACAAAAACACATCCTCAATCACCACCCCAAACATCCAACACAAAAACACATCCTCAATCACCACCCCAAACATCCAACACAAAAACACATCCTCAATCACGACCCTAAACATCCAACACAAAAACACATCCTCAATCACCACCCCAAACATCCAACACAAAAACACATCCTCAATCACCACCCCAAACATCCAATACAAAAACACATCCTCAATCACCACCCTAAACATCCAACACAAAAACACATCCTCAATCACCACCCCAAACATCCAACACAAAAACACATCCTCAATCACCACCCCAAACATCCAACACAAAAACACATCCCCAATCACCACCCCAGCCACCAACACAAAAAGACATCCTCAGTCATGACCCCAGACGTCTAACACAAAAACACATCCTCAATCACCACCCCAGCCACCAACACAAAAACACATCCTCAGTCATGACCCCAGACGTCTAACACAAAAACACTCACCCACTTTTTGTCGGATTTGTACAAATGAATGCATTATCCATGCAACGCCAGGTTTGCAAAAAAGTCAATCCTTTAAATTCCCTACCAGGCTCACTTCAGACTCGCCAAGATTGGAATGAATCACTTTTCAGTTTCAGGGCTGTCTGTCACTGTCAGACGCCACAGTGGGTATTTTATTCATGCTTTTATTTGGACTTGCATGATATTTGGGTCTTTATACAACTGGCTTTCACTGAGATGTGATTGCAATATTTAGATTTTGGGATATAATGTAATTTGCAGTCAACTTTATGCCTTGTTTAAGTAATTTAATCTGGCAGTAGAATTGTTTGCTTATGTTTATTTTATGAACCACCAGTAAGTCTGCGATTAGCTGTGTTTCTTATGAACCTTTCGTAAAGAATTTAGCATCAGCTTATTCTGTTGAACTTGGAATTACTTGCTCCCTGTCTGTAATTGGAGAGACAGGTGCTGCTCTCTGTTCATGATTGGAGGGACAGGTGCTGCTCCCTGTCCTTGATTGGAGGGACGGGTGCTGCTCTCTGTTCGTGATTGGAGGGACAGGTGCTTCTCTCTGTCCGTGATTGGAAGGACAGGTGCTGCTCCCGGTCTGTGATTGGAGGGACGGGTGCTTCTCCCTGTCTGTAATTGGAGTGACGGGTGCTGCTCTAAGATGTGATTGGCTGATGAGCTGTAACTGAGGCCTTCCATCCTGTACCCTGTTGTGTGTTTGGGAGTAGCGACAGTCGCGTCTCCTTGGTTACTTCAGCACTCTCCAGCAGTGCATGTTGCATTCAGATAGCCAAAGCCAGACTCTTTAAGCTGTCTTTGTGCTCCAGAGAGTGAGAGTGAGAATCTGAGGCTGGTACATGTGACAGGCGGCGAATGGCGTGTCAGTGCCATTGTGGCGTGTCTATGCAGCTCCCCTGCATGTGTGGGGGGCTCCCTTGCGTGTGTGTGTGGGGGGGGGGGGGGGGCAGAGTCAACATTGTGTTTCTAATGGAGTTACTTTTCATTCTTATCTGCTTCATGGTGCATAAAATCCACAATGTAACCAACTGAGCTGTCTGACAATACAAAGCACAGGTATGAGGGAGGGGGGGGGGGGGGGGGGGGGGGGGCTTTCTGGAATGCCAGCTTTCTCTCTCTCCAGACCAACCCAGAGCCCCAACACTCAATAAATATAATACTATAACTATAATCAATAACTCAATAAGACAACACAGCCTCTCCTGCTGTACGACTTGGAGGTTTGCACTACATGTAGTTTTGTACAGGATGTATGTAGATTTATACTTGTATTGGATGTAGATTTTTACAGGATGTGTGTAGATTTATACTTGTATTGGATGGAGATTTGTACAGGATGTGTGTAGATTTATACTTGTATTGGATGTAGATTTGTACAGGATGTCGCTTTATCCTGATGTGGCTTTATATTGTTGTTTAAAGTCATAGTTTGTGTAACAGAATTGGGGGATTTGCGATGGGTTGCCAGCTCAAATCCCCCTGGCCTGCTGTTGGGAGACTCATCCGGCTGGACATGGCAACCCCAGCCTGAGCCTGCAGCCAATCAGCGGTGGGACGTCAAGCACCAGCTTGTGCCCTGGTCCCCTCAGACCGCCGTGCGGCGTTTGGAATTCAGCAGAACTTTCCACGTACTGACGGGACCGCCAGCGTCTGATCGTTCCTGTGACGGGACCGCCAGCGTCTGATCGTTCCTGTGACTGGACCGCCAGCGTCTGATCGTTCCTGACAGCAACGTTTTGCCATCCTCACGCTTCTTTGTTAAACTGGGGACATTTCTTTTGTGCTCTTTAGACCTCCTGCAAATCTGCCATTCAAATCCGCCCGGGCCTGCTGTTTAGCCCTCTGATACCCCATCCATATTTCAACAGTGCTCTCCCACGACCGGGCCCCTGGTTAATTAAATGGCAGGATGATTTGTTGGCAGGCCTTAATGCCACTCAGCGATGGCTTTATACACACATGCTAGGCTGTAGAACATGCTAATCACTCTTAATGTCACTGAGCGATGGCTCGTTGCACACACGCTAGGCTGTAGAACATGCTAATTGTTCTCTCTGCACACACGCTAGGCTGTAGAACATGCTAATTGTTCTCTCTGCACACACGCTAGGCTGTAGAACATGCTAATTGTTCTCTCTGCACACACGCTAGGCTGTAGAACATGCTAATTGTTCTCTCTGCACACACGCTAGGCTGTAGAACATGCTAATTGTTCTCTCTGCACACACGCTAGGCTGTAGAACATGCTAATTGTTCTCTCTGCACACACGCTAGGCTGTAGAACATGCTAATCATTTTTAATGCCACTCAGCGATGGCTTTCTACCAAGGGGCCAAGACTGGGCTTTCGTTTTGAAGCTAACTTCCTGGTTGGGCTGGGAGCGGCAATTGTGCCGTTGCTCACAATTGTGCCGTTGCTCACTAGCGCCACTGTGATTGGCTCCAGTATAGGTCTTTCACCATGTAAGTCAATGGCAGCAATGGCCTGGCCTTAGTGCTGTGGCCCTTGGCTCGCTCTAGGGGCCCTGGCCTTAGTGCTGTGGCCCTTGGCTCGCTCTAGGGGCCCTGGCCTTAGTGCTGTGGCCCTTGGCTCACTCTTGGGTTCAGAGTACCTGTAAAATGCTTTAGCCGCTGTGCTGTTCATCCATCTCTCCTCTCTCTACTACCTCTCTACTCTTTCTGCATCGTTCTCTGTCAGGAGCCAGCAGGGCCCTGGCTTCCTGGCAGGGTGTGTGTGTGTGTGTGTATGCGTGAGTGTGTCTGTGTGTGTGAGTTTCTTTGTGTGTGAGTGTACGTTTGTGTGTGTGTGTGTGAGAGAGAGAGTGTATGAGTGAGTGTGTCTGTGTGTGTGAGCGTCTTTGTGTGTGAGTGTGTGTTTGTGGAGTCCGCTCCTTTATCTAACATGGTGCTTTGTAGTCAGGGAAGCAGTTTAATCTCTTAAAGAGTGTTCTGGGAGACATTGGGGGCTTGGCGGGAGTGTGGGGGGGCTGGCACTCTGCCACCCGCTGCGCAGACCAGCATGGCACTCGCCGTCCGCAGACTGAGCAGATGTGCTCCACAGATCATTAAAACCCAAATGTTCCTGTGAGCTGGCTGGCCACTGGGGGCCCGCTCCGGCCCCGCTCCGGCCCTGCTCTGGCCCTGCTGCCAGGCCCACGCTAGGCCGCCGCCTGTGACCAGCATAACTGTTATTGTTAGCGCTGATGCCAGCAGTTTGTTATGGCATAAAGGCGCGATGTGGCTCCACATGCATGGCGGAAAAGCGCTGAGACACAAAAGGAACACTCTCCCTTCTACTTCAACATCATTACTGCAATTCTCAGTCTGGACCCGTTAACACTCTACATGT
>CM056376.1:15861849-15874349 GCA_029718625.1 Synaphobranchus kaupii
TGGTTGATATATTGATGTGCAGGTGGAGGATTGGTTGATATATTGATGTGCAGGTGAAGCATTGGTTGATATATTTGATATGCAGGTGGAGGATTGGTTGATATATTGATGTGCAGGTGGAGGATTGGTTGATATATTGATATGCAGGTGGAGGGTTGGTTGATATATTGATGTGCAGGTGAAGCATTGGTTGATATATTGATGTGCAGGTGGAGGATTGGTTGATATATTGATGTGCAGGTGGAGGATTGGTTGATATATTGATATGCAGATGGAGGATTGGTTGATATATTGATGTGCAGGTGGAGGATTGGTTGATATATTGCTATGCAGGTGGAGGATTTGTTGATATATTGATGTGCAGGTGAGGCATTGGTTGATATATTGATGTGCAGGTGGAGTATTGGTTGATATATTGATGTGCAGATGGAGGATTGGTTGATATATTGATGTACAGGTGGAGGATTGGTTGATATATTGATATGCAGGTGGAGGATTGGTTGATATATTGATGTGCAGGTGGAGGATTGGTTGATATATTGATGTGCAGGGTGGAGGATTGGGTTGATATATTGATGTGCAGGTGGTGGATTGGTTGATATATTGATATGCAGGTTAGGCATTGGTTGATATATTGATGTGCAGGTGGAGGATTGGTTGATATATTGATGTGCAGGTGGAGGATTGGTTGATATATTGATATGCAGGTGGAGGATTGGTTGATATATTGATATGCAGGTGGAGGATTGGTTGATATATTGATGTGCAGGTGGAGGATTGGTTGATATATTGATGTGCAGGTGGAGGATTGGTTGATATATTGATGTGCAAGTGAGCCATTGGTTGATATATTGATGTGCAGGTGGAGGATTGGTTGATATATTGATGTGCAGGTGGAGGATTGGTTGATATATTGATGTGCAGCTGGAGGATTGGTTGATATATTGATGTGCAGGTGGAGGATTGGTTGATATATTGATGTGCAAGTGAGCCATTGGTTGATATATTGATGTGCAGGTGGAGGATTGGTTGATATATTGATATGCAGGTGGAGGATTGGTTGATATATTGATGTGCAGGTGAGGCATTGGTTGATATATTGATGTGCAGGTGGAGGATTGGTTGATATATTGATGTGCAGGTGGAGGATTGGTTGATATATTGATATGCAGGTGGAGGATTGGTTGATATATTGATGTGCAGGGTGGAGTATTGGTTGATATATTGATGTGCAGGTGGAGGATTGGTTGATATATTGATGTGCAGGTGGAGGATTGGTTGATATATTGATATGCAGGTGGAAGATTGGTTGATATATTGATGTGCAGTTGGAGGATTGGTTGATATATTGATATGCAGGTGGAGGATTGGTTGATATATTCATGTGCAGGTGGAGGATTGGTTGATATATTGATATGCAGGTGGAGGATTGGTTGATATATTCAAGTGCAGGTGGAGGATTGGTTGATATATTGATATGCAGGTGGAGGATTTGTTGATATATTGATGTGCAGGTGAGGCATTGGTTGATATATTGATGTGCAGGTGGAGTATTGGTTGATATATTGATGTGCAGATGGAGGATTGGTTGATATATTGATGTACAGGTGGAGGATTGGTTGATATATTGATGTGCAGGTGGAGGATTGGTTGATATATTGATGTGCAGGTGGAGGATTCGTTGATATATTGATATGCAGGTGGAGGATTGGTTGATATATTGATGTGCAGGTGGAGGATTGGTTGATATATTGATGTGCAGGTGGAGGATTGGTTGATATATTGATGTGCAGGTGGAGGATTGGTTGATATATTGATGTGCAGGTAGCGTATTGGTTGATATATTGATGTGCAGGTGAGGCATTGGTTGATATATTGATGTGCAGGTGGAGGATTGGTTGATATATTGATGTGCAGGTGAAGCATTGGTTGATATATTGATGTGCAGGTGGAGGATTGGTTGATATATTGATGTGCAGGTGAAGCATTGGTTGATATATTGATATGCAGGTGGAGGATTGGTTGATATATTGATGTGCAGGTGGATGATTGGTTGATATATTGATATGCAGGTGGAGGGTTGGTTGATATATTGATGTGCAGGTGAAGCATTGGTTGATATATTGATGTGCAGGTGGAGGATTGGTTGATATATTGATGTGCAGGTGGAGGATTGGTTGATATATTGATATGCAGGTGAGGATTGGTTGATATATTGATGTGCAGGTGGAGGATTGGTTGATATATTGATATGCAGGTGGAGGATTTGTTGATATATTGATGTGCAGGTGAGGCAGTGGTTGATATATTGATGTGCAGGTGGAGTATTGGTTGATATATTGATGTGCAGATGGAGGATTGGTTGATATATTGATGTACAGGTGGAGGATCGGTTGATATATTGATATGCAGGTGGAGGATTGGTTGATATATTGATGTGCAGGTGGAGGATTCGTTGATATATTGATATGCAGGTGGAGGATTGGTTGATATATTGATGTGCAGGTGGAGGATTGGTTGATATATTGATGTGCAGGTGGAGGATTGGTTGATATATTGATGTGCAGGTGGAGGATTGGTTGATATATTGATGTGCAGGTAGAGGATTGGTTGATATATTGATGTGCAGGTGAGGCATTGGTTGATATATTGATGTGCAGGTGGAGGATTGGTTGATATATTGATGTGCAGGTGAAGCATTGGTTGATATATTGATGTGCAGGTGGAGGATTGGTTTATATATTGATGTGCAGGTGAAGCATTGGTTGATATATTGATATGCAGGTGGAGGATTGGTTGATATATTGATGTGCAGGTGGAGGATTGGTTGATATATTGATATGCAGGTGGAGGGTTGGTTGATATATTGATGTGCAGGTGAAGCATTGGTTGATATATTGATGTGCAGGTGGAGGATTGGTTGATATATTGATGTGCAGGTGGAGGATTGGTTGATATATTGATATGCAGGTGGGAGGATTGGTTGATATATTGATGTGCAGGTGGAGGATTTGTTGATATATTGATGTGCAGGTGAGGCATTGGTTGATATATTGATGTGCAGGTGGAGTATTGGTTGATATATTGATGTGCAGATGGAGGATTGGTTGATATATTGATGTACTGGTGGAGGATTGGTTGATATATTGATGTGCAGGTGGAGGATTGGTTGATATATTGATGTGCAGGTGGAGGATTGGTTGATATATTGATATGCAGGTGGAGGATTGGTTGATATATTGATGTGCAGGTGGAGGAATTGGTTGATATATTGATGTGCAGGTGGAGGATTGGTTGATATATTGATGTGCAGGTGGAGGATTGGTTGATATATTGATGTGCAGGTAGCGGATTGGTTGATATATTGATGTGCAGGTGAGGCCCCATTGGTTGATATATTGATGTGCAGGTGGAGGATTGGTTGATATATTGATGTGCAGGTGAAGCATTGGTTGATATATTGATGTGCAGGTGGAGGATTGGTTGATATATTGATGTGCAGGTGAAGCATTGGTTGATATATTGATATGCAGGTGGAGGATTGGTTGATATATTGATGTGCAGGTGGAGGATTGGTTGATATATTGATATGCAGGTGGAGGGTTGGTTGATATATTGATGTGCAGGTGAAGCATTGGTTGATATATTGATGTGCAGGTG
This sequence comes from Synaphobranchus kaupii, assembly GCA_029718625.1. NCBI lineage: Eukaryota > Metazoa > Chordata > Actinopteri > Anguilliformes > Synaphobranchidae > Synaphobranchus > Synaphobranchus kaupii. The sequence goes on from CM056376.1 coordinate 15,865,510, forward strand.
GAGGATTGGTTGATATATTTGATGTGCAGGTGGAGGATTGGTTGATATATTGATATGCAGGTGGAGGATTGGTTGATATATTGATGTGCAGGTGGAGGATTGGTTGATATATTGATATGCAGGTGGAGGATTTGTTGATATATTGATGTGCAGGTGAGGCAGTGGTTGATATATTGATGTGCAGGTGGAGTATTGGTTGATATATTGATGTGCAGATGGATGATTGGTTGATATATTGATGTACAGGTGGAGGATCGGTTGATATATTGATATGCAGGTGGAGGATTGGTTGATATATTGATGTGCAGGTGGAGGATTCGTTGATATATTGATATGCAGGTGGAGGATTGGTTGATATATTGATGTGCAGGTGGAGGATTGGTTGATATATTGATGTGCAGGTGGAGGATTGGTTGATATATTGATGTGCAGGTGGAGGATTGGTTGATATATTGATGTGCAGGTAGAGGATTGGTTGATATATTGATGTGCAGGTGAGGCATTGGTTGATATATTGATGTGCAGGTGGAGGATTGGTTGATATATTGATGTGCAGGTGAAGCATTGGTTGATATATTGATGTGCAGGTGGAGGATTGGTTGATATATTGATGTGCAGGTGAAGCATTGGTTGATATATTGATATGCAGGTGGAGGATTGGTTGATATATTGATGTGCAGGTGGAGGATTGGTTGATATATTGATATGCAGGTGGAGGGTTGGTTGATATATTGATGTGGCAGGTGAAGCATTGGTTGATATATTGATGTGCAGGTGGAGGATTGGTTGATATATTGATGTGCAGGTGGAGGATTGGTTGATATATTGATATGCAGGTGGAGGATTGGTTGATATATTGATGTGCAGGTGGAGGATTGGTTGATATATTGATATGCAGGTGGAGGATTTGTTGATATATTGATGTGCAGGTGAGGCATTGGTTGATATATTGATGTGCAGGTGGAGTATTGGTTGATATATTGATGTGCAGATGGAGGATTGGTTGATATATTGATGTACTGGTGGAGGATTGGTTGATATATTGATGTGCAGGTGGAGGATTGGTTGATATATTGATGTGCAGGTGGAGGATTGGTTGATATATTGATATGCAGGTGGAGGATTGGTTGATATATTGATATGCAGGTGGAGGATTGGTTGATATATTGATGTGCAGGTGGAGGATTGGTTGATATATTGATGTGCAGGTGGAGGATTGGTTGATATATTGATGTGCAAGTGAGCCATTGGTTGATATATTGATGTGCAGGTGGAGGATTGGTTGATATATTGATGTGCAGGTGGAGGATTGGTTGATATATTGATGTGCAGCTGGAGGATTGGTTGATATATTGATGTGCAGGTGGAGGATTGGTTGATATATTGATGTGCAAGTGAGCCATTGGTTGATATATTGATGTGCAGGTGGAGGATTGGTTGATATATTGATATGCAGGTGGAGGATTGGTTGATATATTGATGTGCAGGTGGAGGATTGGTTGATATATTGATGTGCAGGTGGAGGATTGGTTGATATATTGATATGGCAGGTGGAGGATTGGTTGATATATTGATGTGCAGGTGGAGGATTGGTTGATATATTGATATGCAGGTGGAGTATTGGTTGATATATTGATGTGCAGGTGGAGGATTGGTTGGTATATTGATGTGCAGGTGGAGGATTGGTTGATATATTGATATGCAGGTGGAAGATTGGTTGATATATTGATGTGCAGGTGGAGGATTGGTTGATATATTGATATGCAGGTGGAGGATTGGTTGATATATTCATGTGCAGGTGGAGGATTGGTTGATATATTGATATGCAGGTGGAGGATTGGTTGATATATTCATGTGCAGATGGAGGATTGGTTGATATATTGATATGCAGGTGGAGGATTTGTTGATATATTGATGTGCAGGTGAGGCATTGGTTGATATATTGATGTGCAGGTGGAGTATTGGTTGATATATTGATGTGCAGATGGAGGATTGGTTGATATATTGATGTACAGGTGGAGGATTGGTTGATATATTGATGTGCAGGTGGAGGATTGGTTGATATATTGATGTGCAGGTGAGTGTGCTGAATGCTGTCACTCTCCTTGTGTTCAGATTGTGTTTCCCACTGTGCACAACTTCATTTATCCATGTTCAACACATAAAAACACTCAGGGCCCTATCTTGGCGATCTTGGCGCTTAGTCTAAGCGCATGGCGCTAAGTCCATTTAGGGCGTGTCCAAGTCCACTTTTGCTATTTTAACGGCGTGTTTTTTTGGCGCTAAGCACGGCGCATGGCGCAACTGGGCTGAACCTAGTCGCTTCATTAATTATAGGTGTGTCTTGGGCGTGACATTCAATAAACCAATCAAAATGTCATATCCCATTCCCTTTAAAAGCCTGCTTTTTCCACCTTGGCGGATTGCTTATGATGGCGAAACAGACATGCTCGTGCGTGTTTAGTGTGATCAAGGAATAGGCTAAATGGAGTATGATCAATATTATTCGGACTAACCATTAGCCTATGAGTTCCCGGTAATTCCAGACAGGGCTGTTATTTTACAAAATATGTGCGGTTAAATTTCGTTAAAAGGACCTGCAACAGCTGAGAATAAAGCTATCAATGGCTTCAGTCTCACCTTAGAAAAACGCCAAATTAGCCTGCTTGTTCAGCGAATTTCGTTTGATTATGCAATGAAAGTGTCAAACATCAATTCCAAGAGGCTGTTCTCATGGAGGTTCTCGAAGTTCAAGCTTCATCCAAAGTTCATTAGGCTACCTGCATAGTAGGCTAATATTGATTAATAACATACATACCGTTATTTTGCCTTAATGATGACACTAAATAGCCATACAATAAAGCTGTCAGGTTCGCAACCCATAAGTTCACGCATATTTCCCCTTGTTTAATAATGTCCTGTTTATGGAAATGTGACCAACCTGTTTTACCTCGTAGCGTAATCCTTTAAAAACAATCCACTTTCCCAGGAAGACCGTTAAACGTGCGACTTACAGCAGGGGGAAACAGAACATGCAGCTCACGTGCAGAGAATGGCATTAAAATGAATTGTGAATTAATTGTGTAACGTGCTGCAAATTTGTTTTAGTTTCTAATTAGACGCTTAGTTCTCTTTAAAATAGTTTTGTTCAGTTAATGAATAACGGGTGAAATCAGCTGGGTTTTAAAACGGTGAGAGTATGGAAACCTGGTCACTGTAATTTAAAAAAATATGAAGGACGAAGAATAGCTAAGGTTACAATTTAGTTAACATGGTGACATCTCCGTTTTTTAACCATAGGCTATCGAAAAAAAAACCTTATGCACAGCGAATTCGCTGTAGCCTAGGCTATTTGAAAAAACAATAAATGCAATATTCACTGGACAAGGTTTTGAACTGTTTTCAGTCACAAACCATTCTATTTACTTACAGGCTGTATTCATAGATAAACAGAGCTGTATTGTAATGACATCTGAAGTGCATTTTCAGAACTTAAATGTCCGTCTATTGCCGTGCGCGAGTTTTCCATTGAATGACAATTCACGCATTAGGTGCAAAGACAATTCCGCCGCATTAGGCTTGATAGCTATAGCTGTTATCAGCTCCTTTTTAATGGATAGCCATTGTCCCGTACCATCGCACATCGCCTGGATGTTGATGGAGTGGGCTGAGAGCAATGTAATGTGGCATTGTTTCCCTTCGCTGAGGGAAAAGGTATGTGGACCTATGGAACCTTTTATTATTATGCATTTTTGATATAGCCTATACAATAATAATATTTCACATTGTGATCTAGATATTTTAGTCATGCCTGTGCACGCCCCTGTGTGTAACAGACAGGAGGGTATGCGCGTTGTGCACACGCCTATGTAGACGCACTTATATGCGCCGTTAAAATAGCATGTAAAACAACTGCGACATGACTTTAGACCAGGTTTGTGGTGGTTCTAGCGCAAGTGCTTTCTGCTGGCTCAAGATAGCAATACGTCAAAAAGAATCCTGGCCACTCCTCATCTTAAGACCAACACGCCCAGTTCACTAATGATGGCGCAAGAGTTACGCCGTCAAACATGCTAGTTTGACGGTTGTAAGCGTTAGGCGTTATTATGGACCTAGCGCCGGGTGTAAGATAGCAAAGACACTTGCGTTTGCGTTAGCGCCGCTTTGCGCCGGGTGTAAGATAGGGCCCTCAATCATTTAGAGAAGTCTTTCTCCAACTGTGCATGTGTTGTGTGTGTTAGAGCATTAGAGCAGCACATAGCCTGGTCCCCCATTAGAGCAGCACACAGCCCGGTCCCCATTAGATCAGCACAAAGTCCGGTCCCCATTAGAGGAACACACAGCCCCGTCCCCATTAGAGTAGCACACAGCCCAGTCCCCCATTAGAGCGGCACATAGCCTGGTCCCCATTATAGTAGCACATAGCCCGGTCCCCATTAGAGCAGCACACAGCCCCGTCCCCATTAGAGCAGCACATAGCCAGGGTCCCCATTATAGTAGCACATAGCCCCGTCCCCATTAGAGCAGCACACAGCCCGGTCCCCATTAGAGCAGCACACAGCCCGGTCCCCCATTAGAGCAGCACACAGCCCGGTCCCCATTAGAGCAGCACACAGCCCGGTCCCCATTAGAGCAGCACACAGCCCCGTCACCATTAGAGTAGCACACAGCCCGGTCCCCCATTATAGTAGCACATAGCCAGGTGCCCATTAGAGCAGCACACAGCCCCGGTCCCCATTAGAGCGGCACACAGCCCGGTCCCCATTAGAGCAGCACACAGCCCCGTCCCCATTAGAGCAGCACACAGCCCGGTCCCCATTAGAGCAGCACACAGCCCGGTCCCCCATTATAGTAGCATATAGCCCCGTCCCCATTAGAGCGGCACACAGCCTGTTTGTCTCTCAGTCACTGTAGCTTGTCCCCCGATTTTGCCGCACATACACTTGGGACTAATTATGAAGCAGGTGCAATTCTGATATTTCCATCAAAAGAAAAAAAGGAAAGCGCTAACAAGCAGTTGTTTGGCGCTGGCTGTCTCTCTGTGATATTCCTCACTAAACAGCACTTATGCAGAGGGGAATGGGCTATTTATACTCTTTTTTTGTCATTTCAACTTTTCAACTTTTTGAGGAGAGAACTTTGGGTGATTTTGTTCCACTGCAGATGGAGGTTCTGTTAAAGCCTCCACAGTTGTGGAGATGACTGAACTCCCTCCAGCACTGCAATGAGTTAATTAAAGGAAATATTACATTTCAGGAGTTCATGTATTAGAGTCATCAGCACCCCGTGCTTGGCTCTCATCAGACCATTACAATAATGCAGGGCCTCAATTATTTAAGGAGCTACGCGCTAAAGAGCTGCCTGTAATACCACTGAAACAGGATACTTCGCTCTGCAATTACAGATTAGTAAATGATTTTTATTTTTGGAAATACGATGTTGGAGGTATATTTAGTGGGAGCGTTAGTTTTCCTTCGTGTCATATTGAAGTCAGGGAGGAAAAAGGGGAAAGACAAAATATTGGCACTGATGGGATTTCAGTATTTTTCAGGATTTCCAGATTGAAAATGAAAACATTTTAACACTCTTTAAAACCAAACTGTATTGCCCATAGAATATTCAGAAGGCATGAAAGGTAGGATTCATACATATCAGGCTTGTATGTGCAGTTATGATTATGATATGATTGCAATGCCTTGCTGTGGTATTTATGTTGGACTGGGAGAAATAGGATTCACTCACATAATCACAGTAAGCCTGAGGCCTGAGGCCTGCTAGCCTGTGATCATGCTAATGTTCCTTCCCACGCTGATTGTAATGTTCCAGCACTGTGACAGAGAGCATTTTAATGCTCCAGCACTGTGAAACAGAGCATTTTAATGTTCCTGCACTGTGAAACAGAGCATTTTAATGTTCCTGCACTGTGTGACAGAGCATTTTAATGTTCCAGCACTATGACAGTGAGCATTTTAATGCTCCAGCACTGTGAAACAGAGCATTTTAATGTTCCTGCACTGTGAAACAGAGCATTTTAATGTTCCTGCACTGTGTGACAGAGCATTTTAATGTTCCTGCACTGTGAAACAGAGCATTTTAATGTTCCAGCACTATGACAGTGAGCATTTTAATGTTCCTGCACTGTGAAACAGAGCATTTTAATGTTCCAGCACTATGACAGTGAGCATTTTAATGTTCCTGCACTGTGAAACAGAGCATTTTAATGTTACAGCACTGTGACAGAGAGCATTTTAATGTTACAGCACTGTGAAACAGAGCATTTTAATGTTACAGCACTGTGGAACAGAGCATTTTAATGTTACAGCACTGTGGAACAGAGCATTTTAATGCTACATAACTGTGACAGAGAGCATTTTAATGTTACAGCACTGTGGAACAGAGCATTTTAATGCTACATAACTGTGACAGAGAGCATTTTAATGTTACAGCACTGTGAAACAGAGCATTTTAATGTTACAGCACTGTGGAACAGAGCATTTTAATGCTACATAACTGTGACAGAGAGCATTTTAATGTTACAGCACTGTGAAACAGAGCATTTTAATGTTACAGCACTGTGGAACAGAGCATTTTAATGCTACATAACTGTGACAGAGAGCATTTTAATGTTACAGCACTGTGAAACAGAGCATTTTAATGTTACAGCACTGTGGAACAGAGCATTTTAATGCTACATAACTGTGACAGAGATAATTTTAATGTTACATCACTGTGACAGAGATCATTTTAATGTTACATCACTGTGACAGAGAGCATTTTAATGTTCCAGCACTGTGACAGAGAGCATTTTAATGTTCCTGCACTGTGAAACAGAGCATTGTAATGTTACAGCACTATGATAGAAAGCATTTCAATGTTCCTGAACTGTGAAACAGAGCATTTTAATGTTCCTGCACTGTGACAGAGAGCATTTTAATGTTCATGCACTGTGAAACAGAGCATTTTAATGTTACAGCACTGTGACAGAGAGCATTTTAATGTTCCTGCACTGTGACAGAGAGCATTTTAATGTTACAGCACTGTGACAGAGAGCATTTTAATGTTCCTGCACTGTGAAACAGAGCATTTTAATGTTACAGCACTGTGACAGAGAGCATTTTAATGTTCCTGCACTGTGAAACAGAGCATTTTAATGTTCCTGCACTGTGAAACAGCATTTTAATGTTACAGCACTGTGACAGAGAGCATTTTAATGTTCCTGCACTATAACAGTGAGCATTTTAATGTTCCTGCACTGTGAAACAGAGCATTTTAATGTTCCTGCACTGTGAAACAGCATTTTAATGTTACAGCACTGTGACAGAGAGCATTTTAATGTTCCTGCACTGTGAAACAGAGCATTTTAATGTTACAGCATTGTGAAACAGAGCATTTTAATGTTACATAACTGTGACAGAGAGCATTTTAATGTTACATCACTGTGACAGAGAGCATTTTAATGTTACATCACTGTGAAAGAGAGAATTTTAATGTTCCAGCACTGTGACAGAGAACATTTTAATGTTCCTGCACTGTGGAACAGAGCATTGTAATGTTACAGCACTATGATAGAAAGCATTTCAATGTTCCTGAACTGTGACAGAGAGCATTTTAATGTTCCTGCACTGTGACAGAGAGCATTTTAATGTTCCTGCACTGTGACAGAGAGCATTTTAATGTTCCTGCACTGTGAAACAGCATTTTAATGTTCCTGCACTGTGAAACAGCATTTTAATGTTACAGCACTGTGACAGAGAGCATTTTAATGTTCCTGCACTGTGAAACAGCATTTTAATGTTCCTGCACTGTGAAACAGCATTTTAATGTTACAGCACTGTGACAGAGAGCATTTTAATGTTCCTGCACTGTGAAACAGCATTTTAATGTTCCTGCTCTGTGAAACAGCATTTTAATGTTCCTGCACTGTGACAGAGAGCATTTTAATGTTCCTGCACTGTGACAGAGAGCATTTTAATGTTTATAATTTAAGTTGCTGCTGGAAGTGGTGTTGGTGGGCCAGTAGGGTGCCCAGTCTTCCCTCTGGTCAAATAAACCCCAATGCCCCAGTGCAGTGTTGGGGACACTGTGCTGTAGGAGATGCCGTCTTTCGGATGAGACGTTAAACCGAGGTCCTGACTCACTGTGGTCATTAAAGATCCCATGACACTTATCGTAAAGAGTAGGGGTTTCCCCGGTGTCCTGGCTAAACTCCCAACCCAGGCTCATTCAATCTGCCACCTCATCATCCCCCAGTTTAATTGCCTAAAAAAAAATTCTTCTCTCCCTCTCCACCTCAGCTGATGTGTGGTGAGCATACTGGCGCAAAATGGCTGCCGTTGCATCACCCAGGTGGGTGCTACACATTGGTGGTGGTAGAGGCGAGTTTCCCCCTCATCATTGTAAAGCGCTTTGAGTATCGAGAAAGGCGCTATATAAATGCCATGCATTATTATTATTATTATTATTTTAATGTTCCTGAACTGTGAAACAGAGCATTTTAATGTTCCTGCACTGTGACAGAGAGCAGTCTCTGTACACCAGCCTGTCTGTACATCAGCATCTCCCTGACTTGGCCTCTTCCAGATGATGTCAGACAGAAGCTGTTTTTTCTTTAATTATTACCAGTGTGCCAGTGAAACAGCTCTCATCCAGAAACCTGGCTCATCAGTAAGGCATGTGCACAATCGTGTCTGGTTTGCTTAAAAATAAAAAGCTAAAATTTATCGGGCATTATAAAGGGTGTCCTTTAGTTGTACTGGCCCTGGGACAGAGATAAGTTATCAGGAGCATGTGGGAACTGTGTTGTCATGACAGGCTAATTTACATTTCTGAGGGCCAGAGCA
>CM056376.1:15879349-15899349 GCA_029718625.1 Synaphobranchus kaupii
TCACCCCTCCGCCCCCTCTCCTCTCTGTCCATTAAAGACAGTTTGACCCAAAACCTTTCAGCTGCCTGCTGCTTTTGAAAGAAGGCAAGCAGGCCACGTTCTCTCACGTTCTCTCACTTCTGCCATTCCATTAGCCCAATACCCCATTCACCCCCTTTCCAGGGTTCTCCCCAGAATGTTTTCACAGAGTGGCACTGGGGGCGGGGCGAGGCGGGGCGGGGCATCTGTAATGGAGGGTTATATATATATATATATATATATATATATACACAGTAAAACAAAAAAGTTCTGTTGCTGCATTATCACTAACACCGGCCCGAATAAAGTGGTTTATTTTATTTATTTATTTATTTTTTTTATGGTTAAATTTTCAATCAGTCTGGTAACATAATATAACACTTCCATTGTGTTTGAGCTTCTGTTACTTTGTTTTAGTAATACTTAGAGTAATTCTGACTCCTCAGGGTTACCTTACAGACCAGGATTATGCCTGTAGTCAAAGAGGGTCAAGAACAGTAACCATTCAAAAAAAGGTGGTGCTTGAGAAGGGGCTAAAGCAAGACAATAATTGTTTGTTTCGCAGCGCGTGCCAAAACGAAAGTCCCGTATGAAGGGAAGACAACATTTTTTCCAGCCTTGACAAAGTAAGCTGTGCTACTTTTCTGATTAGAATGGCAGAAATATACGGGTGACACGGTCTATTGTTTTGGTTACACAGTGGCACACTGCCTCTGTGACATTCTTTTGGGAGAAGCCTGCCCCTTTCACACACAAAACCCAGGGTTGACCTGGGATATTGAACATGGGTTTGACCCGTGTTTGACCCATTCACACCACACTATGGTCACTGGTTAAGTCCTGGGCCGTCGGCGTTCACACAAGACCTTGGTCTGCAAATTTACTTCTGTACACGTTTTTGTTCCAGTTAGTGCCAGTTTGTTTGGTAGCCAGCTGGCTAGCGGATACAATGCAGTTTGCCATTACGCTGGCTTAACCCAGCGTGTTAACTCCTCAATCAATAACCCCGTGATGTGCTCCATCTTGCAAATGATTTTTATGTAAACGTTTTAAGTAGCATATTATTTGTTATTTAACAGGCTATTCACTGCTGCATATTTACTTATGGAAACTGACCCATAATCACGGTCAAGAGCTTGAGCGTCACGGCGGCCTAAAGATGGCCTTTTCCCTTTCCCTCTCCATCACTCTTTGTATCTCTCTCTCTCATCCCACTCCATCCATCTTTCTCTTTCCTTCCCGATCCCTCTCTCTCTATTTACTGACCTGTTGCTTGTGTGCGTGGCCATGCAGGATTACTGGGACTTTTAAAACATTGTTTAGTGATTGTATCAGCAGAAATTAATACACTGCATCGATGATGAGTATGAGGTCATCACAAGCACGTCATGTTCTGTAATTCTTTAAAAAGTATATTTTTTGTATTATTGTAAAAAACTTGTAGTGAACATATGCAGTTGAGTGCAGCTGTCTACATTACACATTGAAATAAGTATCTTCTGAGTATATGTAGGTTAAACTGCTAATAATTCTGCCTCATAAACTTCAAGCTGGTTCTACTAATAAATAAATGCAGGTTCTTAATGCATGTTTGGGCCTAGATTGGGCTGACAGTAAAATTAATTATATCTTCGCTAACAGTAAGCATCAGTATATCTCTGCTAACAGTAAGCATCAGTATTGTGTGCTGTTGTGAGGTGTTGTGAATTGGTGTGTTTTTGTGAGGTGTTGTGTGCTGTGTTGTGTTGTTGTGAGGTGTTATGAGTTGTTGTTGTGTGGTGTTGTGAGTTGTTGTGAAGTGTTGTGTACTGTTGAGCTGTTTGATCTACACCCCACACTGCCCCCCCTGCACTCTGAGTTCCACCCAGGCACCCAAATTCAGGGGTTTAACTTTTCTATAAATACTTTAATAGCTCTGTGTTCACTTTGATCTGGCTGCTGCATTTGGTGGAAATGGTCTGGAAAGGCTGGTGTGATTGGCTAAAATGGTATGCAAAGGCTGTTTTGAGTGGTTGCAATGGCATGGAAAGGCTGTTTTGATTGGTTGTAATGGCATGGAAAGGCTGTTTTGATTGGGTGAAATGGTCTGTAAAGTGTGGTGGTGAGCTCAGGCGTGTGGGGGTGGAGCCGTTGGTTGACAGGCAGGCGGATACCTGCCCCCATTCAGTCAGTTTGATCCGCACGGTTCCGCCATTTAGTCCCCAAATATGCGACGGTATTTATAGTCCCGGCAGCCGGAGACCCGCCCCTCCCCCGCATCACAGCAGGGCCTTTTCTGCATATTAAACTGCAGGACCTCTGGCAGCATTGAGCTGAGCCCCATCCTCCTGTGAGGCGAATAAATTACTGTATCACTGGAATAAATCAGTGAATCTGTTTCAGGACATTTTACATTAAGATGTTTAAGAATGTCTAACATGGCTCTGAAAAAAAGTCAGGACTGTGTGAAAACATGCCCTGTTCCTCTGCATTAAATATTATCACTGACTGTGCAATAAAGTTATTTTTCTTCTTTAGCCAATTTGCTACAGAAACTTGTGCTTGTGTTAGATATGTGCCTGCTGCAGGAGAAATATTGAGCCATTTTTAACATCTAATTCCCCTGGTGCTGGGACAGGTTAAGGCTAGCTGAATGGTGTCCCGGAGCTGGGACAGGTTAAGGCTAGCTGAATACTGTCCCGGAGCTGGGACAGGTTAAGGCTAGCTGAATGGTGTCCCAGGGCTGGGACAGGTTAAGGCTAGCTGAATGGTGTCCCAGGGCTGGGACAGGTTAAGGCTAGCTGAATGGTGTCCCGGAGCTGGGACAGGTTAAGGCTAGCTGAATGGTGTCCTGGTGCTGGGACAGGTTAAGGCTAGCTGAATGGTGTCCCAGGGCTGGGACAGGTTAAGGCTAGCTGAATGGTGTCCCGGTGCTGGGACAGGTTAAGGCTAGCTGAATAGTGTCCCGGAGCTGGGACAGGTTAAGGCTAGCTGAATGGTGTCCCAGTGCTGGGACAGGTTAAGGCTAGCTGAATAGTGTCCCGGAGCTGGGACAGGTTAAGGCTAGCTGAATGGTGTCCCGGAGCTGGGACAGGTTAAGGCTAGCTGAATGGTGTCCCGGAGCTGGGACAGGTTAAGGCTAGCTGAATGGTGTCCCGGTGCTGGGACAGGTTAAGGCTAGCTGAATACTGTCCCGGTGCTGGGACAGGTTAAGGCTAGCTGAATGGACCGCCCAAATCAGGTTTGTATTTTCTGCTGTGGAATTCCATCTCAAATTCACCGTGACATTCTGTCTGACACATGCCTGCCTCTTCAAGTGAAAGAGTTGTATATTATTTAATATTTTATATATTATATTCTATCTATCCGTCTGTTGAGCCCTCTGACATTCATAACAGGATCAGCCTTTCATCTTGAGAAATGGAAACTCACTGAATTGTCCCTGATTTCCCCTTCATGGGGGAAAGAAAATCAATCGTTTACATTCAGTTTCCTGCATTATGGCGGCAATGAATTTTAAGCAGAGTGTGGCTTGTTGTTGAGCCAATGGGACTCTATTAAATGAGCTCGAGTGCTACCAGTGGCCAGATCCAAATGTGCTGTCTAATGTGAGTCCATTTCCTGTCCAAGACTGTTGAAAGGCTAATTGTATTTAAGCAACGGAAATCGCTGGCACAAACTCGATTATGATATCCGTCTTCACTCCACTCCAAGCTAAGCTGCATATTTATAAGGTTGTTATTTTCCTCTTCGGCGTAAGAGCTGAGCCTTCTTTATCCTCAGCTCGGCCTGCTGGGGGAGTGTGTTTCTTTCAGAGTAAATCTGCTCTTCAGTTTCAGCCGCAGTTGGAGAATGTACGTTAGCCCAGTGACTTTTCCACATTATTTTAATTCATTATACTGTAAATGCATTGCTTGTTGATTTTCTCCTGCTGCACCTTTTCAAAATGGCCTCCAGCAGAGCGCGCCCTGCTCCTGCTCCTTCCACTTCCTGCTCCTGCTCTTTCCACTTCCTGCTACCTTTCATCCTGCTCTGGCTCTATATTTATATATTTAAGATGTATGCAGGTAGGGAATTGGCAGATAGGGAAGCCATTTTGTGTCCCTGATGGGAGGGAGGCGGGATGTGACGGATGTGACAGAGCGGGAGAAAGAGAAGCTGAGGTTGCAGTGTGGATAGATGTGTACTCAAGGCAAGCAGGGCTTTCCCTCATCAGCCGGGCCGGGTTGTGGGCTGATGGGCGGGGCGTGGTCGGGCGTGGCTGGCAGGGGGTAAAGAGCTGAGTGCTCAGTTAAGCACCCCTGCTGAGCCCTGTTTTATTCATCACCGTAACCTCCTGTTTCCTCCTGCAGCACCATTACAATCAAGCAACGCAGACGTTAATCAGAGCTCATGAAATCACACAGGGAGTAAAACTCTTCTTTACTGTAACTTCTTATTCAGAGGTATGGGGGACGTGAGACGTACATTTCACTAAGTGCTCCTACTCATTGTTGACAAAACACGTTAGAGAATTGATGAAACTGGAGGATTTTATTTGGTAGCATTTTGGGATTGCTGCGCTATTTGAAACCTTAAGTGGCCGTAGCCAGGGCCTCTTAATACTTAATGAATGGAGCACGCCACTCACGCTGTGATCAACAGTGCAAGTGCACTGAAATCATTGGCTTAGAAGGTAAATAGTGATGTCACTGCCTGAGAGCCAATAGCAGCTGAGGGGAAACTGATGGTGCTAAGATGGCTGCCGTTTTAGGTGTGTTGTACATGTTGGTGTTTTAGGCGTGTTGTACGTGTTGGTGTTTTAGGCGTGTTTTACATGTTGGTGTTTTAGGCGTGTTGTACATGTTGGTGTTTTAGGCGTGTTTTACATGTTGGTGTTTTAGGCGTGTTGTACATGTTGGTGTTTTAGGCGTGTTTTACATGTTGGCGTTTTAGGCGTGTTTTACATGTTGGTGTTTTAGGCGTGTTGTACATGTTGGTGTTTTAGGCGTGTTTTACATGTTGGTGTTTTAGGCGTGTTGTACATGTTGGTGTTTTAGGCGTGTTTTACATGTTGGTGTTTTAGGCGTGTTTTACATGTTGGTGTTTTAGGCGTGTTTTACATGTTGGTGTTTTAGGCGTGTTTTACATGTTGGTGTTTTAGGCGTGTTTTACATGTTGGTGTTTTAGGTGTGTTGTACGTGTTGGTGTTTTAGGCGTGTTGTACATGTTGGTGTTTTAGGCGTGTTTTACATGTTGGTGTTTTAGGCGTGTTGTACATGTTGGTGTTTTAGGCGTGTTTTACATGTTGGTGTTTTAGGCGTGTTTTACATGTTGGTGTTTTAGGCGTGTTTTACATGTTGGTGTTTTAGGCGTGTTGTACATGTTGGTGTTTTAGGCGTGTTTTACATGTTGGTGTTTTAGGCGTGTTTTACATGTTGGTGTTTTAGGCGTGTTTTACATGGTCTGCAGTGACACACCATCTGTTTCCCTCCTCCATGTTTCTAGGGGCCAATCTTTGGATGCTCCATTAGATAAAGTGGAACGATTGACTGCGCTGTTCACAAGCAGTGTCTGCAAGGATCGCTGTGCTGAATGGCACTCAAATATTCACTAGACTGCGGAAGTGGATCTCTGAAACGGCTTTGTGCTTGAGTTTCTGTACTGGAGAAGACAGTTAAGGTTGCTAAAAAGCTTAGCAGGCAAAAAGAAGCTGAAATTCATTTTGCAAGTGAGCCTGTCAGATGGGCAGAGCGGGTGGAAGAAGATTAAGCACCTTGCTCAAGAGCACAATGGCAGGACCCCACCTGGGAGTCAAACTTGCAGCCTCTTAGTTCCAAGTCCAAATATCTAACAGTGGAATTACACTGCTGCCTTATGCTCCATTTCTTAATTTGAGCTCCGTCATGCCTCAGATCTTATCAATATGTGCTGCGTTTGCGAAACGATGGAGATCTTCCCTTGTATGTGTGTTCCTGTGAGGGTGAAGGCCAGTGTGAGTAAACGTTCATCGCTGCGTCGCTCCACTTAAATACCGTTTGAAGTAAATCTCACCAGTGCAAATGTTGAGCGTGCTCTTCCCATTGGGCTCATCGAGAGGGTTATTTAAGCTGCTTTCAGCGGTGGAAAGGTCTGCATTTAATGCATCATTTAATGAAGAAGCTCAGCTCCGGCTGGTTTTAAATTTTTTAACAAAGCTTGACTGCCCTTAACACCAGGATCCCATTCATGAGGTTTTGCTGAGCTGAAGCACATGGGAACATGTGGAGATCTAACCCCAGGGCAGAGAAAGTGTGGAGATCTGACCCCAGGGAAGAGAAAGTGTAGAGATCTAACCCCAGGGCAGAGAAAGTGTAGAGATCTAACCCCAGGACAGAGAAAGTGTGGAGATCTAACCCCAGGGAAGAGAAAGTGTAGAGATCTAACCCCAGGACAGAGAAAGTGTAGAGATCTAACCCCAGGGTAGAGAAAGTGTAGAGATCTAACCCCAGGACAGAGAAAGTGTAGAGATCTAACCCCAGGGAAGAGAAAGTGTGGAGATCTAACCCCAGGGAAGAGAAAGTGTAGAGATCTAACCCCAGGGCAGAGAAAGTGTAGAGATCTAACCCCAGGGCAGAGAAAGTGTAGAGATCTAACCCCAGGGAAGAGAAAGTGTGGAGATCTAACCCCAGGGAAGAGAAAGTGTAGAGATCTAACCCCAGGGCAGAGAAAGTGTAGAGATCTAACCCCAGGGCAGAGAAAGTGTAGAGATCTAACCCCAGGGCAGAGAAAGTGTAGAGATCTAACCCCAGGGTAGAGAAAGTGTAGAGATCTAACCCCAGGGCAAAGAAAGTGTGGAGATCTAACCCCAGGGTAGAGAAAGTGTGGAGATCTAACCCCAGGGAAGAGAAAGTGTGGAGATCTAACCCCAGGGAAGAGAAAGTGTAGAGATCTAACCCCAGGGCAGAGAAAGTGTAGAGATCTAACCCCAGGGCAGAGAAAGTGTATAGATCTAACCCCAGGGCAGAGAAAGTGTAGAGATCTAACCCCAGGGTAGAGAAAGTGTAGAGATCTAACCCCAGGGCAAAGAAAGTGTGGAGATCTAACCCCAGGGTAGAGAAAGTGTGGAGATCTAACCCCAGGACAGAGAAAGTGTGGAGATCTAACCCCAGGGTAGAGAAAGTGTAGAGATCTAACCCCAGGGAAGAGAAAGTGTAGAGATCTAACCCCAGGGCAAAGAAAGTGTGGAGATCTAACCCCAGGGTAGAGAAAGTGTGGAGATCTAACCCCAGGGTAGAGAAAGTGTAGAGATCTAACCCCAGGACAGAGAAAGTGTGGAGATCTGACCCCGTGGCAGAGAAAGTGTGGAGATCTAACCCCAGGACAGAGAAAGTGTGGAGATCTAACCCCAGGGTAGAGAAAGTGTAGAGATCTAACCCCAGGACAGAGAAAGTGTGGAGATCTGACCCCGTGGCAGAGAAAGTGTGGAGATCTAACCCCAGGGCAGAGAAAGTGTGGAGATCTAACCCCAGGGCAGAGAAAGTGTGGAGATCTAACCCCAGGACAGAGAAAGTGTGGAGATCTAACCCCAGGGAAGAGAAAGTGTGGAGATCTAACCCCAGGGCAGAGAAAGTGTGGAGATCTAACCCCAGGGCAGAGAAAGTGTGGAGATCTAACCCCAGGGCAGAGAAAGTGTGGAGATCTAACCCCAGGGCAGAGAAAGTGTGGAGATCTAACCCCAGGGCAGAGAAAGTGTGGAGATCTAACCCCAGGGCAGAGAAAGTGTGGTGGTCTAACCCTAGGGTACGAAATCTGTAGGTCAAGTATGTGTTCAGTGGGGAACTAATAGGCCACACCAATGTGTCCCTCAACTTTCTATTGTAAGAATCTTGTGGAAAGATTTTCGATTGGTGTTTTCTCTCTGGCCATCTGGAGGTGTGGCCTTGTGATCAGGGAGTAGCCTGTACATACAGAAACAGCAGAACTGACACATTTTCATGTGTGACCTGTGGTCCAGCCTGTGGGAGAAGCTAATTCTTAGTCAATCTGACTCCCTTTATTATTATTATTATTATTATTATTATGGTTAATTACATGTGGGTTGTTCAGTATGAGAGAGTGTCTGAGATGATGGTGTAATTTGGTAGGATGAGTGTGGATATGATGTAGGGTGAGTGTGGATATGATGTAGGATTGGTGTGGATTTGGCAGACGTTGAGGGGAGAAGCAGAGCGCTCTGTGTTCATTGTTGTGAGTGATGTGTGCGTTAATGTTTATGTATTGGCTGTTAACAAACACTATGGAGGCGGGGCCTAAATCTCCCTGGCTGATCATTGGACACAGAGAGCAGTTAGTGTATCGGTGAGCTAATGGGCCGCATTGTGTTATTGGTCGAGAGGAAATGTATTTGCCAGGGAACAAAGGTCAGAGGTCACCAATCAGTGCCTAATAAAGCATGCAGATTATTTGGAAATGCTGCAGCAGCCAAATTCAGTTTGGCGACTGGCCAGGGCAGGGACGGAGCCATTACCTGGGTTCGACACTCTGCTGTGGTACAGGCAGGGGGCGCTGTGGCGCTGCTCTTGGAGTGTTACAGAGAGAAGCCTGTGTGGGCACACAGTGGGGTTCCATCTGGGCTGTGTGTGTCTGTGTGTGTGCGTGTGTGTGTGTATGTGTGTGTGTGTGTGTGTATGTGTGTATGTGTGTTTGTGCGTCTGTGGTTGTGGTTGTGTGTGTCAGAGACTGTGTGTGTGTGTGTGTGCGTGTGTGTGTGTGTGTGTGGTTGTGGTTGTCTGTCTGTGTGAGTGGTGTGTGTTTCAGAGAGAGAGAGAGAGTGTGTGTGTGTAGAGCTGAATGTTGGGAGGGGTCATTACCTGCTGGAGTTGCAGCTCTTCCTGTGTGGAGCCGGTATTAGCCCCCTCCCCCCCCCCCTGTGTGGAGCCAGTATTAGCCCCCTCCCCACCCCCCCCCACCCCCCCATGGGAATACCTGTGCGCTCCGGCAGCGCCGCTGTCCTTCCAAACCCGACGGGATTCCAGCCGGTTGCCGGGCTGCGGGAGATAGCGCTGCCTCCTCTTACTGCCTGTCCTTTGATTGAATGCTGAGATGCAGCTTTTTGGGGTCACCCGTTCTCTCGTAGCACAAAATAATTGTTCTTTTGAAAAGGGTTTTCTTTCTGCTCGTTACTCTTGTTGAACACACACCCCACATTCATGCCCAGCCCTGCTGGACTCTGTGTTTGATCCTTAAATAAAAGCACACTGTTTTAAATGTCCTGCCAATGGGAATATTATATATGTCCTGAACCTTAAAAAGACTGAATGCTACTGGTCTGCTAACTATTGATATTGTGCTGATATTGATATCTGACTACATTATATTGCTTGTAAAAAACAATGAAATTACTCTAGACAAATGATTGATAGCTTGATTGTATGACTAAATCTATACAAGTGTGGTTTTGTGTGTATGTGTCTGTGTGTGTGTTTGTGTGTGTCTGGATGTGTGTATGGTGTGTGTATATAGTACATACAGTATATATGTGTGTGTGTGAGTGCGTGTGTGTGTATGGTGCGTTGTGCGTGTGTGTGTATGCATGCATGTATGCACGCGTGTGTGTGTGTGTGTGTGCGTGTGCGTGCGAGTGTGTGTGCGTGCATTTTGTACTGAATAGCACTGATCTTTACTGGAGCTCAAACCCTATTCTGAGGGATGGGTGTTATTCTCCTGAGAGAAAGTGGTGCTCAGGACGCTGGCTCTAAATGGTCCTTTAGATGTTTGGTAATAGGATTCATCCCAAATAAAAGGCTGGTAAATCACAGGTTCATAGTGTACAGAGGAGGTCCTGTATCATTATCATCTCATGCCTGTCATTCTGCTCTGACGCTCTTATGAAGAAGCTGTGCCTAATTATCCCCAAAAAAAATCTTCACCAAAGAAGTCTTTCTGGAAGAAAGACTGTGGAGGAAATAAGGATGTGCGAGTGGTGTACCAGGAGGCTTGCCGGGGGAAACGGACCCTGTTCCTGGGTACGGCTCCGCTCTGGCTGCCTCAGGATCGGCTGGGCCTGATAGGATCTGTAAGGCCTTAATTAAGCCACAGGTTCATTATCTGCTTTACAAAATGCAGGGAATTAGTCTGCTGTGACCACACAGTAAACGGAATGGGGGTTACTTTTCAAAACTACTGCCCTAAAAGTACATTATTTACTCCTTATTTATTCCTTTAGTTACATTCATATCATGACAGAAACCAGGTCAGGTCATCTGAACATACTTAATTACCTCCTCTATGCAGTTAGCTAGGTTGCGACTCTGTAACTTGGATGGAATAGGACGTGCATACTAAAATTTAAGATTTTAAGTTTGTTTGCCAGATCCATAATGAAATTAAATCAGACAGGAAAAAGTGGTTCTGCAAATCAAAGATCACTGTAGATCACTGTGTTCACCATGTTTCTAAAAGATCGCATATTTGTTCTCTCTTGCTTTTGATATCTTAACATTTGACTTCCACACAAAGCAATTGTAGTTTCCCTTTGGGGTTATTCGAGAAGAAGGGAGACTGTTTACCAAATCTGTATTTATATATTTATATTTATATATGTAAATATTCCAGCTAAATTTTACTCTCAACAGTTTGAACTAGGAATTTGGAGGAAATTTTCAATGTTTAAAATCATCATATCTTTGTCTGTTTAAGGCATTCTGAAACAACCAAAATGTATTTAATCACAAAAAACAGCAGTACACCAAAAAATATTTATTAGCTGAGGATCCCCAAGCAATTTGAGTGCATGAACAAAGACAAATCCTATTACTATGTTTATTTTAACATCAGTTCTCAGTTTGCTTAAAAAATTTATATGCTTTTAAAATAACTAGTTATTCTATTGATGCTAACATAAAGGTGTGTTATAAACAAATAGACAGAATATTTACATTTTCTGTCTTTTTGTGCTATATTGTATCAGCAGAAGTGCAAGAACACAGCTAATACATTGAATAACATTAGCAACCAGTGAATATATATTCTTCTAATATGGTAATGTAAGCGTCATTATGGGAGGACTGTGCATGGCCACACTATGGTGAAATGCTAATGAGAATGTTGTCCTTGGTGCTGCAGCTTGTTGTGAGAAAGGTTTCTCAGCTTGTTATGAGAAAGGTTACTCAGCTTGTTATGAGAAAGGTTACTCAGCTTGTAGTGAGAAAGGTTACTCAGCTTGTAGTGAGAAAAGTTGCTCAGCTTGTAGTGAGAAAGGTTACTCAGCTTGTAGTGAGAAAGGTTACTCAGCTTGTTATGAGAAAGGTTACTCAGCTTGTAGTGAGAAAGGTTACTCAGCTTGTAGTGAGAAAGGTTACTCAGCTTGTAGTGAGAAAGGTTACTCAGCTTGTTATGAGAAAGGTTACTCAGCTTGTAGTGAGAAAAGTTGCTCAGCTTGTAGTGAGAAAGGTTTCTCAGCTTGTTATGAGAAAGGTTACTCAGCTTGTTATGAGAAAGGTTACTCAGCTTGTAGTGAGAAAGGTTACTCAGCTTGTAGTGAGAAAAGTTGCTCAGCTTGTAGTGAGAAAGGTTACTCAGCTTGTAGTGAGAAAGGTTACTCAGCTTGTTATGAGAAAGGTTACTCAGCTTGTAGTGAGAAAGGTTACTCAGCTTGTAGTGAGAAAGGTTACTCAGCTTGTAGTGAGAAAGGTTACTCAGCTTGTTGTGAGAAAGGTTACTCAGCTTGTTATGAGAAAGGTTACTCAGCTTGTAGTGAGAAAAGTTGCTCAGCTTGTAGTGAGAAAGGTTACTCAGCTTGTAGTGAGAAAGGTTACTCAGCTTGTAGTGAGAAAGGTTACTCAGCTTGTTGTGAGAAAGGTTACTCAGCTTGTTATGAGAAAGGTTACTCAGCTTGTAGTGAGAAAGGTTACTCAGCTTGTAGTGAGAAAAGTTGCTCAGCTTGTAGTGAGAAAGGTTACTCAGCTTGTAGTGAGAAAGGTTACTCAGCTTGTTATGAGAAAGGTTACTCAGCTTGTAGTGAGAAAGGTTACTCAGCTTGTAGTGAGAAAGGTTACTCAGCTTGTTGTGAGAAAGGTTACTCAGCTTGTAGTGAGAAAAGTTGCTCAGCTTGTAGTGAGAAAGGTTACTCAGCTTGTAGTGAGAAAGGTTACTCAGCTTGTTATGAGAAAGGTTACTCAGCTTGTAGTGAGAAATGTTACTCAGCTTGTTATGAGAAAGGTTACTCAGCTTGTTATGAGAAAGGTTACTCAGCTTGTAGTGAGAAAGGTTACTCAGCTTGTTGTGAGAAAGGTTACTCAGCTTGTTGTGAGAAAGGTTACTCAGCTTGTTATGAGAAAGGTTACTCAGCTTGTTATGAGAAAGGTTACTCAGCTTGTAGTGAGAAAGGTTACTCAGCTTGTAGTGAGAAAGGTTACTTAGCTTGTAGTGAGAAAGGTTACTCAGCTTGTTATGAGAAAGGTTACTCAGCTTGTAGTGAGAAAGGTTACTCAGCTTGTAGTGAGAAAGGTTACTCAGCTTGTAGTGAGAAAGGTTACTCAGCTTGTAGTGAGAAAGGTTACTCAGCTTGTAGTGAGAAAGGTTACTCAGCTTGTAGTGAGAAAGGTTACTCAGCTTGTTATGAGAAAGGTTACTCAGCTTGTTATGAGAAAGGTTACTCAGCTTGTTATGAGAAAGGTTACTCAGCTTGTTGTGAGAAAGGTTACTCAGCTTGTAGTGAGAAAAGTTGCTCAGCTTGTAGTGAGAAAGGTTACTCAGCTTGTTATAAAATAAAAAATAATAACAAATAAAACATAAATAAACATTTTGTTTATAAGTAAATTACAGTTGACTGCCTGCAGTTCCATATTTATTTGTGCAAAGGGCAAATGGAGGTATTCTGCCCTGGAACACTGTAATTAAGGGTTAGGGTTAGGGTAAGCCACTGTCTCAATACCCTCTTCCTGCTGAAGCTTCTCCGAGCAGCGAAATGGCAGAACGTTCCCCAGAATGCTTTGAGTCTGAAGCGGCTCGTCTCCCCGCTCTAACCAGCTTATATGGGAATCATTGTGAGTGGAATCTACAGTAAATGAGGATGGCAGTGTGGTGTAGTGGTTAGGCTGTAGCCTTTATTCCCAGGGAAGGCGTCCTGCTGTTCTACCCTTCAGCAAAAGTATTTAAGCTGAATTGCTTCAGTTAAATATCCATCTGTATGTGAGATCGTATGTGTAAAGAATGGAAACTATGCAAGTTACTGTGGTTAAGAGTATTTGATGAAAGCAAATGTAAAATGAAGAGGCTTTAATAATGCCCTTTGTTGCCAATGTTAATACTGACCAAGGCCCTTCTTCATCTTCATCTTCCTCTTCTTCATCTTCATCTTTCTTCATCTTCCTCTTCTTCTTCTTTTTGTGTTTCTCTCTTCCTCCTGCTCTCTCACCCTCCTCACTCGAAACCAGGAGAAATAGACATCTTGTTTTGGCCAATCCCTTGTGCAATTAGCTGGTCTAATTATTGAATTAACTGCAGATTTATTTTTATGTAATTAAGGTCTCCTCATATCTATGAATGTGAGAACCCAAACAGTTCTCAAGCTCACAGGACATTTTAGTATTCACTACTAATCTTGTTTTTTTTTTATGCTCCATGCAAATGTGGAACATTCACAGCCTGGTAGATAATTAACTCGGTTGGGTAATTACGACGGAAGATTTGAGGGGGAATGGCCCACAATGCTGTGCTCTAGCGATCATTCTCAGGCACGTCTTAGATGAGCATCGCCCTCCAGGCCGAAAAGAGGGCAGGTAACCAGAGTTTTAGTCCCTTTCCTGCGCCTGACTCCGGTGGGGTGGAGTTTCCATTCAGTTCGACAGGGTCAAGTCACACCTGAGGAATCCTCCTCACCTGAATGAACCTGTCAAAACAGACGCTGTGCACCCTCCCCCCCTCCCCCCATATTTTTTTTTGGATGCTCTGAAAAAGAGCTTCTCACTGCAGGTTAAACAGACCCATGTGATAAACAGCCCTGGTAACTGTCTCTATGTTTTATTCCCCCTGACACAAAATAAATACGGCCCCCTCTCTCCTGAACCGGCTCGTAGCCCGAATCAATGGTGTCCAATTAATTCATCTGGGGAGGAGAACCCCCCCTCCCTCCCATACCCGAATGAGTTTAACGCTGTTTGACAAATTATTACTGAGGGATAGGCGATGTGAGCCTGAATGGTGAGGAGAGATTAGTCGCACGGTGCCGACTATTAGCCCAGTGCTTATGCATCCCGGAGAGCTGGAGGCAGAGACCAGAGCTGACGGGCAGTGCAGACATAACCCTCTAATCCACATTTCATACGCGAATCCCCTCCCTGTGACTACGTTGGTATGGTCCAGCTGAGAGGTCAGATTCCGCTCTCTGGGACGGCGTTGGTACTGTCCGTCTGTGGGGTGAGGTTTTGACCTTTGACCCTTACGTGCTGCTGATGGATCCCTGTGGAAGCAGCTGTGGGATGGAGAATGTTTTTATGGAGATGGAGAACCACCAATACTCACCACACATCAGCTGAGGTGGAGAGGGAGGAGGGTTTGATGATATGGCATCTTCATACAGCGTGAAACATGAACGTTCAAAGCCTGCTGCAGGTGCACAAATATTCTGGAGCAATTAGAAGAATAATTGGTGCAGCAAGTGGCGTTACCTTGATATATGGCGGTAATAACTCTCTAGCTCTCTGCACGGAGATTCTATTGCTCTTAGCAGGGACTCTGCGTTCGCCTGTTCTGCGTTAGCCTGTTCTGGGTTAGCCTGTTCTGGGTTAGCCTGTTCTGCGTTAGCCTGTTCTGCTTTAGCCTGTTCTGGGTTAGCCTGTTCTGCTTTAGCCTGTTCTGCTTTAGCCTGTTCTGCGTTAGCCTGTTCTGGGTTAGCCTGTTCTGCGTTAGCCTGTTCTGCTTTAGCCTGTTCTGGGTTAGCCTGTTCTGCTTTAGCCTGTTCTGCTTTAGCCTGTTCTGCATTAGCATGTTCTGGGTTAGCATGTTTTGGGTTAGCATGTTCTGCATTAGCCTGTTCTGCTTTGGCCTGTTCTGCGTTAGCCTAACAACTACCCCCACGGGGCATTCAAACTGCCCCCACGGGCCATTCAAACTGCCCCCACGGGCCATTCAAACTGCCCCCACGGGGCATTCAAACTGCCCCCACGGGCCATTCAAACTGCCCCCACGGGGCATTCAAACTGCCCCCACAGGCCATTCAAACTGCCCCCACAGGGCATTCAAACTGCCCCCACAGGCCATTCAAACTGCCCCCACAGGCCATTCAAACTGCCCCCACAGGGCATTCTAAACACATGAAAACTGCTGAATTCCCCCATTGTCTCCTGAGAAGCGACTGAAGTTTCACAGTTTTAGAAGCTTCAGTTTTCTGGCATCAGGAATTACTCTATTACTCTGAAATACAGACCTTGGAATGATATTCTACAGTAACTTGAATTGAGCCAAACAGCCTTGTACTCCAAAGCTGCCTCTCTTGCATGCATTAGCTTCTTAATCCAATGATTCATTCTGCACTACCTGTTCCAATCAGGCCAGCTATTATCTCTTCCTTAATACAAAATAACTTTTCCTAATCTGCCCTGCCGAGGTAATCTTCTTAGTCCACATTACTGCCCCTAATATGTTTTCTTGTGCACGACTGATAGAGGCTGAGCTTGGTTGTGGTCCGATGGCTGTTTTGATCCACGCGCTGTGAATGAATACTTGGCTAATCCCTTCAGGACCGGCTCCTTGGTGAGCAGAGTGACACCAAAGGAGGGGAGCTTCTATTGGCTCAGAGCCTTGTAGGGTCAAAGGTCACAGTACTGCCATTTCAGGAGCGGGACCTCACCCCCCCCGCCGAAGAGTTAAACTGTCCATTTATCCTTGTGTTCCAGCTACTGCCGTCTCTAACACCCCCACCCCATCCTCCTCTTTCTCTCTCTCTCTCTCTCTCTCACACACACACACACACACACACACACACACACACACACACACACACACACACACACACACACGTTGTAAAGTGGTGTCAATTTATTTATATATTTGGGATGAAATTAGTTTGGAAGAGTCAGGTCAAGAGCACTGACATCTATCAAACAGCCAATTGAGGAGTTGTAATGAAACCTGTTTTTCAGGTTGTAAAAAACATCGCCTGGGATTTGGCGCAGGCTGTCTGGGGCAGAGGTCATCGCCGTGACAATCGCAGGGGTCAAGGATTGTTGCGGAGCGCTGATTTATGCGGGGAAAGGAGCCGGAACGCCTGGTTCCACTTAGCGGCCGGCTGCGATTGAAACTCTCACACACAAACACGCTATCACCCGCCTGCACACACACACACACACACACACACACACACACACACACACACTCCCGCCTGCTGCACACACACACACACACACACACACACACACACACACCCGCCTGCTGCACACACACACACACACACACACACACTCCCGCCTGCTGCACACACACACACACACACACACACACACCCGCCTGCTGCACACACACACACACACACACACACACACACACACACACACACACACACACACTCCCGCCTGCTGCACACACACACACACACACACACACACACACACACACCCGCCTGCTGCACACACACACACACACACACACACACACACACCCGCCTGCTGCACACACACACACACACACACACACACCCGCCTGCTGCACACACACACACACACACACACACACACACACACACACCCGCCTGCTGCACACACACACACACACACACACACACTCCCGCCTGCTGCACACACACACACACACACACACACCCGCCTGCTGCACACACACATACACTCCCGCCTGCTGCACACACACACACACACACACACACACACACACACACACACACACACATACACTCCCGCCTGCTGCACACACACACACACACACACACACACACACACACACACACACTCCCGCCTGCTGCACACACACATACACACACACACAGACTCCCGCCTGCTGCACACACACATACACACACACACAGACTCCCGCCTGCTGCACACACACACACACACACACACACAGACTCCCGCCTGCTGCACACACACACACACACACACACACACAGACTCCCGCCTGCTGCACACACACACATACAAACCACTGTGACTGCTGCTCTCTGCACATACTTATACATACAAACCACTGAGACTGCTCTCTGCACACACTTATACATACAAACCACTGAGACTGCTCTCTGCACACACTTACATACAAACCACTGAGACTGCTCTCTGCACACACTTACATACAAACCACTGAGACTGCTCTCTGCACACACTTACATACAAACCACTGAGACTGCTCTCTGCACACACTTACACATACAAACCACTGAGACTGCTCTCTGCACACACATACAAACCACTGAGACTGCTCTCTGCACACACTTACATACAAACCACTGAGACTGCTCTCTGCACACACTTATATACAAACCACTGAGACTGCTCTCTGCACACACATACAAACCACTGAGACTGCTCTCTGCACACACTTATACATACAAACCACTGAGACTGCTCTCTGCACACACTTACACATACAAACCACTGAGACTGCTGCAGGCCTCTGCTTTTCATTATCTATCTTATTTAATATGCCATTAGGCCCACGGTCAGCAGCCCCTGTACTGTTATATATGAAATTGAATGGCAACACATTGAAATAAAAGCTATTATTACTATCAGAAAATGTTTTACATCAAAATATATGGACAAATATAAATGTTATTGCTGCGTTCTGATATTGAAAATAAAAATATTCTTGTGAATTATATCTGTCATTATATTTATAGAAAAGTCCAGATATTTATAATATGTTGCACTAAATGGCGTTTCTATAAATGTGTCCTCTGTACCACGTTACAGGCACTGGCTTCAGGAATTTGAAGGAAAAATATGAGAATGAACGTATATTTTTGAAAATGGCAGAAAGGCCGGCGGTTTCACAGAGACTCCGTCATCCATCTTCAGCCGGTTAATATCGGCTGTAACTGCAGTTTATAGAACTAAACGGTGACCTTTCCTAAATCAGCTTCATCGTCTCCAGATCTGTTATATACTCTATGTTTCATTTAATTTTCCCTCCCGCTTATATTTAGAGTTTGAGTTTTACTCATTTTTTAGTCACAGTTTTTTAATAACATGAACAGTACATTACAGTCATGATTTTACCAGAATATTACAACTCAACTACCATTACAAAGTAAACAGACACCAGATACGCTGCTGGGGAAATGTTGTGCTTCTTGCCTCCGAAAGTTGTTTTCTTACCTGTGGTATAATTTGTATCTCACATTCATTGGGTGGGTTTCACATGCAAACGTGTTTTTAATCTTGATGTGATTTTTACAGGGTTTTGCTGCACTGTGATATACCTGTGCTGTGATTACACCTGTGCTGTGATATACCTGTGCTGTGACTATACCTGTGCTGTGATTACACCTGCGCTGTGACTATACCTGTGCTGTGATTACACCTGCGCTATGACTATACCTGTGCTGTGATTACACCTGCGCTGTGACTATACCTGTGCTGTGATTACACCTGCGCTGTGACTATACCTGTGCTGTGATTACACCTGCACTGTGATATACCTGTGCTGTGACTATACCTGTGCTGTGATGTCACAGCATGATAACATGTCTGTCCCGTCTGTACCAGTCCGCTGGATTAGTGCTACGGTGCCTCCTTCGGTGTTTGGGCAGAAACTTGCACACTTTAGCAGGACAATTCAGCCTCCCGGAGGCATCCACTCCCTGCAGCATGTCTCTCCAGTCCTCTGTACCCCTTACACACTCCCTGCAGCATGTCTCTCCAGTCCCCTGTACCCCTTACACACTCCCTGCAGCATGTCTCTCCAGTACCCTGTAACCCTTACACACTCCCTGCATCATGTCTCTCCAGTCCCCTGTAACCCTTACACACTCCCTGCAGCATGTCTCTCCAGTCCCCTGTACCCCTTACACACTCCCTGCAGCATGTCTCTCCAGTCCTCTGTACCCCTTACACACTCCCTGCAGCATGTCTCTCCAGTCCCCTGTAACCCTTACACACTCCCTGCAGCATGTCTCTCCAGTCCTCTGTAACCCTTACACACTCCCTGCAGCATGTCTCTCCAGTCCCCTGTACCCCTTACACACTCCCTGCAGCATGTCTCTCCAGTCCTCTGTACCCCATACACACTCCCTGCAGCATGTCTCTCCAGTCCCCTGTACCCCTTACACACTCCCTGCAGCATGTCTCTCCAGTACCCTGTACCCCTTACACACTCCCTGCAGCATGTCTCTCCAGTCCCCTGTACCCCTTACACACTCCCTGCAGCATGTCTCTCCAGTCCCCTGTACCCCTTACACACTCCCTGCAGCATGTCTCTCCAGTCCTCTGTACCCCATACACACTCCCTGCAGCATGTCTCTCCAGTCCTCTGTACCCCTTACACACTCCCTGCAGCATGTCTCTCCAGTACCCTGTACCCCTTACACACTCCCTGCAGCATGTCTCTCCAGTACCCTGTACCCCTTACACACTCCCTGCAGCATGTCTCTCCAGTCCCCTGTACCCCTTACACACTCCCTGCAGCATGTCTCTCCAGTCCTCTGTACCCCTTACACACTCCCTGCAGCATGTCTCTCCAGTCCCCTGTACCCCTTACACACTCCCTGCAGCATGTCTCTCCAGTCCTCTGTACCCCTTACACACTCCCTGCAGCATGTCTCTCCAGTCCTCTGTACCCCTTGCACACTCCCTGCAGCATGTCTCTCCAGTCCCCTGTACCCCTTACACACTCCCTGCAGCATGTCTCTCCAGTCCTCTGTACCCCTTACACACTCCCTGCAGCATGTCTCTCCAGTCCCCTGTACCCCTTACACACTCCCTGCAGCATGTCTCTCCAGTCCTCTGTACCCCTTACACACTCCCTGCAGCATGTCTCTCCAGTCCTCTGTACCCCTTACACACTCCCTGCAGCATGTCTCTCCAGTCCTC
>CM056376.1:15901849-15944349 GCA_029718625.1 Synaphobranchus kaupii
AGTGCCCATGGCCGTTTATAACACTACAATCCCCACAGTGCCCATCCCCACAGTGCCCATCCCCACAGTGCCCATGGCCGTTTATACACATTTCCTCAAAACACACACAGTGGCTCTGCTGTTTTACACTTTTTTCATCATTGTGCTTTTTTTTTATCATCACACACTCTTCCTCTGTTTGTGTAGTTATGGTAATTTCTTAATGTCTTTACAATGTGTTGGTGGGTGACTGAAGCGTTTTAAATGTATTTTAATTATGCTGGTTATTGTTATAGTCTAAGTCTAGCAGCTCTTTTAGGGGCTGTCTCTGCTCTTTATCTCTCTGTCTGTCCTTGTCTGGTCCGAGCTGAGAACTCTCTCTCTCCTCTCCAGACTGCAGGGCTCCTTCTACGACGTCACGCTGGTGGAGTTTGAGGTGGACAACTTCATCAGCCTGCAGGCCACCCAATCAGTGCACTGGCAGATCCAGTACCCAGAATCCACCGGGGCACTGGCAGAGGTGATCTCCTACATCTATATCAGTCAGAGAGATCTGCAGGGCATCGTACCTCTGGCACAGGTAAGACTCCCTGTTCACCTGGAGAGCACACCTGAGACAGTGTGAAAAGTCAAAAAACGCTGCTGTGTGTGTGTGTGTGTGTGTGTGTGTGTGTGTGTGTGTGTGCACATTTGTAACAGAGACAGCAATGCACACCAGTACTACTGATGTTATGTACACTTATTACTATGGAGCCACCCATAAAGGGCTTTACAGACTGAGATGCAGACCAGCTTGCTCTTATTTTTACATGTTAAACGCTGGTTAAAATAGGTTTGGTGAGGTTCTGCTTTCCTGGGTAAAGCAGTGTTTGTATGAGGATCATGTAGAGAGAACAGCACTTATCACAATCTCTGTGAACCAACTGGAGTGTGGGAGCAAAATTATTACATTGTTTTCCAGTAAACGTTCCCAAATTTGTTCAACTTTCAAACTGATAATCTTTTAAATTATTCATGGGTCATGGGCTGTGTTTATTATAAATTATATGACAGTGCATGTGATGAAAGGAATGACAAATTATGAAATACATACCATAATACATCAACTGTTGTCACGATAAGCAAATGTCACTGTTAACACTCGTTGCAAATTGCTACGTAGATCAGCGTTGTGATTTTTATCATGTTTTACATCCTGTCGCATTGACGTATTTGCATAATTGGCGCATTAGTGCCTTGAGACAATGATTGTGATATCAAAGCATACAGTATGTTTCTAATAATCAAAACTAATAATAAGGTGGTTGTATTATTTCAATATGTGGCATGTTTGTGCAGAGCTCCAGGGCCAGGGCCAGGGCCAGGGCTCTTAGGGCTCTTAGGGCTCTTAGGGCTGGCGTACGGTGGGTGGTGAACCAGCACATTGGCGAAGTGACATTTTCGGCATGTATTTTCACGCTCCTGAGCCCGTTTGACTCGCCGTGCGCCGGAAGTGGGAGTGGAAAAATACAGGACGTAAATGTCACTTGGCCAATTCGCTGGCTCGCCACCCGCCATGCACCAGCCGGAAAATAGAGCCCTTATTGTTCTTACTGGTTTACGCAAGTTGCTTAATGACTCTTATTGTTGCTTACTGGTTT
Organism: Synaphobranchus kaupii; assembly: GCA_029718625.1. Classification (NCBI taxonomy): domain Eukaryota; kingdom Metazoa; phylum Chordata; class Actinopteri; order Anguilliformes; family Synaphobranchidae; genus Synaphobranchus; species Synaphobranchus kaupii. The sequence continues at coordinate 15,903,469 of CM056376.1, forward strand.
ATATAAGCTACATCATTTTTATCGCACTCTTTATTGTCTTTGGAGCTGTTTGCCTAAAAACGCACTTTTCTCCTTAGTTTTCCCTGCAAGAACACTACATGCCCTTATCCTAATCGGACTGGTTTTTCAAAATTCCCAATTCCAAAATCTAACCACCCCATTTATTTTCTTCATTATAGAACATTTTTATTTTTTATGAGATTTATTTGTTATTTGTACCCTTTGCTTTAATGTATTTTTAAAGTATCATATTTCATAGATGACTGTTACGCCCCCTTCGCCAGTAGGGGGGTTTGTTGTGTGACAGCCATTTAGCCAGCCATGTGTTCCATACTGTACCAGCATAATTTACAGCTGAATCTAGTCTCACCCCCCAATTCCCATAGAGATCCATTCAAATGCAGAGAGGTTATAGTATCGCTTGTAACAGTACCTGAAAATAAGATATCAAGAGTCTTTTGTCTTTTGATGTTGATGGGTCACAGACTTAAGGAAGTAACAGCATGCAAAGGATATGCGACCAAATATGAAATATGATACTTTAAAAATAGTTGAATAATTTTGAGTGCAACTGTATATATATATATATATATATATATACGTACATATAAAAGAGCCACTCTTTTGGGTTTTATTCCGATAATGTACCTGCTTGTGTTTAGACTGCTGCAGCGGGTGGCAGCGCGACTTTGGAAACATTTTTTTCCGGAAAATAGATAGCGTGCAGAAATAGTCTATTTCAAACTGCTAAAAGTGTAAATACCAAATACTATAAATAACAGCAACATTTTAAGAAGTTATCTGCCAGACAATTGTTTATATTTGATCTACAGGATTTTAGGCTACCTATGGTTTGTAGGGGATTGGGCTTGCTTTGTGTGCTATAGGGATGGAGGACTACGAAGACGCTGTTTATGAAGTAGCCCATCCCTGAAAAAAGCCTGATGCTGCTCGTGTTAAGGGTGATTTAGAGTACAGATATAAAATAACAAATATTTGGATTCAGGTACGAGTCAGGTATTGCACTTTTTTTTAACCCTGATTTTTTGGAAACAGAGTTCTGGGTGTTCTCTTTGGGAGGGGAGGATATAGGCAGAGGGGATTGTGGGTAGAGGGCGCAGAGCTGCACTAGGCTGACATGCTGCAGATTCCGCCGTAATAACGCTGGTCTCCTAGCTGTGCTTCCACTGATCCCAACGTAATAACGCTGGTCTCTTTGCTGTGCTTCCACTGATCCCACCAGATAGCACGTCTATTTCCACAGATTCTTCTTATCCTCGGATGACCCATAATGCATCTGTGCTCCTGTAAAGGTTGACTGCTCCACTCAGATCCCGCTGAGGGAGTGGCAGGCTAGTGACCGCAGTGAAGCATCCTGGTGGAAGGCCAGCGCTCCTGCGTGGGGAGATTAGAGTCCCGAAAATCACAGCTGAACAAACACCAGCATATTCAGGATACATGTTAAAGGAATGTTAGGAAACAAATGAATACCATAGATTAATTCAGTGTGTGGACTGCAAATGAGAAGTTCTGTTTATATTCCTTCAATTTTTTGTCCTAAACTCTATTAAATTAGTTTTTATTCTCATAGAGCTCATATAGATTCACGTTGCATTTCAATTATACGGGCAGGAATCAAGAAAATTTGTGCCACATACTGTATGAGAATATATGAAAAAATGTGATGTAATGTTGTGCAACTATGACATTATGTTATCCTTCTGGGATATTGCACTGTAAGCCTTCAGAAGAATGAGCTTCCAGAACTCTCTGCTTTGACTTGGGTAGCAGCAGCAACACAAGCCGTCTCCTTTTCCTTTAGAGCCACTGAACATGGCGAATGGGTGCCGCTTCCTGTTCTTGCCTGTCAGTGATGTTAGCTGTGTGTGACACACAGCTCTGAAACCTCGACAGCAGGGCTTGTGTCTGGAAGATGTAAAGAAAGGATGTTTGGTGTAAGATAAGGTGTAAGAGTTGCATGGCTGCGGGCGCTCACGAGATGAAAGGCTGCTGGGTAATATGACTCCAGCGTTTCCACAGTTCATCTCAGATTGTGACTTTTAATGGAAAACAGACAAACACGTTTCGGGCACATTTACAGAGAGAGCCAGGGATGAGTCACAGCCGTACCGTCTCACAGAGAGAGACACAGGAGAGTCACAGCCGTATCGTCTCACAGAGAGAGACACAGGAGAGTCACAGCCGTACCGTATCACAGAGAGCCAGGGATGAGTCACAGCCATACAGTCTCACAGAGAGACACAGGAGAGTCACAGCCGTATCGTCTCACAGAGAGAGACACAGGAGAGTCACAGCCGTACCGTCTCACAGAGAGAGACACAGGAGAGTCACAGCCGTACCGTCTCACAGAGAGAGACACAGGAGCGTCACAGCCGTATCGTCTCACAGAGAGCCAGGGATGAGTCACAGCCATACAGTCTCACAGAGAGACACAGGAGAGTCACAGCCGTACCATCTCACAGAGAGAGACACAGGAGAGTCACAGCCGTACCGTCTCACAGAGAGAGACACAAGAGAGTCACAACCGTACTGTCTCACAGAGAGAGACACAGGAGAGTCACAGCCGTACCGTCTCACAGAGAGAGACACAGGAGAGTCACAGCTGTACCGTCTCACAGAGAGACACGCAGGAGAGTCACAGCCGTACCGTATCACAGAGAGACACACAGGAGAGTCACAGCCGTACCGTCTCACAGAGAGAGACAGGGATGAGTCACAGCTGTACCATTAAATTATTATTTTTTTTTAATTAGCACTATGGATATGCTTGATAAGCCATATTGTGCATTCTGTGCTTACGTTTGTAAGGTAGTGGTCATTTTTACATATTTTGAAATGTAGCCTTTACTTTTCCCTCAAACTTTGTTTCTGCCGGAGAAGTGAAGGGTTTTATTCTCCCATGTTTCTGGCAGTGCTGTAGGAAGCTCTTTAGAAAAATAAGGATTATTATGTGTAATTTCCTCACACTGTAGAGGCTCACATTTCTATAAATGGGATTCTATAAAAGGCCCATTTTTACCCGTTTGGGAACTTTGGCTTGAAAGGACTTGGTAGTTTGTAGCCTCCTCAGTGTCAGTGTGTGAGTGCAATATTACTGTGTACATTACTGTGTGCATTACTGTGTACATTACTGCCCTGCCCCCCCCTCCCCCCCCCCCCCCCCCCCCCCCTCACGACTCAGTCAGAGTCTCTGCTTGGGTTTGTTTTCCCCCAGAAGATTGCTGTGTGTTTTTTCTCCTGTTGGTTCTTGTGCTAAGCAGCCCCTGTGTGCTGCTGCTCGGGGCTCCCGCCCGTAATTAATTCTTAATTGGAACACTTGTTTGCGCTCGTTTGTGCTAGTTGCTGTTTGTTGTTTGCAGATTTTGATGAGTTGTGACTCACCCACTGGGCAATGAGAGGCTCAGATGAGCAGAGCTCTGTACTGCTGTGTTGGGCAGATCATCAGGGGCGTGTCCTCGTGCTTTAAGGCGGTATTAAAGGGGCGTGTCTTCGTGCTTTAAGGCGGTATTAAAGGGGCGTGTCTTCGTGCTTTAAGGCGGTATTAAAGGGGCGTGTCTTCGTGCTTTAAGGCGGTATTAAAGGGGCTGCTGATCTGGCTGTAGCAGGGAAAGGAAGAAAAGCCATTGCTCGTTTGTCACCTCAGTCATGCCACTGCATTTGTTTTTCCAATCCAACTTCCAAAGCTTGAAAAAGTGATGACAGATACTTTAGTCTAAGAACCTACCTTGAATTAATTAATTCTGCTTCGTTAATAATTTATGGCCTTCACTTTTATTAGTTTTGGAGAACTGCGACCTTGCTTTGGATTCACAGGGCACCCACTGGCTTCTCTAACAAAAAAACAACAACCATCCTCCTCAACTTTGTTTAGATCAATGAAACAGCCACCATCATATCCTTGCAAATTAGGTCTCTATAAGGGGAAAAGGTGACTAGTGTTGTAATTTCTTTAACACTCATTTTTTTCATTTTTCAAGTGTAGCACTGTGGCCCAATGTAGGTGTTCTTCAGTACAGAACAGAGTTTAAACTCCTCCTGACACTTTCATTAGGTACTGAGCTCTGTGCAGCTGATGGGACCATATGAGTCACCAGAGTCATCCCTGATTCACCCCCTGACTCACCCCCTGACTCAGCCCTGGCTCACCCCCTGAGTCAGCCCTGGCTCACCCCCTGACTCATCCCTGACTCAGCCCTGTCTCACCCCTGACTCAGCCCTGGCTCACCCCCTGACTCACCCCTGACTTAGCCCTGGCTCAGCCCTGACTCACCCCCTGAGTCAGCCCTGAGTTGGCCCTGGCCCACCCCCTGACTCAGCCCTGGCTCACGCCCTGACTCACCCCCTGACTCAGCCCTGGCTCACCCCCTGACTCACTCCTGATTCACCCCCTGACTCACCCCCTGACTCATCCCTGACTCAGCCCTGTCTCACCCCCTGACTCAGCCCTGGCTCACCCCCTGACTCACCCCTGACTTAGCCCTGGCTCACCCCCTGACTCACCCCTAACTCAGCCCTGACTCAGCCCTGGCTCACCCCCTGACTCACCCCTGACCTACCCCTGACTCAGCCCTGACTGCAGCCGAATAGCCGCATCGCTACGTCTGTGTCCTACATTCCGCTGCAGTGAGCCAGAGAAGAAAGCAATTTGGGCAGAAATTAGGCGACTCACTTAAGCTGAATTGACGGAGGTAGAAGTGGAAACCCGTGTGGAATTCCAGAGCCTTCATCTAATAGGTCCAGAGGACCATGTGGGCATGCGGCCTAATGCAATTACAGCCAGGAAATTGAAAGAAGGATTCTCATGTGAATGTACCGATGCCCCATTAGGTTTCATATCTACAGAATGTCTTCATCCCCCCACCCCCCCAACCCCACCCCACCCCACCCCGGTCTCTCCCCTCCTTTTATGCAGGGAAGAGTTTCTCCATTTATCATACATTAGATAGTGAGCTGCCTTGTTTTATTTAATAATGCTGTATGATGAATTGCTTGCGTCCCAGAGGTTTGATATTAATAGCAGGGCGTGCGTATGTATGTATGTATTAATATACAGCTCTCCTAATCAAAGGCAGGAAATAAATATGGCTGCTTTGCATATTTGTGCTAACTCTTAATGTGCTTTCTGCACAGGTTCAGTAAATAAGATCAATCAAACAAGGTCTTAAGGGGGGAAACAGATACTCTTGTTATTTAAATAAGGTTTTTAAAAAAAAATGTTTTTAACGATAAAGAATTCTTTAGGATATCTTGAGATTTACAATAGTTTGAATCAGGTCATATTCAGCTAAATATCTTTGTCTTACATGCACAGATATGAATTATTTTAAGTAGAGATAATTACAGAACATTAACCTCTTATGAAGCTGCAGAACAACGTAATGCTGCATTTTTTTACATTATTATTAACTGTGTATTAAATGTTCATTGAACTGAAAATTAGAATACTGTAATAATTATGGATGGCCTGTTTCTACTAAAAGGTTATTGAGTTTGGCCTGGGAGAACACGCCCCTTGACCTACTCAATGTGTCTGACTGGATTTTATAGACTCTGTCGCTTTTAATTCCAGGCTGAAAGGCAATAAACAGGGCAGCAATTGACATAGCCATTAGCAAATTTACAAATAGCTAATTTAGCCGTTATATTAATCTATTGGTGGAGTGGGCGGATGTTTACTTGCTGATTGGGTGACTAAGTGTGACTGTAAGGCATGTGGGTACGTAACGCTGCTCTGGGGCTGAGGAAGGAATGTTGGCAGGGAGGGAGATGTACTCATCCAAGATTTAAAAACCTTTTTAAAAATAAGCAGCGTTAGAGCAGAGAAGCGCTCTGACGGCCGTGCGGTTTGACCAGTGACCCCACGAGCGAGCTCACAGCCCCACACTGTCGTTCTGATTTAAAACCTGAGAGACACCCCAGCTTCATTAGTGTAGTGGGAGAGCACGGCTCTATTTGTGGGCTAATTACCGCTAGGCTAATGTATGAAGTGTAATTAACATTGTCATGCAGCTCATGCTATCAGTCTTAGAGACACATTATCTGCCCCTCAGTCTCCATCACTGTCTCACGCACGCTATGCCTGTGTGTGTGTGTGTGTGTGTGTGTGTGTGTGTGTGTGTGTGTGTGTGTGCGTGTGTGCATGTGTGTGTGTGTGTGTGTGTTGTGTGTGTGTGTGCTTTTAATGGATTGGCAGTAAATGGCTGCTAAGTCCTGTCTCTCTCCTGTTAGCTGTCTTGGCTGTGGTGTGATATGACCTCAGACTGCACCCACCTACAACCCGGCCCAGGCTACTGGAGCCTTTACATCACAGACACCCACAAAATAATTAATAAAAACAAGCAAAAGAAAGATAATAATTCCACATATGGCCCTGTTGCATGTTTATTAACGAGAGCGCAGCTGATTTAGTCTGCGTCTCTCCCTTTAGCATTGTCATTAAAGGGAGTAATTACTGAGACACGCAAGGACAGCCACAGGAATCACTATTTAACAAGAGGAAAGAAGAAACAAGTGCAAATTGTGTGTCTGATGATGTCAGTTTATCTTTCTTCCTACTTGAATTGACCAGGTTTTTTTAATACACATTTTAGCTGTGCCTAATGGTGAGTGACACAGCTTGATGTCCAGCACTTTTAACACACCAAATAATTTATGAATGAATGAATCACATCTGACGTTACACAGCAAAGAAGCCTTTTATGAATTAATGAATCACATCTGACTGAGGCACACATAAACTTTATTATTCTTCTGTATCAGAGAATCTAAATGAACAAAACTTGCATAAGGATTTAACTAGATTTGAATTTAATGGCTGTATTTTCCACTCAGTGATGATGTTCTATTTACAGTGCAGTATTTTAATAATTTGTTATGAACTGCCTTTGGTGTGATAGAAGTAACAGTTTTCACTATAATATTTAAATAGATGAATAATGGTACTGCTTTGGTTTTGGTGATATAGATGTTTGCTTTACTGACAATGAAATTAAATGTACTTTGGGATGTTAGTCTGTTAGGTGCATAATGCACATTAAGATTGTAATGTTGTACACACGCACGCACGCACGCACGCACGCACGCACACATGCATGCACGCACGCACACACACACACTGCCTGGCTGAGCGTGGGTGTAATGATGCGTAGACCAGCGGGGCCCTCGCTGTGACACGCCCGTATCCGAGCTGTGGAAAATGGGCCAATCAGATGCACAGCTGACACTCAATTAGTCAGCCCCCTCTAGCCAGACGCAGGCCCTGAGATAACACACTGTTTGAGGAGAGCTGAGGTCAGAGAAAATGCCATGGTCTGTGTCTGCCTTACTCTGGGGAAATGTGCAACACTTCACCAATCAGGCTGTGCCCACTAAATAAATTGGAAGGTCTTTCTTAGATCATTTCAAACTGAATTCTGCTTCAATCTGAAGAGTCTCCAGTGCCAGGTCTGCTAAAGCAAGACCTGTCAGCCACTTTCACAGATCAAGTGACCGAATGAATCAATGCAATATCAGCAGACAGCATACAGGCACTATCAGCCCCGTAATATAACAGTAAACCTGCACCGCCAAAAACCAAACACTAACATTCTCATACGTTTCCATTTTTAACAATCACAGAATAGAAGCGCAACTTCCTCCATAACAGTAGCCTGTCAGACTTAAAATGCTGATTTAAAATTCAGCATTTAAATGTGCCGTTACAAAAATCTCCAAATAAAGTAAAAAAATAAAAATAAAATTAAAGCTAATTATAAACATAAAACCCACACAGTCAACTCTTTCTGCAAAACGTCATATATCTCTATACATATATCTCATATATTCAAAATCAAGCACTATTTTCAAAACCATACACTCATCCCAAAATGACATTTTTCCTTCAAATAATAAACACTAACAAATGAATACAAATTATAAATGCCAATTACACACTGGTGAAAAAATGAAAGACACTAAGAGGATTATTCAACCCAAAATGAAAATGAAAATGAAAACGAAAATGAAAACGAAAATGAAAATGAAAATGGAAAATGAAAATGGAGGATTATTCAGCCCAAAATTAAAATTAAAATTAAAATCTCTTCATTTTCGTTTTCATTTTCATTATCATTTTCGTTTTCATTTTCATTTTCATTATCGTTTTCATTTTCGTTTTCATTTTCATTTTCATTATCGTTTTCATTTTCGTTTTCATTTTCATTTTCGAGCTGTACTATACGTAAATGAGGGGGTATGGTCAAGCAAACAGGGTGGGCCTCATACAGGTTTAGTGCAGTAGCACTTAATGAACACTAGGGGGAGCATAGCATAGGGTAACAGTCTATGCTTGATACTATGCTCTCAGGGCACTCATACGTTTTAATGTATGAAATGATGAAGAATCTGAGCAGTGTTATAAAGTATTCTTGTTTTATGAAAGAAACGGAGCTAGCTAGCCAGCGCTACGCTGTGTAGGCTATAGGTCAAACCTGCGAGGTGGAAAATTCAGGTTCAGAAAGTGAAAGTCCTCCCCAATCATTTGTTCCAATCACCTGGATTTGCTAATTATCACAATTCTTCAGCCAAGAGGTAGGAGCTAACTAGGCTAATTAGTGAAATCGTGAGTTCATGGAAGAAACACGGCAGAACTTTTACTTTCTGACCTCTGGAATTTCCACCTCTGCAAACCTGGTAGTAGCCACGATAGGCTACATTGTGGCAGGTTAAACGTTGGATTGGATGGTTGTGTTGTGAAATCCTCTCTTAAAATAAATGAAAAGACCGCAAATGAGTCACTGGATCGTTTAAACTTTTAACCTGGCTCCGGTACTTTAAGCGAACATTAAGGAATTGCTTCAAAAAGTCTATCGACAGCCAGATTCTATTCTATATGTTATGCAAAATGAGAAATGTTAATGTAGGCTATTTGAAAGTGAGTCGGCTTCGTCATACAAAAAATCCAGGGTTAAATCTTAAATTGAGCTTGCTAGCTGTTTATTATTATCCTAAAATAGCTCTCATAAGTGTTTATGTTACCCATCTATCGTTAATAGTGTTTACTGTATTACACACTTCATGTGTGTGCCATGAGTCACTGGACCGTTTATTTTAACCTGGCTCCGATAGATCTAGCTAGCCTACTTCAAACGAACATTAAGGCATAGCTTCTAAAAGTCTATCGAGACATTAATGTATTTGAAAGTGAGTCGGCTTTGTGATATACAGAAAATCCAGGGTGGAAATTTTAATTAGCTGTCTAACCCCTTAATCTCGTTTAGTAGCTAGGCTACACCTTTGCTTCGTGAAATTCCCTCAGGGAAAAAACAACGACACACTTGGCAGGTTCCAAGTTTAGACATTCTTGTTTATTTTTCAGGATTCTAGCTCCGATGTGTATTAAAACAATCGGATAGAATAAAACGTCATAGCACCATTTTGTGCGTTCCATTTTCAGCTGTCTTCAGCAATATTTTTTCTTTCACAATGCAAAAACGCACCTTTCATTCCCTAGCCTATTCATATTTGCGACCATATTTTTTGACGACCGTCATGAATCTAGCTAGCTTTTAGAAGCTATGCTTTAATGTTCGTTTGAAGTAGGCTAGCTAGATCTATCGGAGCCAGGTTAAAATAAACGGTCCAGTGACTCATGGCACACACATGAAGTGTGTAATACAGTAAACACAATTAATGATAGATGTATGACGAAGCCGACTCACTTTCAAATAGCCTACATTAACATTTCTCATTTTGCATAACATATAGAATAGAATCTGGCTGTCGATAGACTTTTTGAAGCAATGCCTTAATGTTCGCTTAAAGTACCGGAGCCAGGTTAAAAGTTTAAACGATCCTGTGACTCATTTGCGGTCTTTTCATTTATTTTAAGAGAGGATTTCACAACACAACCATCCAATCCAATGTTTAACCTGCCACAATGTAGCCTATCGTAGGCTACTACCAGGTTTGCAGAGGTGGAAATTCCAGGGGTCAGAAAGTAAAAGTCCTGCCGTGTTTCTTCCACCCATGAACTCACGATTTCACTAATTAGCCTAGTTAGCTCCTACCTCTTGGCTGAAGAATTGTGATAATTAGCAAATCCAGGTGATTGGAACAAATGATTGGGGAGGACTTTCACTTTCTGAACCTGGATTTTCCACCTCGCAGGTTTGACCTATAGCCTACACAGCGTAGCGCTGGCTAGCTAGCTCCGTTTCTTTCATAAAACAAGAATACTTTATAACACTGCTCAGATTCTTCATCATTTCATACATTAAAACGTATGAGTGCCCTGAGAGCATAGTATCAAGCATAGACTGTTACCCATCCCTATGCTATGCTCCCCCTAGTGTTCATTAAGTGCTACTGCACTAAACCTGTATGAGGCCCACCCTGCTTGCTTGACCATACCCCCTCATTTACATATAGTACAGCTCGAAAATGAAAATGAAAACGATAATGAAAATGAAAATGAAAATGAAAACGAAAATGATAATGAAAATGAAAACGAAAATCAAAAGATTTTAATTTTAATTTTAATTTTGGGCTGAATAATCCTCCATTTTCATTTTCCATTTTCATTTTCATTTTCATTTTCATTTTCATTTTCGTTTTCATTTTCATTTTCGTTTTCATTTTCATTTTCATTTTGGGTTGAATAATCCTCCATACATTATATTACTTGTTTGAGTGGTCAACTCAAATATACAACAAAAAAAATGTTTTTTTTTGTTTTTTTATTTTTCCAAATTACTAAAATGTTGGGACTAGACAAAGTAAAATAAGAAAAAACTGAAGAAAATTAAAAAAAACTACTGTACTGGGAGTACACAAAAAATGTAAAAGTAAAACCAAAAATAAATTATTCTGCTCTCTGCTTTTGATCAGGCCACATATATCTCTGGCCAAGCAGCGGGAGAAGTGTCTTTTGGAATGATACAGCCACCCTTGGCATGACTGAGAAATGAAAAAGCCATGGTTCCATTGAACCAATTTAGAAACAGAGCATCACGGTGGAAACTCACATATAACAACACGTGAGCTGCTTTGGTTTTTCTTTTGTGTGTGTGTATATGTGTGTGTTTCTGTGTGTATGTGCATGAGTGTGTGTGTCTGAGTGAGTGTAAGTGGAGCTCATTTCTGCAGCTCTGTGAAAGGCATATTTCCCCCGTGTGTCAGGTCCTCTTTAAGGCTGATAAGATGAGCTACTCTCAGCTGCAGAGGGGACAGGCTCTCTCATATTTACTCCATGTAGGGGTGGCTTCGGTATGCACACAAGGGATACTGCTAGCTTAGCATGTGCACACTATACTGTCCATACTGTGGTCCTCTTGTAGTAGTATGCATTAGGTACTCTGCAGTACAGGAATCACTGAGTATTGATATGTTACAGTAAATAACAATAGAGCAGATCTACGTCAGCCATTGTTCTCCACATACAGGAGAGCTCACATTTTCCCTTTTTATTTGTGCTAAAGCTCCGATTGCTGATTGAATAATTAAATCAACTAGTGTTTTTCCTGTGAAGAATGTGTTTGTTAATTGATAAGAGAGTTTTGAGCAGTTTTGAGCAGTGTTTTTCATGTGAAATGATATAATTTTTGAAAATTGTGCCTAAAACAGGAGAATTGTGTGAAATGTATTCAAAATGTGTTAGACTGAAATTTGTGATAAAACAAGCAAAACGTACTTATACATTTGAAAAGATTGTTTATCTTTATTAATAACTTAATGTTTTATTTTTAGGGTCATAACACCAATTTTAGTGTGTAAACAATTGAGAAAAACTGTATTATTATTATTAAGGCTAGGGATGCAACGATGTATCGGCCAACAATTGGTATAGGCCGATAACACTAAACATTTGAATCAGATCGGCCGATTCTGTTAAAACAACCAATGGTCAGATCTGATTGTGTCCTGTCAATCAAAAAGAAAAAATGTCTATTGTTTATCTGTTGGTTTTCATTTGCCTGTCAGATATAAAATACATAAATACTCAAAGCACTTTGTTTTCCATATGATATTAAGAGTTTCCCCTATAATTGTACAAGCCAGGCCAACAAAATAATTTTATTTATTTATTTTTTGAAATGCCCAAAATAATGGCAAATATCTATTAATTTAGAAATAAATAATCATTTGCGCTTGGGAGGGTCTGTGTGGTGCTGATGTGAGTCCACCTCTGTGTTGTTGCCTGGGAAACGTGATGCGATGAGAGTTCCACTGCTGTCAGTCTCATTCTGAGGCACAAGCGTTAACGGCAGAGCGGGGTTCTTCTCCAAGGCTTTCTGATAATTAAATAAAATATGAAATATCAGTAAGGAAGTTCCCGATATTTAATATTTTCTTGTGAAACCGCAATGCCACTGTGTGTTTCTTGTTTTCACTGTCAATAGCACAACCTAACATTATGTGCTGCTCTTGTCACATGTCTCTTGCAAGGTTATAGGCAGGGTAACTGAAGAATGGAACAGTACATTAAAACACACAGTGAACTCCGATGGTATGGTGTTATTTTTGGAATTCAGCGGTTACGTGTGCATAAAAAGGACATTTATGATTCCGGGATTATAGGAATTCTGCAAAAACACAAACTGTAGCAGCGTGGAAATTGGATTTGGTCAGTGATACTTGGTCAGAGCTGAAATTAGCATAAATTGTTTGCTGTGGATTTGAATCTCTCAGCCATGGCAGGGTAGTAAGGACTTTGCATTGCATTTATGGAGCTGATTTAAACCTTATTTCAGGACTGCCCTTGATGCCAGTCTTCCCTGCTGTTGGCTGTTGTGACACTGTGGGGGACGGGGGTTCAACTCAAGTGTTTGTGCTGCACTGACCCTAGATGGATTCCTTCAAAACAAACATCATCACGAAAGTATCCCCAGGAATATCACAATAAATACATATTCCTCCATATTCCTCCATATTCCCCCATATTCCTCCCAACTCTAATGCTAACTTCACTCAGAAATAACACTACATATTCCTCCCAACTCTAATGCTAACTTCACTCAGAAATAACACTACATATTCCTCCCAACTCTAATGCTAACTTCACTCAGAAATAACACTACATATTCCTCCAAACTCTAATGCTAACTTCACTCAGAAATAACACTACATATTCCTCCAAACTCTAATGCTAACTTCACTCAGAAATAACACTACATATAACTCCAAACTCTAATGCCAACATCCCTCACTAATATCACTCCAAACTCTGCCAGTATCCCTCACTAATATCACGACATATCACTCCAAACTCTACTGCCAACATCCCTCACAAATATCACTACCTATCACTCCAAACTCTAATGCCAGCATCCCTCACTAATATCACCACATATCACTCCAAACTCTAATGGCAACATCCCTCAATAATATCACTACTTATCACTCCAAACTCTAATGCCAACATCCCTCACAGATATCATTACATATCATTCCAAACTCTAATGCCAACATCCCTCACTAATATCACTCCAAACTCAAATAGCAACATCCCTCACAAATAACACTATGGGCCCTATCTTGGCGATCTTGGCGCTTAGTCTAAGCGCATGGCGCTAAGTCCATTTAGGGCGTGTCCAAGTCCACTTTTGCTATTTTAACGGCGTGTTTTTTTGGCGCTAAGCACGGCGCATGGCGCAACTGGGCTGAACCTAGTCGCTTCATTAATTATAGGTGTGTCTTGGGCGTGACATTCAATAAACCAATCAAAATGTCATATCCCATTCCCTTTAAAAGCCTGCTTTTCCACCTTGGCGGATTGCTTATGATGGCGAAACAGACATGCTCGTGCGTGTTTAGTGTGATCAAGGAATAGGCTAAATGGAGTATGATCAATATTATTCGGACTAACCATTAGCCTATGAGTTCCCGGTAATTCCAGACAGGGCTGTTATTTTACAAAATATGTGCGGTTAAATTTTGCTAAAAGGACCTGCAACAGCTGAGAATAAGCTATCAATGGCTTCAGTCTCACCTTAGAAAACGCCAAATTAGCCTGCTTGTTCAGCGAATTTCGTTTGATTATGCAATGAAAGTGTCAAACATCAATTCCAAGAGGCTGTTCTCATGGAGTTCTCGAAGTTCAAGCTTCATCCAAAGTTCATTAGGCTACCTGCATAGTAGGCTAATATTGATTAATAACATACATACCGTTATTTTGCCTTAATGATGACACTAAATAGCCTACAATAAAGCTGTCAGGTTCGCAACCCATAAGCTCACGCATATTTCCCCTTGTTTAATAATGTCCTGTTTATGGAAATGTGACCAACCTGTTTTACTCGTAGCGTAATCCTTTAAAACAATCCACTTTCCCAGGAAGACCGTTAAACGTGCGACTTACAGCAGGGGAAACAGAACATGCAGCTCACGTGCAGAGAATGGCATTAAAATTAATTGTGAATTAATTGTGTAACGTGCTGCAAATTTGTTTTAGTTTCTAATTAGACGCTTAGTTCTCTTTAAAATCGTTTTGTTCAGTTAAGGAATAACGGGTGAAATCAGCTGGGTTTTAAATGGTGAGAGTATGGAAACCTGGTCACTGTAATTTAAAAAAATATGAAGGACGAAGAATAGCTAAGTTACAATTTAGTTAACATGGTGACATCTCCGTTTTTTAACCATAGGCTATCGAAAAAAAACCTTACGCACAGCGAATTCGCTGTAGCCTAGGCTATTTGAAAAACAATAAATGCAATATTCACTGGACAAGGTTTTGAACTTTTTTCAGTCACAAACCATTCTATTTACTTACAGGCTGTATTCATAGATAAACAGAGCTGTATTGTAATGACATCTGAAGCGCATTTTCAGAACTTAAATGTCCGTCTATTGCCGTGCGCGAGTTTTCCATTGAATGACAATTCACGCATTAGGTGCAAAGACAATTCGCGCATTAGGCTTGATAGCTATAGGTGTTATCAGCTCCTTTTTAATGGATAGCCATTGTCCCGTACCATCGCACATCGCCTGGATGTTGATGGAGTGGGCTGAGAGCAATGTAATGTGGCATTGTTTCCCTTCGCTGAGGGAAAGGTATGTGCCTGTGGACCTATGGAACCTTTTATTATTATGCATTTTTGATATAGCCTACACAATAATAATATTTCACATTGTGATCTAGATATTTTAGTCATGCCTGTGCACGCCCCTGTGTGTAACAGACAGGAGGGTATGCGCGTTGTGCACACGCCTATGTAGACGCACTTATATGCGCCGTTAAAATAGCATGTAAACAACTGCGACATGACTTTAGACCAGGTTTGTGGTGGTTCTAGCGCAAGCGCTTTCTGCTGGCTCAAGATAGCAATACGCCAAAAAGAATCCTGGCCACTCCTCATCTTAAGACCAACACGCCCAGTTCACTAATGATGGCGCAAGACTAGTTAATGGCGCAATGCTAGTTTGACGGCGTAAGCGTTAGGCGTTATTATGGACCTAGCGCCGGGTGTAAGATAGCAAAGACACTTGCGTTTGCGTTAGCGCCGCTTTGCGCCGGGTGTAAGATAGGGCCCTTGATATCACTCCAAACTCAGGAACGGAAGGCCATCTGCTGAAACAAGATTGTGCGCTGGTGAAAGATCAAACTTGCGCTCACAGAAATATGATTGTGTTGATATTGGGCGCTGGAGGCTGGTGTGGCGGTTTGAGTAGAGATGTATGTTAGCCTCCTAGGCTGTGTGTTAGCGTTAGCCTCCCAGGCTGTATTAGGCTCCCAGGCTGTGTGTTAGCGTTAGCCTCTCAGGCTGTGTGTTAGGCTCCCAGACTGTGTGTTAGCATTAGCCTCTCAGGCTGTGTGTTAGGCTCGCAGGCTGTGGGTTAGCGTTAGCCTCCCAGGCTGTATGTTAGTGTTAGCCTCCCAGGCTGTATTTTAGGCTCCCAGGCTGTGTGTTAGCATTAGCCTCTCAGGCTGTGTGTTAGCATTAGCCTCTCAGGCTGTGTGTTAGGCTCGCAGGCTGTGGGTTAGCGTTAGCCTCCCAGGCTGTATGTTAGTGTTAGCCTCCCAGGCTGTATTTTAGGCTCCCAGGCTGTGTGTTAGCATTAGCCTCTCAGGCTGTGTGTTAGGCTCCCAGGCTGTGTGTTAGCATTAGCCTCTCAGGCTGTGTGTTAGGCTCGCAGGCTGTGGGTTATCGTTAGCCTCCCAGGCTGTATGTTAGTGTTAGCCTCCCAGGCTGTATTTTAGGCTCCCAGGCTGTGTGTTAGCATTAGCCTCTCAGGCTGTGTGTTAGGCTCGCAGGCTGTGGGTTAGCGTTAGCCTCCAAGGCTGTATGTTAGTGTTAGCCTCCCAGGCTGTGTGTTAGCGTTAGCCTCCCAGGCTGTGTGTTAGTGTTAGCCTCCCAGGCTGCGTGTTAGGCTCACAGGCTGTGCGTTAGCGTTAGCCTCCCAGGCTGTGTGTTAGCGTTAGCCTCCCAGGCTGTGTGTTAGCGTTAGCCTCTCAGGTTGTGTGTTAGTGTTAGCCTCCCAGGCTGTATGTTAGCGTTAGCCTCCCAGGCTGTATTTTAGGCTCCCAGGCTGTGTGTTAGCATTAGCCTCTCAGGCTGTGTGTTAGGCTCGCAGGCTGTGGGTTAGCGTTAGCCTCCAAGGCTGTATGTTAGTGTTAGCCTCCCAGGCTGTGTGTTAGCGTTAGCCTCCCAGGCTGTGTGTTAGTGTTAGCCTCCCAGGCTGCGTGTTAGGCTCACAGGCTGTGCGTTAGCGTTAGCCTCCCAGGCTGTGTGTTAGCGTTAGCCTCCCAGGCTGTGTGTTAGCGTTAGCCTCTCAGGTTGTGTGTTAGTGTTAGCCTCCCAGGCTGTATGTTAGCGTTAGCCTCCCAGGCTGTATTTTAGGCTCCCAGGCTGTGTGTTAGCATTAGCCTCTCAGGCTGTGTGTTAGGCTCGCAGGCTGTGGGTTAGCGTTAGCCTCCAAGGCTGTATGTTAGTGTTAGCCTCCCAGGCTGTGTGTTAGCGTTAGCCTCCCAGGCTGTGTGTTAGTGTTAGCCTCCCAGGCTGCGTGTTAGGCTCACAGGCTGTGCGTTAGCGTTAGCCTCCCAGGCTGCGTGTTAGCGTTAGCCTCCCAGGCTGTGTGTTAGCGTTAGCCTCTCAGGCTGTGTGTTAGTGTTAGCCTCCCAGGCTGTGTTAGCCTCCCAGGCTGTATGTTAGCGTTAGCCTCCCAGGCTGTATGTTAGTGTTAGCCTCCCAGGCTGTGTGTTAGCGTTAGCCTCCCAGGCTGTATGTTAGCGCTAGCCTCTCGGGCTGTGTGTTAGTGTTAGCCTCCCAGGCTGTGTGTTAGCGTTAGCCTCCCAGGCTGTGTGTTAGCGTTAGCCTCTCAGGCTGTGTGTTAGTGTTAGCCTCCCAGGCTGTGTTAGGCTCCCAGGCTGTGTGTTAGCGTTAGCCTCTCAGGCTGTGTGTTAGGCTCCCAGGCTGTGTGTTAGCATTAGCCTCTCAGGCTGTGTGTTAGGCTCGCAGGCTGTGGGTTAGCGTTAGCCTCCCAGGCTGTAAGTTAGCGCTAGCCTCTCAGGCTGTGTGTTAGGCTCCCAGGCTGTGTGTTTGCATTGTGTTAGCATCCCAGGCTGTGTGTTAGCGGCAAGCAGTGCGTTTGCATTGTGTTAGTGTCACAGGCTGTGCGTCTGCAGTGTGTTAGCATTGTGTTAGCATCCCAGGCTGTGTGTTAGCGTCCCAGTGTACTGCCTCCGTCTGTCACAGTCTGCTGCACACAGTGATTCCCTTCTGTCTGTCAGGATATCTCTGTTGCTCTCAGGGATACTCAATCAAACCCACAATATCTTCCTGTCTGCACAAGCTAATTCATTTTGTACTGATTTGACAAAAAGTGAAAGTTTTGAATTTATTGCTGATTCTTTCGCATAACAGAGGTTTTTTTCTTTGCTTTTCTTTTTGTGCTGACTCCACAAAGCGTTATTACCATGGATAAGCAGGGATTGTGGCGGAAGAGGAGTTGCGGGTTTGAGTTCATCCTCTCACACAGCTCTGTTCATCCTCTCACACAGCTCTATTCACCCTCTCACACAGCCCTGCCCCCTCTCACACAGCTCTATTCACCCTCTCTCACACAGCTCTATTCACCCTCTCTCACAGCTCTATTCACCCTCTCTCACAGCCCTATTCACCCTCTCACAGCTCTATTCACCCTCTCACACAGCTCTATTCACCCTCTCACATCTCTGTTCATCCTCTCTCACAGCTCTATTCACCCTCTCACACAGCTCTATTCACCCTCTCTCACAGCTCTATTCACCCTCTCACAGCTCTATTCACCCTCTCACACAGCTCTATTCACCCTCTCACAGCTCTTGCCCCCCCCGTCCCGTGTGGACCCACCCTTGTCCCGTGTACAGCATCACCTCGAATGATGAGCTCCTGCTGTGATAGGACACTTAATAATTCATCAGTACAGGCGTAAAATACTGTTAAAAATTAAAAGGGATTTTTTTCTGAATGTGAAACACATTAACAGGATGCCGGTAAAAGGATTAGCGGTGCGCTGTCATGGATATTAATTCAGATTCTCCTGGAACGTGTACAGGAGTGGCGTCCCGTTCATGTACAGACTCTGTCTCTTACACTGATAAGCGCCTCCGGGCCGTATCTCCACAGACTCCTTTGCTTTTAAAAGCTGTTTGCTTCCCCTTGTTTTCTTCCCCTCTGGGGAATGTAGTCATTCCACTCACATCTCTGACCTCTGACCTCTGACCTTCAACCTAATTTATGGGGAGAATTTATTTCTGAATAACACGTCCAGTACACTAAAAAATCTTGCATCTAAAGCACGTAATTTCATAGAGTAAATCTTTTAGGTCCCGTCTCATCTAAAAACTTTAGAGCTGTGTGAGAGGATAACAAACTTACTTTATATATTTTATCAATACAATTATACTGTGATTCATCATACTTATTCTTGCCATGAACACTGTTGTTTCTACTGAAGGAATATTTAATTTTGTCCTTGTAATTCACAACACTGCAAAGTAAATAACTGAATAAAATAAATACCCCTTTGGGGATAACATGGCCCTTCAAAACATTTTTTTGTCCCAGAATGGTTTTTAATGTCCTGGAAAAAATGTTTCTGGAACAAAATAATTAAAATGGCAAAAATGTGAGTATTCCAGGAAGCATTAGCCATAATTCTGTCCTCATGAATGTTTTCTGATTTTAAATGAGAAGGCGCTTGAAAAAATAGAAGCTCCACAATCTATATTTTGTGCACTTTAATCCTTCTGGCCTGATTACCCCATGGTAGTGAATCGTATCTACTAAGTGGATTTTGCCTGCAGTAGTATTTTCAATAGACATAAAAAAACTATATATCAGCATTAACATCTAACAGTGTGAGTGCCCTGGGTCAGTGTACAGTTCCACAGCAAAGCAACCACCCTTCTGCCCCTGACTACCCCTTCAGAGAGGGGGGGGCACAGCAACCACCCTTCTGCTCCTGAGGGGGGGGGGGGGGTCAGAGCGGGATCTTCAGTAAGATTCTGCAGCATTGTTCTGTGTCCTCCTGGGAACTCTAAGGAACAATGGAAGCCTGTGTTCTTTCTCCTTATTTATTAAATAATTTTTGCTGAACCATTTAGGTTCAATAAAAATCAAAAAAAAATATATATGTATAAATTTACACAAGTTATTGCTCTGGTTGTCAAGCCCAGCCTGGGGAAGCCACAGGGTCTGCTAGGGTCCCCAACCCTGGTCCTGGAGAGCCGCAGGGTCGATTTTTGGTTTTCACATTAAAATACACCACTAAGCGCCACCCAATGAAGTGGGCCGAAACCAAATGAATTGTGTAATAACCTTACCAGGGGGACCCCAGCTGAGTATGTACCTCTCCAAGACCAGGGCTGGGGACCCCAGCGCATCCTGCGGCCCTCTAGGACCAGGGTTGGGGACTCCAGCAGATTATTATTCTGCTAGATGCCTGTATCCAGAGCAATGCTGGGTTTAGCCAGGTCAGCAGGCAGTGTACTGAAGATGCTGCCATCTGGAGAAAAACACCCGGGTCTTTATGCATCTGGAGGATTCTCCCGCCACTGCCCCCCCCTCTTCGGAGGTCAACTTTATTTTTGTCCATAGTGTAATTTACAAAAAAGTATTGTGCTGGAGCCTCTCTGAGGGAGGGAAAACTACATTAAGTAAACAACAAAATGAAGCAAGCAAAATGTCATAAAACAAGACAAAAAAACAATAATAATAATAATAATAATATTAACAACAATAACAATAATCATATATTGGTGATAGATATTCAGGGGGCAGGCAGTGTATATTGTTGATAGATATTCAGGGGGCAGGCAGTGTATATTGGTGATAGATATTCAGGGGGCAGGCAGTGTATATTGGTGATAGATATTCAGGGGGCAGGCAGTGTATATTGGTGATAGATATTCAGGGGGCAGGCAGTGTATATTGGTGATAGATATTCAGGGGGCAGGCAGTGTATATTGGTGATATATATTCAGGGAGCAGGCAGTGTATATTGGTGACAGATATTCAGGGGGCAGGCAGTGTATATTGGTGATAGATATTCAGGGGGCAGGCAGTGTATATTGGTGATAGATATTCAGGGGGCAGGCAGTGTATATTGGTGATAGATATTCAGGGGGCTGGCAGTGTATATTGGTGATAGATATTCAGGGGGCAGGCAGTGCATATTGGTGATAGATATTCAGGGGGCAGGCAGTGCATATTGGTGATAGATATTCAGGGGGCAGGCAGTGTATATTGGTGATAGATATTCAGGGGGCAGGCAGTGTATATTGGTGATAGATATTCAGGGGGCAGGCAGTGTATATTGGTGATAGATATTCAGGGGGCAGGCAGTGTATATTGGTGATAGATCTTCAGGGGGCAGGCAGTGTATATTGGTGATAGATCTTCAGGGGGCAGGCAGTGTATATTGGTGATAGATATTCAGGGGGCAGGCAGTGTATATTGGTGATGGATATTCAGGGGGCAGGCAGTGTATATTGGTGATAGATCTTCAGGGGGCAGGCAGTGTATATTGGTGATAGATCTTCAGGGGGCAGGCAGTGTATATTGGTGATAGATATTCAGGGGGCAGGCAGTGTATATTGGTGATAGATCTTCAGGGGGCAGGCAGTGTATATTGGTGATAGATATTCAGGGAGCAGGCAGTGTATATTGGTGATAGATCTTCAGGGGGCAGGCAGTGTATATTGGTGATAGATATTCAGGGGGCAGGCAGTGTATATTGGTGATAGATATTCAGGGGGCAGGCAGTGTATATTGGTGATAGATATTCAGGGGGCAGGCAGTGTATATTGGTGATAGATCTTCAGGGAGAAGACTGCTGAGGGGATAAGGGGAAAAATAATTATTAATGAGATTTTCCTTTCTTCCTATTGTACAAATGAGTATGATTTATGCTTCAGAGAGTGTGCATGTTTGCGATGATAAGGTTGTGTGTTCTATTGTGTGGGGGTGTGTGTATGAAGATGTCAACGTGTGCATGTGTCTGCATAAATGACTTGATTGAAATAATATATTGAGGATATTTGGGAGAATGGAAAATGGGGATGCTGATGCATGATAACCACATTAACAAAATAGCACTTATTAATAAATAAACAGTAAATAATAAATGAATAACCCCAAGTACATTACTCAACATAACATAAATATAACATATTAATAGCCAGGTTATTGTTTGATTATAACATAATAATAATAATAATAATACATTGGACTTATATAGCGCTTTTCTGGGTACTCAAAGACGCTTTACATTAAAAAAATAAATAAATAATTAAGATAGTGTGAGATAAAAACAACAGAAAAGGGGGGAGGGGGGGATTAGCTGGGGAAAACAAGACTGAAAAGGTGGGTTTTGAGGGCGGTTTTAAAGGAAGAGCAGCTTTGATGTGGGTTGGAAGTTCCACAGAGAGGGGGCGGCAACTGAGAAAGCCCTGTCACCCCCAGGTTCGGCGCTTGGTCCTGGGGGTTTGGAGGAGGTTAGCGTCACCGGACCTGAGTGAACGGGAGGGAGCATAGTGGTGGAGGAGGTCGGAGAGGTAGGGGTGAGCTAGGTTGTTGAGGGCTTTGTGGTAAGAAGTATTT
This sequence comes from Synaphobranchus kaupii, assembly GCA_029718625.1. Lineage (NCBI taxonomy): Eukaryota > Metazoa > Chordata > Actinopteri > Anguilliformes > Synaphobranchidae > Synaphobranchus > Synaphobranchus kaupii. Next base: position 15,925,548 of record CM056376.1, read on the forward strand.
TGAAATTGATTCTGTGTCTGACTGGGAGCCAATGAAGGTCCTGGAGGACTGGTGTGATGTGGTCTCTGGAGCGGGTACTGGTGAGCAGGCGGGCAGCGGAGTTTTGTACATACTGTAGTTTATTGAGGACTTTGGTAGTGGTGCCGTAAAGAAGACTGTTGCAGTAGTCAAGCTTGGATGTGATGAAAGCATGAATGAGTGTTTCTGCAGCAGTGAATGACAGTTTGGGTCGAAGACGGGCAATGTGTCGGAGGTGGAAGAAGGCAGTTTTTGTGATCTGGATGACATGGGGCAAGAAAGAGAGGGTGGGGTCAAGAATGACTCAGAGGTTACGGACTTGGGTGGAGGGGGTGACAATGGAGCCATCTATACTGAGGGAAAAGTTTTGTGTGGAGTGGATAAGGGAGTCTGGACCTATGATTAGGACTTCAGACTTATTGCAGTTGAGTTTCAGAAAGTTAATTTGCATCCATGTTTTAATGTCAGTCAGGCAGGTGGTGAGGGTGGAGTGGGTGGTAGCGGTGATGGTTTTGGAGGGGAGATAGAGCTGCGTGTCATCAGCATAGCAGTGGAACTGGAGGCCATGGCGGCGAAGGATCTGTCCAAGTGGGAGCATGTAGAGGATGAAGAGGAGCGGACCAAGCACCGAGCCCAATAACATGTTAATATTGTGGTTATTAGTAAGTGTTGATAATACGTAAGTGTGTGTGTGTGTGTGTGTGTGTGTGTGTGTCTGTGTGTGTGTGTGTGTGTGTCTGTGTGTGTGTGTGTGTGTGTGTGTGTGTGTGTGTGTGTGCGTGCGTGCGTGTGTGTGTGTGTCTGTGTGTGTGTGTGTGTGTGTGTGTGTGTGTGCGTGTGTGTGTGTGTGTGTGTGTGTGGATCCTGGATATTGGGGGCCAAACTGAGCTCTGTCTCCTGCTTGCTGCTGTGGGACTTTCTGGGCCTGCTGCTGTTAGGTGGGGGGGATCAGTAAAAATATGGTATAAAAAAATATTACAGAAAAGTGTGCGGTAAATTAGAGGCGTTTGTTTTGGCTGAGCTCCCCGCTCATTATTGCCCAGGATAGAACCTCCTTTCTGCCCTGACTCTGTGCAGTAGGGGGTAATATAACCTCCTCTCTGCCCTGACTCTGTGCAGTGGGGGGTAATAGAACCTCCTCTCTGCCCTGACTCTGTGCAGTAGGGGGTAATGGAACCTTGGCTCTGCCCTGACTGTGCAGTAGGGGGTAATAGAACCTCCTCTCTGCCCTGACTCTGTGCAGTAGGGGGTAATGGAACCACCTCTCTGCCCTGACTCTGTGCAGTAGGGGGTAATAGAACCTCCTCTCTGCCCTGATTCTGTAAAGGGGTGTGTAATCCTGTCTGTTTTACTGTTGCAGGAAACAGAAATCTTGAATACCGCCATACTGACGGGTAAGCGTGTGACGGTTGCAGTGAAGCTGGTAACCGTGGAGAGAGACGGAACCGTGAGGGAGGCGGAGGAAACCATTGGCTGCAACTCCACCGATGAGGACGTTGTCAAGGTACCACCCAACACCTCCCATTACTCTCAGCAGCCAATCCACATGCACTCTGCTCCTGCTGAATGGCTGAAGCTAAGCAGCCAATCCACATGCACTCTGCTCCTGCTGAATGGCTGAAGCTAAGCAGCCAATCCACATGCACTCTGCTCCTGCTGAATGGCTGAAGCTAAGCAGCCAATCCACATGCACTCTGCTCCTGCTGAATGGCTGAAGCTAAGCAGCCAATCCACATGCACTCTGCTCCTGCTGAATGGTCTTTTGGTCATTTAAACCCCAATGCCCCAGTGCAGTGATGGGGACACTGTGCTGTAGGATACACAGTACTTCGGATGAGACAGAGGTCATAACACACTTATTTGTATATTATTGTATTTGTGCAGCTTTGATACGGAGGTTGCATGGTACTAGTGGCATAATTGTTTCTAAAACAATGGGGGGACACAAATGTTAGGTGATATTTTAGTTTGGCATGACTGTTGAGCTTTTTTGAATACAGTAAAAGTCTGACAAAATCACCAGTTATGCTTGCATTGCACATTCCTTTGCAAACACCTTCATGCATAGATATTCAAATGGTCTTGCACCAACTTTAGTCACAAGCACACCAAGTTGCTAGCAAAAAAAGAGGTCAAACATTGTGTCCTACAGCACACACACACACACAGCACTCACAGGATGTCATGCTAAACAGGGCATCACATATATGTGCTTTCTCCTAATGACAGTGACACTGCCTCCCGAAGCAAAGCACACTGGGAAAATTATCCGTCGCTTCTCATGAGAATCCAAACATTCTTCCCGTTATGAGCCTGAAAATGTAGCCGTTAAAAAATAAAGCACTTCCTGTTCCACGGTCTGAAGCACTGCGCCTCCTGCACTTCCTGTTCCACGGTCTGAAGCACTGCGCCTCCTGCACTTCCTGTTCCACGGTCTGAAGAGCTGCGCCTCCTGCACTTCCTGTTCCACGGTCTGAAGAGCTGCGCCTCCAGCTTCGTTACCATTTGTCTAAATCTCACTTACAGACGTCTGTTTGCCCACTGCCACAGGAGGATTTACTTCCAATCTAAAAGAGACCACTGGAATTCATCAAGCAAGTTAATTTGCAGTCATTCTCACTGAATAATTACAGTCAGACTCCTGGCTAAAATGGCGATGTGCGTGCGTGACATCACTTAGCCTGCGGAGCAGAGGCTTCTGGGTCAGATCTGGTCTGTGACGCCGCGTGTGGCTGAGGAAATGCAGACTGTAAGAGAGACACTTTAAAAACAAGTGAACAGCAATGAAATGTACCTGAGATGCATATTTCATTACAGCCCCACACTGCCAGTGGAACACTGCATTAAGGGCTCAACAGTACTCTGTAGCAGAAGAATAGAAATTGAGGTCACTTACAATAAATTGTTTTTCGCTTACAGCTCAGTGGCTAACTGAGACTGCAATTCAACATTTCCATAATATGATTTATGTTATGGAGCGGTTGTTTTATCATTATCCTGCTTTCTCTCTCTCATTCTTCCAAATGAACAGAAGCACATGAAACAGGTTGCACATTCTATGGCAATGAGACTGTTTGTTGGGTAAAATGTTATGGAGCCAAAGGCACGGAGATATTTGATCATTTGCACTTTGACCTGTGACCTAAAATATGTGCTATACAAATAAACCTGACTTAAAGGTAAGCTCTGACAGCAGGGGTGCACCCAATACCCGAAAAATGCATCCTCCTTTCCTCCACTACCACCTCCTCTCCTCCTTTCCTCCACTACCACCTCCTCTCCTCCGCCTCCGGAAACCAATCTTTGTGTCCTAATCTAATATTGCTGAATATATATTAATTACATATTAAATGTTACATATTAATTAATGTCTCGATGCAAACCGGAATAAATAATCCAGGTGAGGTGAGTTACCTGCAGGGCCAGCACTGGGGACCAGATGAGTGCTGATGTGCGTCCCTTTCCTGGAACCTGTTAGAAACCGAGCTGCAGCATTTGGGCCAGTGGCAGGTGGGACACAGAGGACTGGCTATTACAATAGTCCAAACGGGACGCGATGAGTGCATAGGTGACCCTAACCATAACCACTCCAGGTCTTTGAGGGAAGCCATGATCTTGGAGATGATCCTAAACTGAATGAAACTGGATTTAACTGCAACATTGGATTTAAATGCAAGAGTCAAAGATTGCCCCAAGTTTACTGGCCAGGGGCATATCATAGAGGGTATTTATGATTGCTTTTATTGAGTCTGCAGGGCCAAGTAGGACTTCAAACTTTAAAAACTTCAGTTTTACTTTAATTTAGCTTAAGAAAGCTTTGTGTCATTCAGGATTTAGTGTCCTCAAGACAATCTCTAAGGCTAGTTAAGTTTGCAGGGTCATTAGGTTTTAAAGGGAGATAGAGCTGTATATCATCAGCATAGCGGTAGAAGGATTTATTGCACCTCTGAATGATTTGACCCAGCGGGAGGATATACAGAATATGGAGAGGAGGATGGAACCTTGTGGAACCCCACAGGAAAGACTGGCCACTGAGAAGAAGAGATTCTGTGCATCATTACTGACCCATAAGCTGGGTTCTGCATCATTACTGACCCATGAGCTAGGTTCTCCATGATTACTGACCCATGAGCTGGGTTCTCCATCATTACTGACCCATAAGCTGGGTTCTGCATCATCACTGACGAATGAGCTGGGTTCTGCATCATTACTGACCGATGAGCTGGGTTCTGCATCATTACTGACCCATGAGCTGGGTTCTGCATCATTACTGACCCATGAGCTGGGTTCTGCATCATTACTGACCCATAAGCTGGGTTCTGCATCATTACTGACCCATGAGCTGGGTTCTGCATCATTACTGACCCATGAGCTGGGTTCTGCATCATTACTGACCCATAAGCTGGGTTCTGCATCATTACTGAAATGGGTTCTCTGGGTTCTGGATTTGGGCCTGACCTAAGATGGCAGCCTAATGTAACTGGTGTTTAATTATTTATATTAAGAACCCCCCCCATGGGGGAAGTCTTCTGCACTCATTTTTAATTCCGCTCACATAAATATCCTCCAGGTCAGAGACGCTGTAATGTCGATAGCTTGATTAGCAAATAAACGTGTCAGTGTTGAGGATCCGGCGGCTTATTGCTCAAATCCCCCGCTAAAAGCCATGCATTAGCCGCTCATTCGCGAGGTTACAGGCCTAATTGGGTGCTGTGAAGATTCCCCCTGTAAAGTGTGAGCTTATTGAATTTGAAAAAGACGAGGGAAGAGCAAGCAGAAGAAGATGGCTGAAACAAAGAGGATTAGAAACGGATCTGTCCTGGGCGTCAGTTAATCAGGCCGGGCGTGTGTTTCACACGTCTCAGCGTGTGATTGAAATGGTGCTGAGTGCGTGTGGCAGGGGAGGGACTCCCAGGCCAAGGGGAAACCATGGTGTCTTAACGGGACAGTCTACCTAATGAAACGTTACAGGATTAGCTGTTGGGTTGCTATAATGCCTCAAACAGAGACTGAACGGGGACAAAAGTGGATTAGAGCCAAACGGCACTTTCCTTCAGCTGGGCTGTAATGGGTTTATCACTGAGAGCCACTCCTGTCTTTCATCACTGGAGGCTGTCCAGCCTCCGCTCCTCACAGCAAGGTTGTGTGCGGCTGTCATGCAAAAAGCAAAGCACAGCTGCTGATGCCTCAACACTGCCTGGATAAATAAATGACCATTCGCTCTTTCAGAACGTGTCATTCACAGCGAACAGTGGGTCATGTTAATCTGAAGCAGGAATGGAAATAAGTTTCATTCTAATCGCATCTTAGCTATCCTCGCGGGTTTTAGAAAGCGGCTGCTGGAGGCTTTCAGAGGTTGGGTCCTTGTGAAGGTTGCGGTCACCTTAGCCTCAGGTTTTTCAGACACAGGTCTGTTGTAGTGGAAATATTTGAAATATATTAAGACTTTTTGGCTAATTCAGGCAATAGTACAAGCTCATCTTTCAAATAAATATAATAGAGACATTTTATACCCATTATATAAATCTGTCCCCATGAATACATATTAGGACTGAGTTTTTCTCCACACTTGATGGGTGATGAGTGCTGTGAGCTGTCTGAGGAAGTCAAGGTTAATGGTATTAGCTGATGTGTGGAATAGGTAAAGGATATCTGTGCTTGGACTGCACTGGTGAAGTACCCACTGAAGTATACACTGAGGTACCCACTGAAGTATACACTAATCTTACCTCTCAAAGGAAAACCTTACCCTACTGCTGTTATAAATCCTTTCCTCAATTACTTGCTTATGGGCATTTAGACTGGAGTAGAACTTAGAATGTGCATGGATATGGGAAAGGTTGCCCCTCTACTGTAAGGTTCTGTGGGGTTCTGTGGGGTAGAGATTTTGACTCAGTGGAACACTCCAGCAGGTAAACCTGCAAAGAGAAGCTGATTATAACTGTACAGTGTTAAAGCTCAGTGTAGCTGTACAGTGTTAAAGCTCAGTGTAGCTGTACAATGTTAAAGCTCAGTGTAGCTGTATAGTGTTAAAGCTCAGTGTAGCTGTATAGTGTTAAAGCTTGGTGTAGCTGTACAGTGTTAAAGCTCAGCGTAGCTGTACACTGTTAAAGCTCAGTGTAGCTGTATAGTGTTAAAGCTCAGTGTAGCTGTACAGTGTTAAAGCTCTGTGTAGCTGTACACTGTGAAAGCTCAGTGTAGCTGTATAGTGTTAAAGCTCAGTGTAGCTGTACACTGTTAAAGCTCAGTGTAGCTGTACAGTGTTAAAGCTCAGTGTAGCTGTACAGTGTTAAAGCTCACTGTATCTGTACAATGTTAAAGCTCAGTGTAGCTGTATAGTGTTAAAGCTCAGTGTAGCTGTACAGTGTTAAGGCTGAGTATAAGTATATTGTATAAAAGCCAATAAAAGCTGTAATTATGGCATCTTAAACCAGGCTGCTAATCACTCATTTGGTGGCCTGCACAGTTAGCAGCTGGTTTTGATTCTGGCCAAAGGCTAACAGTAATAATAACCTGCTCTTCACCTTCTGCTTATTATTTCTCAATAGCAATTAGGCCAGAATTTTGAGTTAATCAGGCCCACAATGTCACGTCTCTAATTGGGGGTAATTCAGCTGATTTTTAAATGATGTTCGGAAGTAAATAACCCCCCCAGCCCTACCTCCATTTAAAAAACGCTGCATCCTCTTTTCAAGCAACACATGGTCCTTAATGGAACTAACCTGATGCTTTGCACAGATAGCTGACCCTGTCTGAGGGATATACCCCCCCCCCACAGGTGAACACACACCCTCTCTCTGTCCTTCAGCTTAAAGACTCGGCAGCTCAAATGACTTCAAAACCGCGAGCAGGGGGTTTCCATGCAGAACTCAATGTCCTAATGTCCCAATGTCCCAATGTCCCAATGTCCCAATGTCCCAATGTCCTAATGTCCCAATGTCCCAATGTCCCAATGTCCTAATGTCCCAATGTCCCAATGTCCCAATGTCCCAATGTCCCAATGTCCCAATGTCCCAATGTCCTAATGTCCCAATGTCCTAATGTCCTAATGTCCTAACCCTTTTACATTTTATAGCTTCTAATCAATAACTAATTGCTCAGTAATTACTTAGCAACACGTGCACAATAGAGTACATTAGGCCTGCAGGCGAACTGCTGCTTAACGTCCCACTGGCTACCATCCGTCTGTGTGTGCTTGTGTGCGCGTGTGCGCGCATGTGTGTGTGTGTATGTGTGTGTTTGTGTGTGTGTGTGTGTGTGTGTATGTGTGTGTGTGTGTGTGTGTGTCTGTGTGTGTGTGTATATGTGTGTCTGTGTGTGCTTGTGTGCGCGCGCATGTGTGTGTGTGTATGTGTGTGTTTGTGTGTGCTTATGTGCGCGTGCGCGCGCATGTGTGTGTGTGTATGTGTGTGTTTGTGTGTGCGCCTCTGTTAACGTCCGCTGGCTCCGTCTGGTTAGGAGCCTGGTCAGGTGCATGGCTGGGTCCAGTGAAGTGAAGTGGTGCGCAGTGGAGGGTAATTACCAGCTCCTAACTCTTAACTCTGTCACTCCAGCCTCTCTCTCTCTGCGATCAAACCGAGCGGGGGCCATTACAGCACTGTATGTGTGCATTAGCATGCTAGCAGCCTCTGTATGTGTGCATTAGCACGCTATCAGCCTCTGTATGTGTGAATTAGCACACTAGCAGCCTATGAGTCTGTATGTGTGCATTAGCATGCTATCAGCCTCTGTATGTGTGCATTAGCATGCTAGCAGCCTCTGTATGTGTGTGTTAGCATGGTAGCAGCCTCTGTATGTGTGCATTAGCACGCTAGCAGCCTCTGTATGTGTGCGTTAGCACGCTAGCAGCCTCTGTATGTGTGCATTAGCACGCTATCAGCCTCTGTATGTGTGCATTAGCACGCTAGCAGCCTCTGTATGTGTGCATTAGCACGCTATCAGCCTCTGTATGTGTGCATTAGCATGCTAGCAGCCTCTGTATGTGTGCATTAGCACGCTAGCAGCGTCTGTATTTGTGAATTAGCACACTAGCAGCCTATGAGTCTGTATGTGTGCATTAGCATGCTATCAGACACTGCCAATGGGCCCCTTTCTGCAGGAGGAAAGCCAGAGTTAATGTCTCACACACTGTCCATCACTGCCGAGTGACACCAGCGTGTGAGTGTGGCGATCTCAGAAAATTTCACATGGTCATATATTTTAATGTCTTTGATTGTATGTCGTTCTCAAAACTGTAACCTTTACCACGTTCAAAACTGTCTAAATTGAGATATCTCAACCAGAAGCAAGTAGATCGCATTTTAAAATATATTTAGTCCAAAAGTTTAAACGGTGAGAAAATTGCACACAGATATTAAATTTTGTTTAATTCTAATTCCATTTAATTAATCCACTAATATAACCAAATATATTATATGACAATGTATAATGTTTATCAAAGTCCTGGTTGGACTGCAACAACAACATCTACATGTAACAATGCATTTATTTGCAAATAGCCAGTCAAAAGTATTGAAAAAACATATTCTTGCTGCTATTTTTATAAAATATCTATACGTTCTCAGAAACAACATCCAATGGCTTTTTGTAGACCACCATATATATATATATATATATATATAAATATATATACATATATGAATAGGCTACAATTATTCACACCTTATCCTGATATAATAAATAATAAACGCTCTTACATTTTTCAAGTCACATCCATATGAATATTTTGTAGCCTAGCCTAAGGTTTCTCCAGTCCAATATGCTGACATTACTGCCTGTGCAACCTGTACTATCTCAGGATAAATATTACCTGGCTTGGCATCTCTTTTTTTATCTCTTTTTTACTCAAGCATCATCAGGGCTTCGCCTCATCAGGTAAAATTTTTCCAGTAACCAGGTTCATGGAACCAGGTACCAGTGGAAATACAGCATTTATGGTCCTGCTGGTCTTCAGCTGGAAAAACTACCCTGGAGATCATGCCAACATTTGCATTATGAAATCATATCTATTATTATGTTTATTGCCTCATTTCATTGTTCTCTGAATGTATGGAAACACAAAACTTTACCAGCCATTACCAATATGCAAATTAAATCAAATTCTTGCCACACAGAGCTCTCCTATTGGATGCTGTTGGTGTTAATTAATTGTTACAGAGTGTGTTTGAATGCTTTTGCAGATATAAGATGTGAACGGGTTTTGCAGATGTAGAATGTGAACGGGTTTTGCAGATGTAGGATGTGAACAGGTTTTGCAGAAGTAGGATGTGAACAGGTTTTGCAGAAGTAGGATGTGAACAGGTTTTGCAGAAGTAGGATGTGAACAGGTTTTGCAGAAGTAGGATGTGAACAGGTTTTGCAGAAGTAGGATGTGAACAGGTTTTGCAGATGTAGGATGTGAACAGGTTTTGCAGAAGTAGGATGTGAACAGGTTTTGCAGAAGTAGAATGTGAACAGGTTTTACAGAAGTAGGATGTGAACAGGTTTTGCAGATGTAGGATGTGAACATGTTTTGCAGATGTAGAATGTGAACAGGTTTTGCAGAAGTAGGATGTGAACAGGTGTTGCAGAAGTAGGATGTGAACAGGTTTTGCAGAAGTAGGATGTGAACAAGTTGTGCAGAAGTAGGATGTGAACAGGTTTTGCAGAAGTAGGATGTGAACAGGTTTTGCAGAAGTAGGATGTGAACAGGTTTTGCAGAAGTAGGATGTGGACAGGTTTTGCAGATGTAGGATGTGAACAGGTTTTGCAGAAGTAGGATGTGAACAGGTTTTGCAGAAGTAGGATGTGAACAGGTTTTGCAGAAGTAGGATGTGAACAGGTTTTGCAGAAGTATGATGTGAACAGATTTTTGCAGAAGTAGGATGTGAACAGGTTTTGCAGAAGTAGGATGTGAACAGGTTTTGCAGAAGTAGGATGTGAACAGGTTTTGCAGAAGTAGGATGTAAACAGGTTTTGCAGAAGTAGGATGTGAACAGGTTTTGCAGAAGTAGGATGTGAACAGGTTTTGCAGTTTAATGGTCAAAGAGCCTGGAGTAGTAGCCGGGTGAAGACGCAGAGTTATTGCTACTGCATAATGTTGTAATGGACACCCCCCACATACAGGGTCTACTGAGAGCCTCTTTCCCATTCCACCATCTTACTCTCCAGCATCTTACTCTCCAAAATCTTACTGTCCAGCATATTACTCTCCAGCATATTACTCTCCAGCATCTTACTCTCCAGCATGTTACTGTCCAGCATCTTGCTGTCCAGCATCTTACTCTCCAGCATCTTACTGTCCATCATATTACTCTCCAGCATATTACTCTCCAACATCTTACTCTCCAACATCTTACTGTCCAGCATATTACTCTCCAGCATATTACTCTCCAGCATCTTACTCTCCAACATCTTACTCTCCAACATCTTACTGTCCAGCATCTTACTCTCCAGCATCTTACTCTCCAGCATCTTACTCTCCAGCATATTACTCTCCAACATCTTACTGTCCAGCATCTTACTCTCCAGCATCTTACTCTCCAGCATCTTACTGTCCAGCATCTTACTCTCCAACGTCTTACTCTCCAGCATCTTACTGTCCAGCATCTTACTGTCCAGCATCTTACTCTCCAACATCTTACTGTCCAGCATCTTACTCTCCAGCATATTACTCTCCAGCATCTTACTCTCCAGCATCTTACTGTCCAGCATCTTACTCTCCAACATCTTACTGTCCAGCATCTTACTCTCCAACATCTTACTGTCCAGCATCTTACTCTCCAGCATCTTACTCTCCAGCATCTTACTGTCCAGCATCTTACTCTCCAACATCTTACTCTCCAGTATCTTACTCTCCAGCATCTTACTGTCCAGCATCTTACTCTCCAACATCTTACTGTCCAGCATCTTACTCTCCAGCATCTTACTCTCCAGCATATTACTCTCCAGCATCTTACTCTCCAGCATATTACTCTCCAGCATCTTACTGTCCAGCATATTACTCTCCAGTATCTTACTCTCCAGCATATTACTCTCCAGCATATTACTGTCCAGCATATTACTCTCCAGCATATTACTCTCCAGCATATTACTCTCCAGCATCGTACTCTCCAACATCTTACTGTCCAGCATCTTACTGTCCAGCATCTTACTCTCCAGCATATTACTCTCCAGCATATTACTCTCCAGCATCTTACTGTCCAGCATCTTACTGTCCAGCATCGTACTGCTGAGTATAAGTATATTGTATAAAAGCCAATAAAAGCTGTAATTATGGCATCTTAAACCAGGCTGCTAATCACTCATTTGGTGGCCTGCACAGTTAGCAGCTGGTTTTGATTCTGGCCAAAGGCTAACAGTAATAATAACCTGCTCTTCACCTTCTGCTTATTATTTCTCAATAGCAATTAGAAATCATATCTATTATTATGTTTATTGCCTCATTTCATTGTTCTCTGAATGTATGGAAACACAAAACTTTACCAGCCATTACCAATATGCAAATTAAATCAAATTCTTGCCACACAGAGCTCTCCTATTGGATGCTGTTGGTGTTAATTAATTGTTACAGAGTGTGTTTGAATGCTTTTGCAGATATAAGATGTGAACGGGTTTTGCAGATGTAGAATGTGAACGGGTTTTGCAGATGTAGGATGTGAACAGGTTTTGCAGAAGTAGGATGTGAACAGGTTTTGCAGAAGTAGGATGTGAACAGGTTTTGCAGAAGTAGGATGTGAACAGGTTTTGCAGAAGTAGGATGTGAACAGGTTTTGCAGAAGTAGGATGTGAACAGGTTTTGCAGATGTAGGATGTGAACAGGTTTTGCAGAAGTAGGATGTGAACAGGTTTTGCAGAAGTAGAATGTGAACAGGTTTTACAGAAGTAGGATGTGAACAGGTTTTGCAGATGTAGGATGTGAACATGTTTTGCAGATGTAGAATGTGAACAGGTTTTGCAGAAGTAGGATGTGAACAGGTGTTGCAGAAGTAGGATGTGAACAGGTTTTGCAGAAGTAGGATGTGAACAAGTTGTGCAGAAGTAGGATGTGAACAGGTTTTGCAGAAGTAGGATGTGAACAGGTTTTGCAGAAGTAGGATGTGAACAGGTTTTGCAGAAGTAGGATGTGGACAGGTTTTGCAGATGTAGGATGTGAACAGGTTTTGCAGAAGTAGGATGTGAACAGGTTTTGCAGAAGTAGGATGTGAACAGGTTTTGCAGAAGTAGGATGTGAACAGGTTTTGCAGAAGTATGATGTGAACAGATTTTGCAGAAGTAGGATGTGAACAGGTTTTGCAGAAGTAGGATGTGAACAGGTTTTGCAGAAGTAGGATGTGAACAGGTTTTGCAGAAGTAGGATGTGAACAGGTTTTGCAGAAGTAGGATGTGAACAGGTTTTGCAGAAGTAGGATGTGAACAGGTTTTGCAGAAGTAGGATGTAAACAGGTTTTGCAGAAGTAGGATGTGAACAGGTTTTGCAGAAGTAGGATGTGAACAGGTTTTGCAGTTTAATGGTCAAAGAGCCTGGAGTAGTAGCCGGGTGAAGACGCAGAGTTATTGCTACTGCATAATGTTGTAATGGACACCCCCCACATACAGGGTCTACTGAGAGCCTCTTTCCCATTCCACCATCTTACTCTCCAGCATCTTACTCTCCAAAATCTTACTGTCCAGCATATTACTCTCCAGCATATTACTCTCCAGCATCTTACTCTCCAGCATGTTACTGTCCAGCATCTTGCTGTCCAGCATCTTACTCTCCAGCATCTTACTGTCCATCATATTACTCTCCAGCATATTACTCTCCAACATCTTACTCTCCAACATCTTACTGTCCAGCATATTACTCTCCAGCATATTACTCTCCAGCATCTTACTCTCCAACATCTTACTCTCCAACATCTTACTGTCCAGCATCTTACTCTCCAGCATCTTACTCTCCAGCATCTTACTCTCCAGCATATTACTCTCCAACATCTTACTGTCCAGCATCTTACTCTCCAGCATCTTACTCTCCAGCATCTTACTGTCCAGCATCTTACTCTCCAACGTCTTACTCTCCAGCATCTTACTGTCCAGCATCTTACTGTCCAGCATCTTACTCTCCAACATCTTACTGTCCAGCATCTTACTCTCCAGCATATTACTCTCCAGCATCTTACTCTCCAGCATCTTACTGTCCAGCATCTTACTCTCCAACATCTTACTGTCCAGCATCTTACTCTCCAACATCTTACTGTCCAGCATCTTACTCTCCAGCATCTTACTCTCCAGCATCTTACTGTCCAGCATCTTACTCTCCAACATCTTACTCTCCAGTATCTTACTCTCCAGCATCTTACTGTCCAGCATCTTACTCTCCAACATCTTACTGTCCAGCATCTTACTCTCCAGCATCTTACTCTCCAGCATATTACTCTCCAGCATCTTACTCTCCAGCATATTACTCTCCAGCATCTTACTGTCCAGCATATTACTCTCCAGTATCTTACTCTCCAGCATATTACTCTCCAGCATATTACTGTCCAGCATATTACTCTCCAGCATATTACTCTCCAGCATATTACTCTCCAGCATCGTACTCTCCAACATCTTACTGTCCAGCATCTTACTGTCCAGCATCTTACTCTCCAGCATATTACTCTCCAGCATATTACTCTCCAGCATCTTACTGTCCAGCATCTTACTGTCCAGCATCGTACTGTCCAGCATCTTACTGTCCAGCATATTACTCTCCAACATCTTACTGTCCATCATCTTACTCTACAGCATCTTTTGCATTTATTTTTCTGAGATGCCCCTGTTTTCATATAGGAACACTGTGCCATTTGCTTGTATGTAGGTATACATAGTGCTAAAATAACTGTGCTGTTTGCTTGTTCCACTATCAACTTTCCTTCCTCATCTGGGCCTTCTCTGTACATTTTCCCCTGATGATTGCAGACTCTAATACCAGCATGACTCCGCCCTGGGTCACATGTCCTCTAGTTTCCTTTCCATTCTCATTTATCCATCACAGCTCTTTATGAGCTCTTTATTTCCCCCATTGAGAGACACAGTTTGTGGTGTCCACACACTACATATAGACACATTCAGGACACTATAAGACAAAAGACACATTCAGGGCACACTTGACTTATATCTCTATGCAAATATTTATGCAAATTTCTGTATATCATTTTGCCAAAAGCCCAGGTCCCCATCCCGTGCTCCCAGAGCAGATCAGATTTTTTTTTTTAACTCAGAAATAGGCTAATTTGTCACTATTTTACTTTTCCCTGACCAGTCTGAGGCTAAAGGTGTTTGGTCACTTGGTTCCATTGCTATTTCAGTTTTTTTTGTCAGAGAAAATACTGATGCTCTCAAAATGTCTCTCAAAATTTGCCGAAACATTATTAACTGCAGTATGCAGTAAGAAAACTGAACGCTTGTAGCATGGGAGAAGTTAGCATCAGCACGCGCATTATGGGAAGAGTTTCCTGCAGAGTGAAGAGATACGCTGCAGTTTATCATACAGTTAGGAGGACATGATGGAAGTGTGATGTCAGCAGTTACTCCGCTCTGTGCGATGGGCTGTTCTGAGCGTGTGCACTGGGAGCCCTTCAGCTCTAGTGGGCAAATTCGAGGTGACAGCCGATATGATTAGCCCAGATATTTTCTAAAGAAACGTTATTATGCTAACCAAATAAGAATTATAGGCGGGTATGGGGAGTGAGCCAGAGGTGTGTAATGGAATCGGCTAATGACAGGCACATGAATCAATGAGGCCCTCGCCATAATACCCCCCCCCCCCCCCCCCCCAGAGCTGTCATGTGAGAGAGCTAAACCGATCAAGGGTTTCCATCCTGGGGGAAACTGTGACTGCTGTGGGGAGCTCTGTCTGCGCAGGGAGTCCTCCTCTTCATCCTCCTTTTCATCGACATCTTCATTCACATCTGCATCTGTGGGAGAATGCGGTGGGAGAATGCGGTGGGAGAATGCAGTGGTAGAATGCGGTGGGAGAATGCGGTGGGAGAATCCGGTCGCTGAATGCAGTGGGAGAATGCGGTGGGGGAATGCAGTGGGATAATGAGGTGGTAAAATTCGGTGGGGGAATACAGTGGGAGAATGCGGTGGTAGAATGCGGTAGGGAAATGCGGTGTGGAATGCGGTGGGAGAATGTGATGGGGGAATGCAGTGGTAGAATGCGGCGGGAGAATGCGGTGGGAAAATCAGGTGGCTGATTGCAGTGGTAGAATGCGGTGGGGGAATACAGTGGTAGAATGCGGTGGGGGAATGCGGCAGTAGAATGCGGCGGGAGAATGCGGTGGGAAAATCCGGTGGGGGAATGCAGTGGTAGAATGCGGTCGGGGAATGCAGTGGTAGAATGTGGTTGGGGAATGCAGTGGGAGAATGCAGTGGTGGAATGTGGTGGGGGAATGTGGTGCGAGAATGCGGTGGTAGCATGCGGTGGGAGAATGCAGTGGTAGAATGCGGTGGGGGAATGCAGTGGTAGAATGCGGTGGGGAATGCGGTGGGTGAATGCGGTGGGGGAATGCAGCGGTAGAATGTGGCGGGAGAATGCGGTGGGAAAATCCGGTGGGGGAATGCAGTGGTAGAATGCGGTCGGGGAATGCAATGGTATAATGCAGTGGGTGAATGCGGTGGTAGAATGCGGTGGGAGAATGCAGTGGTAGAATGCGGTGGGGGAATGCAGTGGTAGAATGCGGTGGGGGAATGCGGTGGTAGAATCCGGTGGGAGAATGCCGCGGTAGAATGTGGTGGGAGAATGCAGTGGGGGAATGCGGTGGGAGAATGCCGCGGTAGAATGTGGTGGGAGAATGCAGTGGGGGAATGCAGTGGGAGAATGCGGTGGTAGAATGCGGTGGGAGAATGCGGTGGGAGAATGCGGCGGTAGAATGTGGTGGGAGAATGCGGTGATAGAATGCGGTGATAGAATGCGGTGGGGGAATGCGGTGGGGGAATGCTGTACCTATGGTGCTGTACTTCTTCTTTCCGACAGCTTACTGTACATTGTCCCCTCCATGGCGCAATTTTCTCCCCCTCCCTCTCTTTCTGTCTAACTTACTGTTTCTCAGCCAGAAATAGAGAACCAGTTTCTCCAAATAATTTTATGCAGGGTGTGTGATGATGATTGTTGGTCTTCAGCTTGTGCCAAATAATCAGTGATTTATCAGAGGCGAGCGGAGCGAGGGCTGCTATCGCTGCACTCTGTTAGCGTACGTGGGGGGCATGCAGCGAGCGGAGCGAGGGCCTGCTATCGCTGCACTCTGTTAGCGTACGTGGGGGGCATGCAGCGAGCGCAGCGAGGGCTGCTATCGCTGCACTCTGTTAGCGTACGTGGGGGGCATGCAGCGAGCGGAGCGAGGGCTGCTATCGCTGCACTCTATTAGCGTACGCGGGGGGCATGCAGCGAGCGCAGCGAGGGCTGCTATCGCTGCACTCTGTTAGCGTACGTGGGGGGCATGCAGCGAGCGGAACTAGGGCTGCTATCGCTGCACTCTGTTAGCGTACGTGGGGGGCATGCAGCGAGCGGAGCGAGGGCTGCTATCGCTGCACTCTGTTAGCGTACGTGGGGGGCATGCAGCTCTGAGGACAGACACTTCTGTAGGAGCTGAAAGGAGAATATGCGTCACATTTAGGCCAAATAGTTTGGAAACTTTGCTGATCTAATGACAGTTATGGGAGAAGCGCTGGTGGATAACATTGCATGCTTCACAAAATTATTCTTATCTACTAATGCAGTACTACTGTTTCTACTAATACTACTGATACAGTACTACTACTGACTCTAATACTACCACTACTACTACTACTACTACTACTACTACTACTACAACAACAGTACCACTATGACTGCTGATACTACTACTACTATTAATAATAATAATAATAATAATAATAATAATAATAATAATAATAATAATAATAATAATAATAATAATAACTATAATTATTATAATAACTGCATTAGCATATGCTTATGTTTTAGCTGGGTTTCCTCTCTGAATGTGGGTTTATTTCTTCTCCTTTAGCCTACTCCTGTTAATTGGCTTTGCTATATTTGTCCAGAGATTCCTGGACCGGCTGTCCGATTCGTTTTTGGTGGGTCCTTTTCCCACTGGCCTTGATTTTGCCCGAGTGAGAGGCTGCTTGGTCTCGCTCTCTGTTCATCCCAAATGCTGTCATCCACATTTTTCCTCTTTTCTAAAATAGACAGAGAGATTAAATCAATTTTTCAGTGTCTCCAAAGCCAGTGCTCAGCTGTTTGTGTTTGACGCAGGGGAATGGACCAGCAGCAGACTGTAAATAAACTTACACCCACAAACAAAAAAACTCCTGCAAAACAGACAGCAGGTGAGGTTGGCAGATTAAGGCTAATATATACTTTGTAAAACAGCCCCTGTGAGCCAGATTTTCTGTCTCATTGACGTAATTTGGAACGTCTCACAGGCTGTGAGCCACTTGTCTTGTACCTCCCGAATTGTCTAGCGGCTCACACCACGTCACAGTGTCTCACAGCTTTGATTGGTTGACTGGCCTGGGGATACGGAGCGCTCTGCATTGCTAAGGAGTATATATTTGTATGTATAAATGAACGATGGCTTCATATTTTGTTTCAGCCTGGTTAATTTAAGAGTCTACTTGTGCGCACCTCAGTGCAGCGCCTAACGTTACGTTGCCATAGACACAGGACGCTTGTCACTGAGCCGATGTATTGAGTATAAATGTCCAGAGCTATGAGCCATGAGCCAGTCTCATAACTGTGTCTTGCACAGTATAAACTCAGCATAATTCTCCTAAAGAGCCATGACTAGATTTACATCTGCCATTGATTATGAAGGCAGAGTTAACCGCACCTTCTGAAGAAGCAGCATCAATAACATTAGTTACACCTCTTTATTTTTCACAACTAAAGAGAGCATTCGTATCATTTCAATTCTGACCTGCTAGACTTCACTAATCATTTCTATCTATTTGTAGTCACTGTAGTAATGGTGTCATGCCTGTAACATAGATGGTAATGGTAATGGTATACAGACTGTGTGTAATGGTGTGACATCAGTGTGACATTCCCACAGCTTTAACCGGGACGCCATCCCCCACCCCCCAACCCCCGGCCCCCACCCCCCCATGCTCAGCCCTCCTCTGATTGGTGATTCGCCGCTGCCCAGGAACGCTGGGTGCCGTGGAAACAGCCTTTGATACACCACCTCCTGTCGAACCAGCACCTGCTCTTCCTCTCGGCACAAACTGCCCTTTCCCCCCTCTGAGGAGCAGATGCTGGCCCCTCCTCATTCCCAACGCCTTCCTCCTGCCCCCCAAGAGGCAGCGGATGTGACAGTGAAAGGAGAGAAAGGAAGGGGTGGGGCTGCGTGGAGGGGGTCTGGGGGGGGGGGAGCGTCGTGGTGCGGGTCTCTGCTTTGCTCTGATTGGTTGCTGAGAGCACAGTGTATCAGATCCTTGGCTGTCTCTTAATTGTGGAAATTGGAGGCACCATAATTAAGTCCTCGACGGGAGATCAGATTTTCATTACGTTTCCGATGTTCGCTGATGTTTTCAAAAGAATTGCCTAATCTCATATGAGGCTCCAAATTGCTCATAATTGCTCTTTAGAATGATTCATCAAGCTTTTCATTTGGAATACTTGGCTTATGCTTGAAACATGCTTCCTTTGTTTTGGAGTTTGTGCAGAAAATATTCATGTTTCCGTTCCAACTGTCGTCCAGGGTCATTTTTTTTTTTACTTGAATCCCATTCTAACTCCCGACTGGCTGCAGCCCAGCTGGACTGCAGCTGTTCTTTT
>CM056376.1:15949349-15982778 GCA_029718625.1 Synaphobranchus kaupii
AGCCTTCCTGAAACCATGTCAGCTCCTCCCGGCCTTACTGTTCCACTAGCAGCCTTCCTGAAACCATGTCAGCTGCTCCCGGCCTTACTGTTCCACTAGCAGCCTTCCTGAAGCCATGTCAGCTCCTCCCGGCCTTACTGTTCCACTAGCAGCCTTCCTGAAACCATGTCAGCTGCTCCCGGCCTTACTGTTCCACTAGCAGCCTTCCTGAAGCCATGTCAGCTCCTCTCGGCCTTACTGGTCCACTAGCAGCCTTCCTGAAGCCATGTCAGCTCCTCCCGGCCTTACTGTTCCACTAGCAGCCTTCCTGAAACCATGTCAGCTGCTCCCGGCCTTACTGTTCCACTAGCAGCCTTCCTGAAGCCATGTCAGCTGCATTGAACACACCCCTCACTATCTATAAACACACCCCTGACTGTGCATGAACACACCCCTCACTGTGCATGAACACACTCCTCACTGTGAGGGGGTGAATTGACTTATATGTCCTTTAATTCCAGTTTAATTGCAGTTTTATTGTAATTTGAGTCCGGTCCTGAGCAGTACACTGTGTGTCCCTGAGTCCAGTCTCGAGCAGTACACTGTGTGCTCCAGTCCTGAACAATACACTGTGTGCTCCAGTCCTGAACAGTACACTGTGTGCTCCAGGCCCAAGCAGTACACTGTGTGTTTCAGTCCCAAGCAGTACACTGTGTGTTCCTGTAGGTGGCGCCGGGGTGTGGCTCAGTCTTGGTGAATGGGAAGGAGATGAGGGGAAGGCAGTCTCTGCGGGTGAACTTCACTTACCTTTACCTGCACACACACCTGGAGCTGACGGTGTGGGTGCCACGCCTCCCTCTGCAGATCGAGGTGTCTGACACTGAGCTGAGCCAGGTGAAGGGCTGGAGGGTGCCCATCCTGTCCAATAAGAGGCAAGTACAGTACACCCCCCCCCCCCCCCCCCCCCCGTGTGTGACTGTGCTCCTCCGACTGTGCTACTGTGTGTGTCTGTGCTCCTCCGACTGTGCTACTGTGTGTGACTGTGTGTGACTGTACTCCTCTGACTGTGCTACTGTGTGTGACTGTGCTCCTCTGACTGTGCTACTGTGTGTGACTGTGTGTGTCTGTGCTCCTCTGACTGTGCTACTGTGTGTGACTGTGCTCCTCTGACTGTGCTACTGTGTGTGACTGTGTGTGTCTGTGCTCCTCTGACTGTGTGTGACTGTACTCCTGAGTGTGACAGTGTCTGTAACAGTGTCTGTAGTGCTGTCTGTAGCAGTGTCTGTAGTGCTGTTTGTAGTACTGTATGTAACAGTGTCTGTAGTGCTGTTTGTAGTGCTGTATGTAACAGTGTCTGTAGTGCTGTCTGTAGCAGTGTCTGTAGTGCTGTCTGTAACCGTGTCTGTAGCAGAGTATGTATCAATGTCTGTAGTGGTGATATTACCGTTGAAGGCAGTTATGTCAGTGGTGGGAAATGTACAGAGATCCTGTCTGTAATCACACTTGTGTTTTAGGAAGGAGATTGTGTGCTGATGTGGGCTGTTTATACTTGTCTGCCAAGTAGTTGATATCCAGTAAAGAATGTCAGACACAGATTGTGATGCAGGAAAGGTAACACTTACATTTGGCTGTCACATGTACATTATGGAAAGTGCTTTTATTATAATAAGGATGCTGTACTGTTGACTTAAACTGACAGAGAAAAGAGCCGCCTAATTATGGAAGAAACTCTTACTTTTACCTGTGAAAAGTTTTGGAGCTGTACCTGACAATGATTCAGATTCCTGGTTTAATGTTGCCTGAGTCTTCCTCCCGGTGTTGAGGAAGAGGAGCGCTTCGCGCCTTCGGATGCTTTACAAAGCGTGCAGCTGGCGCCCTGGGGAAGCGTTCTGTGTTTCTGAGGAGCTCCTCCTTCTGTACGGCAGGCCGACGCGGGATAGCGAGGATGACGAAGATGAAGAGCGTAAAGGTAAAGGCTGCACTCTGCAGTACCAGTACGCTCTGGTGCGGGTTCTGACCCACTTTGTGGCGGAGCCGGCGGACCCAGGAGGAGAGCTGCTCTACATGTTGGGGGTGGACTGGCAGGCTGACATCACCGACCTGGTGCTGGACTTCTTCAAGGTGGAGGACCCGCGTATAGCCCAGCTGCTGGAGGGCAGGGTACTGATGGGGCGGGACCTCGGCATCACCACCATACAGGTGAGTGTAAACTCCTCCCCCACCTGGGAAACTCCACCCTGACCCGTATGTTACCACCCGGGGCTGGTGGGATGATATATAACATGTATTTGTATTTGTAAACTATGGGGATCACACACATGAAAGCAGTGAACTCGTCCAATGAATTATGGTGCTCACTGTGTATATACGTATATACTGTATATAAAGTTGAAGTCGGAAGTTTACATACACTTAGGTTGAAGACATTAAGGGCCCTATCTTACACCCGGCGAAAAGCGGCGCTAACCCAAACGCAAGTGTGTTTGCTATCTTACACCCGGGGCTAGGTTCATAATAACGCCTAGCGCTTACGTCCTTTAACTAGCATGTATTCTTGCGCCCATTACAAGTGAACTGGGCGTGTTGGTCTTAAGATGAGGAGTGGCCAGGATTCTTTTCCTGTTAAGTGTGCACTAATGTCAAAGCCTGTTAAGTATGCACTAATGCCAGAGACTGTTAAGTGTGCACTAATGTCAGAGCCTGTTAAGTGTGCACTAATGCCAGAGACTGTTAAGTGTGCACTAATGCCAGAGCTTGTTAAGTATGCACTAATGCCAGAGACTGTTAAGGGTGCACTAATGTCAGAGCCTGTTAGGTGTGCACTAATGTCAGAGCCTGTTAAGTGTGCACTAATGTCAGAGCCTGTTAAGTGTGCACTAATGTCAGAGCCTGTTAAGTATGCACTAATGTCAGAGCCTGTTAAGTGTGCACTAATGTCAGAGCCTGTTAATTGTGCACTAATATCACAGCCTGTTAAGTGTGCACTAATGTCTAATGTCAAAGCCTGTTAAGTATGCACTAATGCCAGAGACTGTTAAGTGTGCACTAATGTCAGAGCCTGTTAAGTGTGCACTAATGCCAGAGACTGTTAAGTGTGCACTAATGCCAGAGCCTGTTAAGTATGCACTAATGCCAGAGACTGTTAAGGGTGCACTAATGTCAGAGCCTGTTAGGTGTGCACTAATGTCAGAGCCTGTTAAGTGTGCACTAATGTCAGAGCCTGTTAAGTGTGCACTAATGTCAGAGCCTGTTAAGTATGCACTAATGTCAGAGCCTGTTAAGTGTGCACTAATGTCAGAGCCTGTTAGGTGTGCACTAATGTCAGAGCCTGTTAAGTGTGCACTAATATCAGAGCCTGTTAAGTGTGCACTAATGTCAGAGCCTGTTAAGTGTGCACGAATGTCAGAGCCTGTTAAGTGTGCACTAATGTCAGAGCCTGTTAAGTGTGCACTAATATCAGAGCCTGTTAAGTGTACACTAATGTCAGAGCCTGTTAAGTGTGCACTAATATCAGAGCCTGTAAAGTGTACACTAATGTCAGAGCCTGTAAAGTGTGCACTAATGCCAGAGCCTGTTAAGTGTGCACTAATGTCAGAGCCTGTTAAGTGTGCAATAATGTCAGAGCCTGTTAAGTGTGCACTAATATCAGAGCCTGTTAAGTGTACACTAATGTCAGAGCCTGTTAAGTGTGCACTAATATCAGAGACTGTAAAGTGTACACTAATGTCAGAGCCTGTAAAGTGTGCACTAATGTCAGAGCCTGTTAAGTGTGCACTAATGTCAGAGCCTGTTAAGTGTGCACTAATATCAGAGCCTGTTAAGTGTGGACTAATGTCAGAGCCTGTTAAGTGTGCACTAATATCAGAGCCTGTTAAGTGTACACTAATGCCAGAGCCTGTTAAGTGTGCGCTAATGCCAGAGCGAGCCTGTTATGTGTGCACTAATGTCAGAGCCTGTTAAGTGTGCACTAATATCAGAGCCTGTTAAGTGTACACTAATGCCAGAGCCTGTTAAGTGTACACTAATGCCAGAGCCTGTTAAGTGTACACTAATGACAGAGCCTGTAAAGTGTGCACTAATGTCAGAGCCTGTTAAGTGTGCACTAATGTCAGAGCCTGTTAAGTGTGCACTAATATCAGAGCCTGTTAAGTGTGGACTAATGTCAGAGCCTGTTAAGTGTGCACTAATGTCAGAGCCTGTACAGTGTGCACTAATGACAGAGCCTGTTAAGTGTGCACTAATATCAGAGCCTGTTAAGTGTGCACTAATGTCAGAGCCTGTTAAGTGTGCACTAATGTCAGAGCCTGTTAAGTGTGCACTAATCCTGTTACGTGTGCACTAATATCAGAGCTTGTTAAGTGTGCACTAATGCCAGAGCCTGTTAAGTGTGCACTAATTTCAGAGACTGTTAAGTGTGCACTAATGTCAGAGACTGTTAAGTGTGCACTAATGTCAGAGCCTGCTAAGTGTGCACTAATGTCAGAGACTGTTAAGTGTGCACTAATGTCAGAGCCTGTTAAATGTGCACTAATGTCAGAGCCTGTTAAGTGTGCACTAATGTCAGAGCCTGTTAAGTGTGCACTAATGCCAGAGCCTGTTAAGTGTGCACTAATGTCAGAGCCTGTTAAGTGTGCACTAATGTCAGAGCCTGTTAAGTATGCACTAATGTCAGAGCCTGTTAAGTGTGCACTAATGTCAGAGCCTGTTAAGTGTGCACTAATGTCAGAGCCTGTTAAGTGTGCACTAATATCAGAGCCTGTTAAGTGTACACTAATGCCAGAGCCTGTTAAGTGTGTGCTAATGCCAGAGCGAGCCTGTTATGTGTGCACTAATGTCAGAGCCTGTTAAGTGTGCACTAATATCAGAGCCTGTTAAGTGTACACTAATGCCAGAGCCTGTTAAGTGTGCACTAATGTCAGAGCCTGTTAAGTATGCACTAATGTCAGAGCCTGTTAAGTGTGCACTAATGTCAGAGCCTGTTAAGTGTGCACTAATGTCAGAGCCTGTTAAGTGTGCACTAATATCAGAGCCTGTTAAGTGTACACTAATGCCAGAGCCTGTTAAGTGTACACTAATGCCAGAGCCTGTTAAGTGTACACTAATGTCAGAGCCTGTAAAGTGTTTACTAATGTCAGAGCCTGTTAAGTGTGCACTAATGTCAGAGCCTGTTAAGTGTGCACTAATATCAGAGCCTGTTAAGTGTGGACTAATGTCAGAGCCTGTTAAGTGTGCACTAATGCCAGAGCCTGTTAAGCGTGCACTAATATCAGAGCCTGTTAAGTGTGCACTAATGTCAGAGCCTGTTAAGTGTGCACTAATGTCAGAGCCTGTTAAGTGTGCACTAATCCTGTTAAGTGTGCACTAATATCAGAGCTTGTTAAGTGTGCACTAATGCCAGAGCCTGTTAAGTGTGCACTAATTTCAGAGACTGTTAAGTGTGCACTAATGTTAGAGACTGTTAAGTGTGCACTAATGTCAGAGCCTGCTAAGTGTGCACTAATGTCAGAGACTGTTAAGTGTGCACTAATGTCAGAACCTGTTAAGTGTGCACTAATGTCAGAGCCTGTTAAGTGTGCACTAATGTCAGAGCCTGTTAAGTGTGCACTAATGCCAGAGCCTGTTAAGTGTGCACTAATGTCAGAGCCTGTTAAGTGTGCACTAATGTCAGAGCCTGTTAAGTATGCACTAATGTCAGAGCCTGTTAAGTGTGCACTAATGTCAGAGCCTGTTAAGTGTGCACTAATGTCAGAGCCTGTTAAGTGTGCACTAATGCCAGAGACTGTTAAGTGTGCACTAATGCCAGAGACTGTTAAGGGTGCACTAATGTCAGAGCCTGTTAGGTGTGCACTAATGTCAGAGCCTGTTAAGTGTGCACTAATGTCAGAGCCTGTTAAGTGTGCACTAATGTCAGAGCCTGTTAAGTGTGCACTAATGCCAGAGCCTGTTAAGTGTGCACTTGGATATTAATCATGTTTGACTGTGACTATGTGCAGTTCGGGATAGGCAGTATTTCAAATGCATGTACAGTTGAAGTCGGAAGTTCACTTTAAATTCACTATATCACAATTCCAGTGGGTCAGACATTAACATACACTAAGTTGACTGTGCCTTTACATTTTTATTATTTGGTTGCATATCCTTTGGCTTTGCATGCCATGACTTCCTGATGTCTGTGACCCAACAACATCAAAAGAATCTTATTTTCTGGTACTCTTACAAGCGATACTATAAAGTCTCTGCATTTGAATGGATCTCTATGGGAATTGGGGGGTGGGACTAGATTTAGCTGTAAATTATGCCGGAACAGTATGGAATACATGATTGTTAAAATGGCTGTAAGTCCTTAAGGGTCTGAGGTATCAACCGACCCTCAAACCATCACTCTACTGCCAGATATACAGTACATATGGATGGATCACTTTAAGGGTTGTTTCTCCTGACAAATTTTCCTATTGAACTCTATGGAAAAATAAGTCAGGAGAAGAAACCCTTCAAGTTATCCATCCATATCTACTGTATTTCTGGCAGCAGACTGATGATTTTAGGCTTGTTTGATACGTCAGACCCTTGATGACTTAGAGCCATTTAGCCAACCATGTGTTCTATACTGTTCCAGTGTAATTTACAGCTAAATCTAGTCTCACCCCCCAATTCCCATAGAGATCCATTCAAATGCAGAGACGTTATAGTATCGTTTGTAAGAGTACCAGAAAATAATATATCAAGAGTCTTTAGATGTTGTTGGGTCACAGGCGTCAGGAAGTCATGGCATGCAAAGCCAAAGGATATGTGACCAAATATAAAAAAATTAAAGGCACAGTCAACTTAGTGTATGTAAACGTCTGACCCACTGGAATTGTGATATAGTGAATTAAAAGTGAAATAATCTGTCTGTAAACAATTGTTGGAAAAATTACTTGTGTCACGCACAAAGTAGATGTCTTAACTGACTTGCCAACACTATAGTTTGCTAACATGAAATCTGTGGAGTGGTTAAAAATGAGTTTTAGGGCCCTATCTTGGCGATCTTGGCGCTTGGTCTAAGCGCATTTAGGGCATGTCCAAGTCCACTTTTGCTATTTTAGCGGCATGTTTTTTGGCCGCTAAGCACGGCGCAAGGTGCAACTGGGCTGAACCTAGTCTCTTCATTAATTATAGGTGTGTCTTGGGCGTGACATGCAATAAACCAATCAAAATGTCATATCCCATTCCCTTTAAAAGCCTGCTTTTCCACCTTGGCGGATTGCTTATGATGGCGAAACAGACATGCTCGTGCGTGTTTAGTGCGATCAAGGAATAGGCTATATGGATCAATAGTAGCCTATGATCAATATTATTCGGGCTAACCATTATGAGTTCCCGATAATTCCTGACAGTGCTGTTTACAAAATATATGCGGTTAAATTTCGTTAAAAGCACCTGCAACAGGGAGAATAAGCGACCAATTGCTTCTGTGTCACCTTAGAAAACGCAAAATTAGCCTGCTTGTTTAACGAATTTAATTTGATTATGCAATGATCTCATGTTCAAGCTTCATCCGAAGTTCATTAGGCTACCTGCATTCTAATTTTGATTAATAACATAAATAACGTTATTTTGCCTTAATGATGACACTAAATACAATAAATCTGTCAGGTTGGCAACCCATAGGTTCAGCATATTTTATCTTGTTTTATAATGTCCTGCTTATGGAAATGTGACCAACCTATTTTACTGGTAGCGTAATACGATCCACTTTCCCAGGAAGACGGCTCTGGCATTAGTGCACACTTAACAGTCTCTGACATTAGTGCACACTTAACAGGCTCTGGCATTAGTGCATACTTAACAGTCTCTGGAATTAGTGCATACTTAACAGGCTCTGACATTAGTGCATACTTAACAGGCTCTGGCATTAGTGCATACTTAACAGGCTCTGGCATTAGTGCACACTTAACAATCTCTGGAATTAGTGCATACTTAACAGGCTCTGACATTAGTGCATACTTAACAGGCTCTGGCATTAGTGCATACTTAACAGGCTCTGACATTAGTGCACACTTAACAGTCTCTGGCATTAGTGCATACTTAACAGGCTCTGACATTAGTGCACACTTAACAGTCTCTGACATTAGTGCATACTTAACAGGCTCTGACATTAGTGCACACTTAACAGTCTCTGGCATTAGTGCACACTTAACAGTCTCTGGCATTAGTGCACACTTAACAATCTCTGGCATTAGTGCATACTTAACAGTCTCTGACATTAGTGCACACTTAACAGGCTCTAACATTAGTGCACACTTAACAGGCTCTGACATTAGTGCACACTTTACAGGCTCTGACATTAGTGCACACTTTCCAGGCTCTGACATTAGTGCACACTTTACAGGCTCTGACCTTAGTACACACTTTACAGGCTCTGACATTAGTGTATACTTTATGGGGCCATTCTGCCAGGGACACATTTTCCTGTAACACACTGTGCAGAGAGGAAGTGGACCCCAGGGCTCCTCGTTTCTCTATAATCCTGTTAGTGTTGGAGACGCCACACCATGAGCAGCTCTTCAGATTGTGATGAGGCGATATGCACTGCCAGAGGTCGGTCAGTAATCTGCTCAGAGCCCAGCTCATATCCTGTGGTGTGATAAGGAGATACGATCTTCCTTAGCACTGCCAGATGTCGGTCAGTAATCTGCTCTGAGCGCAGCTCATAACCGGCCTGTTTGTCCCAGAAATGTATACCTCTCTCACACTCGCTTATGTAACTGATGTAACTTTTTTTGCATGAGCACAGTTATTTGCAGGGAGATTTTGGCTATAAGATTCCGTTGATGCAGTAAGGCCCGGTTCTGGCCCGGTTCTGGCGCAGTGGAATGATATCAGACACAGACTTTGTCCTTTTGTAAATGTGTTCAGGAAGTGCGCTAATTACCCGCCAGCTGGAATTATGTGTTAACGAGCCGTTTGCTGGTCTGTCTCTACGCTGAGCATGTGCAAAATTGCGCATACAGACATGCAGCGTGCGATATACCACAGTGTTTCTGATGGACTTTATTTGCTTTTATGCCATGTACTTATGTCACTATTAAGTAATGAAATTGAGCGGCCGAAAGTGCTCCCGCTGACGATGTTTAACTGAAACTCAAAGAGGGATTCATACAGGCCTGTCCCAAGACACTGCCATTCCAGTTAGCTTTTGATTTTCTCTTTCTCTCTGCTGGGAAGTCTCTCTGTGTCACTCAACAAGTGGCCAAGCAGTGCACCCTGGGAGTTTATGTTCACTCAGTGCTTTTACTGTGTGGTTTACAGGAGTTCTGTTTACCCGTGGGGCCGCATGCTGATTGGATAAGAGATAAAACACACATCTGCACAGAGATCACACACACACACGCTCATACATACTCAAACATACATACACATACATGCAAAGACACACACACACACACACACACACACACACACACACACACACACACACACACACACACACACACACACACACACACACACACACACACACACTCACACATACTCACACACACAGGACTGTGAGAGTAGATGTGTTTGAGGCTGCAGATCTTAAGACAGGTGCGGGGCCTCCTCAGGTGCTGTCTCCTCTCTCGGACTCTATCCTGGCAGAGAAGACGGTGACGGTTCTGGATGACAAGGTGACCATCACCGACCTGGGGGTGCAGCTGGTCGCTGGGCTCAGTCTCTCCCTACAGGCCAGCCCCAGCAACAACCGGGCTATCGTAGCCACGGCAACAGCACAGGACCTGCTGCATTCCGCTAAACAGGTGAGTGTGTATAAGAGGTGAGGGGCATGTCAGAAATATACCATACACCCTTAATTTGACATGTGTTTGAAATGCTGAATAAAATGATGATTGTTAAACTCACACAGTACCCAGGGCTTTAATGCCATTAAAGTAGCTGAGGTAGTACCACGTTGGACTCTGAAACCAGACTTAGAATGACATAAAATGTTGTTATTATTTAAATAAACTTTTACTTGAGCTTTTCTAAGGTTTTCCAAAACTTTATCTGGAGTGGACAGATGCACGCAGGGTCTCCCCTTTACGTTTAGGGAGGAACATAGGCTGATACTTTGGGGTTTATATTAATGATTACAGGTGTGAGAGGGGCAGCAGCCTGGGGTCCGAATCATCAGCTCCATGTTCTCTTCCTTAAGAGCCCTCATCACATCTCACCGCTCTGCTGCGCTAATTAAGAGTTAGTAATCAAGGGCTATCTGACTGTCTGGATGGGAGGCATTTTCAAAAATAAAATCTGCTTTACAGAAGTGATCTTTTGAAAGATGCTCTTATACTGATGCTCTATCTTTGAATTAACTGTACAGTGAAGCTCTGACGGATATCTGACCTCCGAGGTGTGTCATTCTCAGCACTGACACAAAGATCCACTTCTTAATCAGCTCCACAGTCAAAGGCCTGGATTTGAATGATTCTAAGGTGCGGTTTCAGTAGAAACACTTCACAGTGAAAATGTAAAATAAACGCTGATGAAAAGCATTGGCTATCCTAGCATTACACATAGCAATGACTTTTTAGAATCAAAACAATGGTCATTTTACAAAAGTGTTAATTGTTTTAAATATCCTGCAAACCGATCACTGAATTAGACAAGTGCTATTCATAAATTTAAATTCAAGTAATACATGATAATATTATATAATACATATGCCGTCTATGTTTTCATGCAGTTCAAATACTAATACACTTTTCTACAGGCTTAATATGTTTTCTCATTTCAAATAGGTTTGGATGTGAAAGCAGGGTTGCTAGGGAACCACACATTACGTTTGAATAGCTTATTGCATATGGTTTGTATAATGAATAATAATAATGCCTGGCATTTATATACTCGATACTCAAAGCGCTTTACAATGATGTGGGGGAAAACTCGCCTCAACCACCAATGTGTAGCACCCACCTGGGTGATGCAATGGCAGCCATTTTATGCCAGAATGCTCACCACACATCAGCTGAGGTGGAGAGGGAGAGAGGAATTTTTTAACCAATTAAACTGGGGGATGATTAGGTGGCAGATTGAAAGAGCCTGGGTTGGGAGTTTAGCCAGGACACCCTTACTCTTTACGATAAGTGTCACGGGATCTTTAATGACCACAGTGAGTCAGGACGTCTGATCTGACGTCTCCTACAGCATCTCCTACAGCACAGTGTCCCCATTACTGCACCCTACTGGCCCACCAACACCACTTCCAGCAGCAACTTAGTTTTCCCCAGATGTCTCCCATCCAAGTACAAACCAAGACCACACCTGCTTAGCTTCAGCCATTCAGCAGGCGCGGATTGCATGGTGGTATGGCTGCTGGCTGGTATAGATGCTTTCACAGATGGGTTATTTTCTGTCTGAATTTCAATGTTTCAATGTTTTTCTGCGCTCTTATGAAACTGTGAACTTTGCGCTAATTATGTAATCACAGAAAATATCCCAAGTTAATATTCCCAGCAGTAGTAGATATAGAGAACACATATACTGTATTTCTCTGTAGTTTATTTGTATTTTTATTTAGCTTTTTCTCTGTTTATCCTCTCATTATGTTGAAGGATGGAGGCCGTTGTATCCAACAGAGAGGTTTAATTGCATTTCTGAAAGGGTTTAGGTGTAAGAGTTTAACTTGAATATTCTTTTCCTTTTAGCAAGGGAAATTAAGTATTTATGTATGTTAACGAGATGTGTAAAACCTCCCTCATGGTACAGTATTGAATATCATATAAAACCTCCCTCATGGCACAGTATTGAATATCATATAAAACCTCCCTCATGGTACAGTATTGAATATCATATAAAACCACCCTCATGGTACAGTATTGAATATCTATTTCTGCTCATTTATCATTCTGTCTCCTGGGAACATTTATCGAAGTGGCAGTGTACTCATATTGTACAGAATACTCAGGCTGTGTTGAGGAGTGTTGTACAGAATACTCAGGCTGTGTTGAGGAGTATTGTACAGAATACTCAGGCTGTGTTGAGGAGTGTTGTACGGTTGTGTTGAGGAGTGTTGTACAGAATACTCAGGCTGTGTTGAGGAGTATTGTACAGAATACTCAGGTTGTGTTGAGGAGTGTTGTACAGAATACTCAGGCTGTGTTGAGGAGTATTGTACAGAATACTCAGGTTGTGTTGAGGAGTGTTGTACAGAATACTCAGGTTGTGTTGAGGAGTATTGTACAGAATACTCAGGTTGTGTTGAGGAGTATTGTACAGAATACTCAGGTTGTGTTAAGGAGTATTGTACAGAATACTCAGGTAGTGTTGACGCATACTGTACAGAATACTCAAGCTGTGTTGAGGTGTATTGAACAGAATACTCAGGCTGTGTTGAGGAGTGTTGTACAGAATACTCAGGTTGTGTTGAGGCATGCTGTACAGAATACTCAGGTTGTGTTGAGGAGTATTGTACAGAATACTCAGGTTGTGTTGAGGAGTATTGTTCAGAATACTCAGGCTGTGTTGAGGTGTATTGTACAGAATACTCAGGTTGTGTTGAGGCGTATTGTACAGAATACTCAGGCTGTGTTGAGGCATGCTGTACAGAATACTCAGGTTGTGTTGAGGCGTATTGTACAGAATACTCAGGCTGTGTTGAGGCGTATTGTACAGAATACTCAGGTTGTGTTGAGGAGTATTGTACAGAATACTCAGGTTGTGTTGAGGAGTATTGTACAGAATACTCAGGTTGTGTTGCGGCGTATTGTACAGTATACTCAGGTTGTGTTGAAGAGTATTGTACAGTATACTCAGGCTGTGTTGAGGCGTATTGTGCAGAATACGCAGGTTGTGTTGAGGCGTATTGTACAGAATACTCAGGCTGTGTTGAGGCGTATTGTACAGAATACTCAGGTTGTGTTGAGGAGTATTGTACAGTATACTCAGGCTGTGTTGAGGCGTATTGTGCAGAATACTCAGGTTGTGTTGAGGCGTATTGTACAGAATACTCAGGTTGTGTTGAGGAGTATTGTACAGAATACTCAGGCTGTGTTGAGGAGTATTGTACAGAATACTCAGGTTGTGTTGAGGAGTGTTGTACAGAATACTCAGGTTGTGTTGAGGAGTATTGTACAGAATACTCAGGTTGTGTTGAGGAGTATTGTACAGAATACTCAGGTAGTGTTGACGCATACTGTACAGAATACTCAAGCTGTGTTGAGGTGTATTGAACAGAATACTCAGGTTGTGTTGAGGAGTATTGTACAGAATACTCAGGCTGTGTTGAGGCGTATTGTACAGAATACTCAGGTTGTGTTGAGGAGTATTGTACAGAATACTCAGGTTGTGTTGAGGAGTATTGTTCAGAATACTCAGGTTGTGTTGAGGCGTATTGTACAGAATACTCAGGCTGTGTTGAGGCGTATTGTACAGAATACTCAGGTTGTGTTGAGGAGTATTGTACAGTATACTCAGGCTGTGTTGAGGCGTATTGTGCAGAATACTCAGGTTGTGTTGAGGCGTATTGTACAGAATACTCAGGTTGTGTTGAGGAGTATTGTACAGAATACTCAGGCTGTGTTGAGGAGTATTGTACAGAATACTCAGGTTGTGTTGAGGAGTGTTGTACAGAATACTCAGGTTGTGTTGAGGAGTATTGTACAGAATACTCAGGTTGTGTTGAGGAGTATTGTACAGAATACTCAGGTAGTGTTGACGCATACTGTACAGAATACTCAAGCTGTGTTGAGGTGTATTGAACAGAATACTCAGGTTGTGTTGAGGAGTATTGTACAGAATACTCAGGCTGTGTTGAGGCGTATTGTACAGAATACTCAGGTTGTGTTGAGGAGTATTGTACAGAATACTCAGGTTGTGTTGAGGAGTATTGTTCAGAATACTCAGGTTGTGTTGAGGAGTATTGTACAGAATACTCAGGTTGTGTTGAGGAGTATTGTTCAGAATACTCAGGCTGTGTTGAGGCGTATTGTACAGAATACTCAGGTTGTGTTGAGGAGTATTGTTCAGAATACTCAGGCTGTGTTGAGGAGTATTGTACAGAATACTCAGGTTGTGTTGAGGAGTATTGTACAGAATACTCAGGTTGTGTTGAGGAGTATTGTTCAGAATACTCAGGTTGTGTTGAGGAGTATTGTACAGAATACTCAGGTTGTGTTGAGGAGTATTGTTCAGAATACTCAGGCTGTGTTGAGGCGTATTGTACAGAATACTCAGGTTGTGTTGAGGAGTATTGTACAGAATACTCAGGTTGTGTTGAGGAGTATTGTACAGAATACTCAGGTTGTGTTGCGGCGTATTGTACAGTATACTCAGGTTGTGTTGAGGAGTATTGTACAGTATACTCAGGTTGTGTTGAGGAGTATTGTACAGAATACTCAGGCTGTGTTGAGGCGTATTGTGCAGAATACTCAGGTTGTGTTGAGGTGTATTGTACAGAATAGTCAGGTTGTGTTGAGGAGTATTGTACAGAATACTCAGGTTGTGTTGAGGAGTATTGTACAGAATACTCAGGTTGTGTTGAGGCGTATTGTACAGAATACTCAGGTTGTGTTGAGGAGTATTGTACAGAATACTCAGGTTGTGTTGAGGCGTATTGTACAGAATACTCAGGTTGTGTTGAGGAGTATTGTACAGAATACTCAGGTTGTGTTGAGGAGTATTGTTCAGAATACTCAGGTTGTGTTGAGGCGTATTGTACAGAATACTCAGGTTGTGTTGAGGAGTATTGTACAGAATACTCAGGCTGTGTTGAGGCGTATTGTACAGAATACTCAGGTTGTGTTGAGGAGTATTGTACAGAATACTCAGGCTGTGTTGAGGCGTATTGTACAGAATACTCAGGTTGTGTTGAGGCGTATTGTACAGAATACTCAGGTTGTGTTGAGGCGTATTGTACAGAATACTCAGGTTGTGTTGAGGAGTATTGTACAGAATACTCAGGTTGTGTTGAGGAGTATTGTACAGAATACTCAGGTTGTGTTGAGGAGTATTGTACAGAATACTCAGGCTGTGTTGAGGCGTATTGTGCAGAATACTCAGGCTGTGTTGTTGTTGAATACGCAGATGGCATATTGTTTGTGTTATTTTTCTGCAGGATGCCATAATCAGTGTCTGGATCCAGTTCAGTGATGGCTCTGTTATCCCCCTGAATATTTACGACCCCAAAGACTTCACTCTAACTGCCACCTCGCTGGACCAAAGCGTGGTCTCTGTCTATCAGGACCAGCCGCTCAAGTGGCCTGTGGTGGTGGCGGAGGGGGAGGGGCAGGGGCCATTGGTCAAGGTGGAGATGGTCATCTCCGAGGCCTGCCAGAAGTCCAAGAGGAAGAGCGTTCTAGCGTCGGGGACCGGGAGTGTGCGGGTGAAGTTTGGACAGAGCGATGTGGACCAGAGGGGGGTGGGGCAGGAGGAGGGGGAGGGGCAGGGCTCTCTGGATAACAGCACCAGCGAGCGGCGGCTGAAGGGTCTGGATCGGGACGGGGAGGAGGGGGAGAGCTGGAAGTATAACAGCGCTGCGTCTGACCGCGAGGAAGGCGCCATGAGGAAGGTCAGCACCACCACTAAAACCACCATCACCAGCCAGGCACGGCCCGGCGCAGGGGCCCCCAATGCCCCTCCAGGCTTTACCAGCTTCCCAGCCCAGGTGGACCTCCCCGGTGGGGCCGAGAGCGACCTGTCCCAGGCGGCCCGAGGGCTCACTGACCTGGAGATCGGCATGTACGCCCTGCTGGGTGTCTTCTGCCTGGCCATCCTGGTCTTCCTCATAAACTGCATCACCTTTGCCTTCCGCTACCGCCACAAGCAGCTACCTGTGCTGGAGCAAGGCAACCTGAATCACGCCCATGACTGGGTGTGGCTGGGTAACGAGGCGGAGCTCCTGGAGCACCATGCAGAGGCCCCGCCCCATGGGGATGAGTGTACCACCATCATCGACCGTGGCGAGGCCTACGAGGAGAGCAAATACTTGCTGAATGGGCTCACTCAGAAGAGCTGTCCCTCCGACCCAGGACCCTGCAACGGCCAGGACCCCAAAACCACGCCCCTCAACAACTCTCCCAGTGCTAAGCGCAAGCGGGTCAAGTTTACCTCCTTCGCCACCATCCTGCCAGACGATGGTGGCCCTTACACCAACTCCATCCTCATTGGCAACGAGGACAATATCAAGTGGGTTTGTCAGGACATGGACCTGGGCCAATCGGCTGAGATCAGAACCTACATGGAGAGGCTACAAGACAATCTGTGAGAGGAAGGAACGGGACACAGGATTTTAACTCACCTATAATGCCTTTGGACCTGGAACAGGAGCATGCTGGGAGACGGGAGGGGGAACAGGAGGATTCTGGGAAATGGGATGGGGAACAGGAGGATTCTGGGGGATGGGATGGAGAACATGAGGATTCTGGTAGATTGGATGGGGAACAAGAGGATTCTGGGAAATGGGATGGGGAACAGGAGGATTCTGGGAGATGGGATGGGGAACAGGAGGATGCTGGGAGATGGGAAACAGGAGGATTCTGGGATATGGGACAGGAAAGGGAAGGGAGGTGTAGAGGGAAGGAATCCCAGGGTGCAACAGGACTGTTCTGCAGTGGACTGAGACATCATTGGACATCTTTCCAAGAGATTAGAGAGTTATAAAGGACTTAAAACAGAAGAACATTAAAATAAACAGGAAATTGAACTGGAGAGGCTCAGAATGAATGATATGGCTGCCAGGACAGGAGGCAGCATTTTGTTTGACCTTTGAGTTCTGTTTTTGTTTAATACGATTATTTTTTTCTTTTAGGCCCTCAGATAGAGCAGGAAGAGTGTGTGTGGGAGTGTGTGTGTGTGTGTGTGTGTGTGTGTGTGTGTGTGTGTGTGTGTGTGTGTGTGGGAGTGTATGGGAGTGTGTGTGTGTGTGTGTGGGAGTGTGTGAGTGTGTGTGTGTGTGTGTGTGTGTGTGTGTGGGAGTGTGTGTGTGTGTGTGTGTGTGTGTGTGTGTGTGGAGTGTATGGGAGTGTGTGTGTGTGTGTGTGTGTGTGTGTGGGAGTGTGTGTGTGTGTGTGTGTGTGTGTGGGAGTGTGTGTGTGTGTGTGTGTGTGTGTATGTGTGTGTGTGTGTGGGAGTGTATGGGAGTGTGTGTGTGTGTGTGTGTGTGTGTGTGTGTGTGTGTGGGAGTGTATGGGAGTGTGTGTGTGTGTGTGTGTGTGTGTGTGTGTGTGGGAGTGTGTGTGTGTGTGTGTGTGTGTGGGAGTGTGTGTGTGTGTGTGTGTGTGTGTGTGTGTGTGTGGGAGTGTATGGGAGTGTGTGTGTGTGTGTGTGTGTGTGTGTGTGTGTGGGAGTGTGTGAGTGTGTGTGTGTGTGTGTGTGTGTGTGTGTATGTGTGTGTGTGTGTGTGTGTGTGTGGGAGTGTATGGGAGTGTATGGGAGTGTGTGTGTGTGTGTGTGTGTGTGTGTGTGTGTGTGGGAGTGTGTGAGTGTGTGTGTGTGTGTGTGTGTGGGAGTGTGTGAGTGTGTGTGTGTGTGTGTGTGTGTGAGTGTGTGTGTGTGTGTGTGTGTATGTGTGTGTGGGAGTGTGTGTGTGGGAGTGTGTGTACCTGTAACAGACCTGCTGTAGTAACTGGAGGAAAAGGGCAGTTTAATGTAAAAGCAGAAACACAATATTACACAGAGTCCAGGGCTCTTGTATTTCTTCTAGTTCTTGGTTCCTTCTCTTTTTCTGATGGTGTGATTTCTCTGTGCCCCCCACCCCCCTCCCTCCCCACATATAGGATGTTTGTAACTCCCTAAATACATGCACAACCAATAGTGGAATCAGTCCATAGCAAAGGTCAAAGGTCGGCTTTACTCAAATTCATTGGCTATAGGTGACAGTAGATCGGTTTATATAAAGATGGTGTCAGCAGTGGGATCTTCTCCAGTGTAAACAGCTGAAAATGGGAACAAAATCAAAGCAGAGATGATGAGGACATTGTGGGGTGGTGTGCGCCAGGCAGCGAGCCATCTGGGACCTGTCTGCTTCCCGTCAGTGTTTAATGTACAGTAAACCCTTCATTTTGGGGAGGGGGTGTTCAGTGGGATATCTGCTCTTCATTGCCCAGTAACAGGAAGTGAAGCTGGGACAGGAGACTACTGTACAGAACTTGCCCCACCCAGTTTGGCCAAAGACACTGGAGCAATACCGAGAGGCTGGCACTGCCCACCTGAACGAAAATGGACACAACCTCTGACCTCCGACCTTATGACCTGATGATTTGACCATGTGACTTCATGGTGTGACCATATAATTCTCGGAGGAATGAAACCAGGATTAATATTTTCATGAATTCCCTCCATATACTGTTAACACAAGAGACACAATATACAAATGGACACGGTGAACTACTCATGTTATAAAATATGAATGTGTTTCTTCTCCTGTTGTGAAGATGTACATTTTTCTATCCTCTATTAAGTCTCTGAGCCTCATGCTTTTTACAGTGTTCTTTGTTTTTTTTTTCACCTGGTTTTTCCTTTATTTGTTAGTACATGCTGTTCACAACCAAGGATATTCCCCACCTCTAAGCTCAGGTGAACACATAAGTAAATATGTCCAGTTTGCATTGTAGATTGTAAGAATGTAATATTTATTTATAAATATAATACAAAAATGTTGTAAATAAAAAAAGCTTCAAACTGCTTGTTAATAAAGCGACTCACAGCTAATAGTGTCCATTTTGTATATGTACCAATCCAGCCACCAGATATCTCGTGAAGCCCTGTTGATGTGCCATGTCACAGTAAATATTGACTGACCTATTGTACAACTTGTGCCATAATATATTTTTAGAAACTAGCCATTATTGATTTTTATGATATTGTCTCTGATTTTAGATTCAGGTCCTACCCAATTTTAAATGCTGATTCTAGAACTCACTGGAAGCTCATATCTCCTCCATTGCATGTTTGATATTGAATTTTGACTTGAATATTTAAAGAATTGTATCTGTTTGATTTTTATATGATTTTAAAACAAGGGGTGTGATCACGCCAGCGTTAGATCCTGTGATATCACAATTCCGATGACCACACGTCATGTCCTATGACATCCCTATTTTGAACTGGTACAGTATTCGCCCACAGCCTTTAAAGGTATGTAATGCGTTACCTGAGTAACCACAGGAAGGGGTCCAGAGCTTCGGGGTGAATGTCAGTTTTTACTGTCTGTAAGGGAATGCAATACAAGGGTTTTAACGGGAGAGAAAACTTCCTGTGCTTTAATGGATATATTTATTTTATTACATACTTTTTTTTTTTAAATGTAATTTTGTGTTTGAAATGTAAGGGAGAGCTGAACTGTGTATATAAATCCACAAATGTCCCCTAAATACTAAATACAGTGTACTGCTGGTCTTTGTCATTTCCAGTGTACTGCTGGTCTTTGTCATTTCCAGTGTACTGCTGGTCTTTGTCATTTCCAGTGTACTGCATTCCAACAAGTTGTTTCTCCAAAGTGTGACGCACATTGCAGTGTGTGTGCATTGCTTCACGACTGGGCATCCCCATAAGAGCACACTGCAGTGGGCTCTACTGAAAGCTCATTGAGCACATTGCAGTGTGTGTGCATTGCTTCATCATTACAGTCATTTAGCAGACACTTTTATCCAAAGCGACATACAATAAGTGCATACAGAAAGGTCATCGAAGTAACTACTGAACAGATAAGACAAAGCACATTCTTCCTATAACGTAGCAGCTATCCCTAGTAATGAACATTGAATGTAGTTCACAGTAAGCTGTGGGTAAATCAGCTATACTATAATTCTATTCTAAATACCATTATGAAATATAACTAACAGTTAGACAAGAAAACACAGGGAACAAGTACAATGAGAAAAGGTCCTAGATTAGTATATCAGTCAAGGTGGAGTCTGAAGAGGTATGTCTTCAGGCCACGACGGAACAAAGACAGTGTTGGAGTAGAATGTAAGGGAATGTGGAAGGTGGAAATGCTCCGCAGTCGGGATGAACGAGAGCCGTTGACATGGAGGGGGGGAAGTGTGAGTCACCCTGCTGTTGAAGAGCGAAGTGGTCGAGCAGGAACATAGTGCTGGATTAAGTCCTGCAGGTAGGCAGGGCCTGTCCTATTGGCTGCAGTGTAGGCCAGGGTCGGAACCTGATCCTGGCTGCAACTGGCAGCCAGTGGAGTGACCTCAGCAGGGGGGTGACATGCGAAAATTTCGGGAGGTTGAACACAAGCCGGGCAGCTGCGTTCTGGATCAGTTGAAGAGGCAGAATGGCGCAGGCCGGTAGGCTTGCAAGCAGGGAGTTGCAGTAGTCCAGGCGTGAGGTGACCATGGTCTGGACAAGAAGCTGGGTGGAGTAGGTGGTCCGGTACAGTCGAATCCTGATGTTGTACAGGAGGAACCTGCAGGACCGTGGCGTTGCCCTGATGTGCTCTTTGAAGTCCAGCTGGTCATCCAGGACCACCCCCAGGTTCCTTGCAGAGTGGGAGGCAGCCACCATGGTCCCTTCAATGGTGATGGAGAGGTCATGTAGTGGGGAGGTTTTGTATGGCATGAAGAGAAGCTCTGTCTTGTCAAGGTTGAGCTTCAGGTAATGGGTAACCATCCACTCACAGATGTCAGCCAGACAAGCAGATATCCTCTCCTTAACCTGTGGGGTAGAGAGGGGAAAGAGAGGAAGAGTTAAGTATCGTCAGCATAACTATGATATGAGAAGCTATGTGAATTAATTACTGAATCAAGAGACTTAGTATAAATGGAGAACAACAGAGGACCCAGTACAGATCCCTACGGGACTCCTGTAGAAAGGGGATGGGGTGCAGAGACGGATCCCTTCCAAGAGACTTGGTAGGATCTATTAGTGAGATACGATATAAACCAAGAGAGGGCAGTCCCAGAAATGCCCATCTCAGTGAGTGTGGATGCGGGTCAAGCAGGTTGTTCTGGCAGAAAAAACAGAAAGTTGGTTAAGGACAGCTCGTTCGAGAGTTTTGGACAGTAAGGGCAAAAGAGATATAGGACGGTAGTTCCTCAAATCAGAGGGGTGCAAGCTAGGTTTTTTAAGGAGTGGGGTAACACAGGCAGTCTTAAAAACAGCAGGAACATAGCCACAGGTTAGGGAGGTGTTGATAATGGTTTACAGATATGGAAGGAGCTCACCGGATATAGACTGGAGGACTGCTGAAGGGATGGGGTCCAGTGGATAGGTGGTTGTGCGATAGTGCATCACAAGTTGGAGCACATCAGTGTCCTTCAGAGTCTTGAAGGAGGACAGTGTAGCGATGGGTTCGGTATGGGGGATGTGTGGAGTCATCTGCAGAGAGGGAGGAGGGTGAAGGGGGTGGAGGAGGGATAAGCAGGGAGGAGAAGGTGGAAAAGAGTTTTTGTGAATTAGATACACATGCATCAATTTTAGACTGAAAATGAAATCTTAGCTGATGTAGTTGCAGATGTGAAGGCTGCCAGTAGAGTGTGGTAGGAGGCCAGTAGAGTGTGGTAGGAGGCCAGTAGAGTGTGGTAGGAGGCCAGTAGAGTGTGGTAGGAGGCCAGTAGAGTGTGGTAGGAGGCCAGTAGAGTGTGGTAGGAGGCCAGTAGAGTGTGGTAGGAGGCCAGTAGAGTGTGGTAGGAGGCCAGTAGAGTGTGGTAGGAGGCCAGTAGAGTGTGGTAGGAGGCCAGTAGAGTGTGGTAGGAGGCCAGTAGAGTGTGGTAGGAGGCCAGCAGAGTGTGGTAGGAGGCCAGCAGAGTGTGGTAGGAGGCCATGTCATCTGGAGATCTGGATTTCCTCCACTTTTTCTTAGTGGCTCACAGTATGGTTCTGCTGGATCTGAGAGAATCCGTCAGCCATGGGCAGGGGGGTGATGGTCGAGCTGGTTTGGAGACAAGAGGACAAAGTGAGTTGAGAGACTGAGAGGCAGGAGTTAAACGCGGAGGTGGCAACATCAACAGGCATATTAGCAAAGGAAGCAGGATGAGGAAGTGCAGAGAGTGCAGAAGAAGTAAGAGAGGAGTGTGAGAGGGTGCGGAGATTTCTCCTGAACATAACAGTGGGTGGGTTGTTAGCGGAGTTGAGGGAGAGTGGGCAGGAGAGAGAGAATGAAATAAAGAATTGGTCCGATACGTGGAGCGGAGTCACCATAGTCCACCCACCACTGAGAGTTCCTTATAAGAGGACAGGGGTGGGCAGACCAGGTTAGCCGGACAGTGCCTGCGGTGGTTGTACCTCCTGGAGCGAGGCATAGAGGACAGAGGAATGGGGGTTAGACACATGGTAGGGGTGATAAGACAAGTTAGATAGTGAAAGATCAGAACAAACAGACAAATTAGTGACGAGGCTCTACTTTAACTTATACACTATTTGCTAATTTCTCGATTGCACTCAGCTGCTTGCAGGGCTAATTCATTCAGATGAACACAAAAGTTGGCCTAATAACACAAAGCAAGTTACCAACTGACCGCTAATACTTCAATTTACTTAAGCTACACAGTGACTAAATTTACTTAAGCTACAACCAGTTCAATTAACTAATGCACAGCTGAAACCAAATGAAAATATGATACTTAACCTTTCCGAGAGTAGATAATCAACGACGCCGTCTAAATGCACTCTCGTGACGGGGCTTCACTATAAGAGCACATAGCAGGGTGTGTGTGCATTGCTTCATGACAGGGCTTCACTATAAGAGCACACTGCAGTGTGTGTGTATTGCTTCATGGCTGGCCTTCCCCATTAGAGCACACTGCAGTGTGTGTGTATTGCTTCATGGCTGGCCTTCCCCATTAGAGCACACTGCAGTGTGTGTGTATTGCTTCATGGCTGGCCTTCCCCATTAGAGCACACTGCAGTGTGTGTGTATTGCTTCATGGCTGGCCTTACATTTACATTTCAGTCAT
Source organism: Synaphobranchus kaupii (assembly GCA_029718625.1). NCBI lineage: Eukaryota > Metazoa > Chordata > Actinopteri > Anguilliformes > Synaphobranchidae > Synaphobranchus > Synaphobranchus kaupii. The sequence goes on from CM056376.1 coordinate 15,972,185, forward strand.
TTGGCAGACGTTCTTATCCAGAGCGACGTACATTAGTGCATTTTCAAACTAGGAACAAGTGTGTTAAAACGACCCTAAAAGGTAAATACGATTTCAAGCACCAGGCGTAGTCAGTATGATTTTTTTTTTTTTTTTTTTGGGGGGGGTAACCACACGATATCGATCATTGGCGTGTACAACAGTAAGCAAATAAGTAACCTTAAGTATTAAACTAGCAGCTTGAACCACTTAAACAAGGATTCATAAAAACTTCCCCATTAGGGCACACTGCAGTGTGTGTGTATTGCTTCATGGCTGGCCTTCCCCATTAGAGCACACTGCAGTGTGTGTGTATTGCTTCATGGCTGGCCTTCCCCATTAGAGCACACTGCAGTGTGTGTGTATTGCTTCATGGCTGGCCTTCCCCATTAGAGCACACTGCAGTGTGTGTGTATTGCTTCATGGCTGGCCTTCCCCATTAGAGCACACTGCAGTGTGTGTGTATTGCTTCATGGCTGGCTTTCCCCATTAGAGCACACTGCAGTGTGTGTGTATTGCTTCATGGCTGGCCTTCCCCATTAGAGCACACTGCAGTGTGTGTGTATTGCTTCATGGCTGGCCTTCCCCATTAGAGCACACTGCAGTGTGTGTGTATTGCTTCATGGCTGGCCTTCCCTATTAAAGCACACTGCAGTGTGTGTGTATTGCATCATGGCTGGCCTTCCCCATTAGAGCACACTGCAGTGTGTGTGTATTGCTTCATGGCTGGCCTTCCCCATTAGAGCACACTGCAGTGTGTGTGTATTGCTTCATGGCTGGCCTTCCCCATTAGAGCACACTGCAGTGTGTGTATATTGCTTCATGGCTGGCCTTCCCCATTAGAGCACACTGCAGTGTGTGTGTATTGCTTCATGGCTGGCCTTCCCCATTAGAGCACACTGCAGTGTGTGTGTATTGCTTCATGGCTGGCCTTCCCCATTAGAGCACACTGCAGTGTGTGTGTATTGCTTCATGGCTGGCCTTCCCCATTAGAGCACACTGCAGTGTGTGTGTATTGCTTCATGGCTGGCCTTCCCCATTAGAGCACACTGCAGTGTGTGTGTATTGCTTCATGGCTGGCCTTCCCCATTAGAGCACATTGCAGTGGGCTGAGCTCCTCCCTCCCTGTGGCCCCGCCCATCCGCCTGGGAATGCTGTTAAACGGGACACTTTGCAGAGTGAACCAACAGGAGATCCTGCTGCTGTGACCATGGAGAACATGATGACGCTGACAGAATGGCTGAGTGGGTGGGACTGTGGGCGTGGCAGTGGCTCAGTGGGCGGGGCAATGCCTCCATAGGTGTGTTTGTGGGTGGGGCTTTGGCTCAGTGGGCAGGGCTGTGAGTAGGTAAAAAAGAAACAGAAACAGTTATATGATCTTGCTATTTACCCCAAACACGCCCACCCCAGCAGGTGCACTAAATGAAGATGGCAGCAGCGTCTGTGAAGTCCACTATATCAGTGTGTGATTGGCTGGCTTGGTCACACTGGCCAGCTGTCAGGTGATCCATCAGTCCGGGCCTCCAGGTGAGGAGATGTGCTGTACAGTACTTGCCTCTGAAGGAACCCAGCCACCCTCCAGCTCGACCAGCACAAGCCTTTCTTCCATCAGGTCAGCTTGGGCATCAGGACCAATGAGGAGATCTGGCTCCCTGCTGGCATGGCTGCCAACATCTACACCACAATCTGGAAAAGCTGCAGACTCCAAGCAGGGGGCTGTACTCTGGCAAGAATTCAGTCTACTGACAAACCAAGGGAAAAAAAAAATACAATGTGTTTAAGTGACAAATTTAGACATTTTCACACAGAAAGAACCATAATTTGGACCAACTACAATACATTATGAAAGCAGTGATTGAAATATAAAGTCTCACAAAATACAGGTATATTCTTTTGAAGTAGTGGTTATTTTTATTTTGGGAGTGCATGTGCTTGTTTTATTGAAACGTTACGAGCAGAATCAGGGCATGCATTTCTGCACTTGTGCTAAAACAGTAATGGCTGCATTAGTGTTCCTTTGGAGAGTAGCATTTTCACACCTCCATTAAGCTAAATGCGCACGCTATGCAGTGCTTTTGGCTTGGAGATGAAAACATTTGGCTTTAGAAGACAATCAAGACAAACAATGCTCTTTGCAGAATCTGACGACTGCCTTTTATAGGAAGAAATGGGTAATGTTTTTTTGTAGAAAAACATTTTTAATCAGGCACAAAGCATGTCAGCGGCATGATGGTATATTGAACCTAAAGCCAGAAAGCTATTTTTATGTCATCCAACAGGAAATGGCTTTATAGAACGGCTAATTCAAGCAGAAAATACCTCGTTTCTTATCGCCTCCTCACTTTCTTTCCCACTGAAGAAACCGACGCTCCCGCTTGCTGTAAACTGCCTCCATTTCCCTTTTAAACAAATTCCATTCCAATTTAGTGGCTTCCATTAACATGTGTTTCCTTGCCATGTTGATTTACCGCAGTTATCAAATACATATTGCCAACGAAGTGAGACATGCAACCTTTCATTTTCAAACCATCGGCTTCCAAATTCGACATGGAACATTAACAAGAGAAATGAGTGCACTGACGAGGCAGGGAACCAGCCTGTATCTTCAAATGGCATTTTGCTTTCATTTAGCTTTCCTTACTAAGTGCTGCCTTGGGTAGTCATGCAGGCTGCTGGCCACAGACAGATGCCAGGTGACTGGCGTGCCTTTTCAAAGTCAAACGGCAGACAGCCAAGGCTTGAAATTAATAGTTAACCTATGGACCAGTGCGCTTGTGTCCTCGTTCCCCGGGTGAGCCTGCCATTTCTCAAAGCGCTAAAAGAATAACTTACCAGGAGGCGTCGTTGCCAGGATGTAAAAGCAACATTTATCATCAACATTCAACCCAGGCAGCGAGGATCTGTGGACCACGGAGCTGGAACCAAGACCCAAACACCTTTAATTACAGAACCAGCGTCCAGAGAGCCTCCCTCTCCAATAAGTCATCGCTAAATGAATGCACTCATTGTAAAGCTGTACCTCCAGCCATTATGCCCAACACTAGCAGTAAAAAGAGGGGAGCCTGAGTATAGTTCTTGGACGTTATAATCTGTGATATGGTGCTATTGAGACAGGCTTTCATGGTGAGGGCTGTAATATAATATAATACAGTAGAATGCACTTAATTGCAAAACCCATTTGTCAGTGAATTTTATTTTATGCTATTTTATAGCTGAGGATGGGGGGTGGGGGGGGGGGGGCACAATAAGCCATGACACAAAAAAACAACACAAACAAATACATACAGTATACTGTACAACTTTAATAATATAGTACAAACACACACAAATACATACAGTATGCTGTACAACTTTAATAATATAGTACAAACACACAAATGCATACAGTATACTGTACAACTTTAATAATATAGTACAAACACAAATACATACAGTATACTGTACTACTTTAATAATATAGTACAAACACACAAATACATACAGTATACTATACTACTTTAATAATATAGTACAAACACACACAACTACATACAGTATACTGTACAACTTTAATATAGTACAAACACACACAAATACATACAGTATACTGTACAACTTTAATATAGTACAAACACACACAAATACATACAGTATACTGTACAACTTTAATAATATAGTACAAACACACACAAATACATACAGTATGCTGTACAACTTTAATAATATAGTACAAACACACAAATGCATACAGTATACTGTACAACTTTAATAATATAGTACAAACACAAATACATACAGTATACTGCACAACTTTAATAATATAGTACAAACACACAAATGCATACAGTATACTGTACAACTTTAATGAAGTACAAACACACACAAATAGATACAGTGTACTGTACAACTTTAATACTATAGTACAATCACACACAAATACATACAGTATACTGTACAACTTTAATAATATAGTACAAACACACACAAATACATATAGTATACTGTACAACTTTAATAATATAGTACAAACACACACAAATACATGCAGTATACTGTACAACTTTAATAATATAGTACAAACAGACAAAATACATGCAGTATACTGTACAACTTTAATAATATAGTACAAACACACACAAATACATACAGTGTACTGTACAACTTTAATAATATAGTACAAACACACAAATGCATACAGTATACTGCATAACTTTAATAATATAGTACAAACACACAAATGCATACAGTATACTGTACAACTTTAATAATATAGTACAAACACACACAACTACATACAGTATACTGTACAACTTTAATATAGTACAAACACACACAAATACATACAGTATACTGTACAACTTTAATAATATAGTACAAACACACACAAATACATACAGTATACTGTACAACTTTAATAATATAGTACAAACACACAAATGCATACAGTATACTGTACAACTTTAATAATATAGTACAAACACACACACATACATACAGTATACTGTACAATTTTAATAATATAGTACAAACACACACAAATACATACAGTATACTGTACAACTTTAATAATATCGTACAAACAAACAAATACATACAGTATACTGTACAACTTTAATAATATAGTACAAACACACACAAATACATACAGTGTACTGTACAACTTTAATAATATAGTACATACACACACAACTAAATACAGTATACTGTACAACTTTAATATAGTACAAACACACACAAATGCATACAGTATACTGTACAACTTTAATAATATAGTACAAACACACACAAATACATACAGTGTACTGTACAACTTTAATAATATAGTACAAACACACACAAATACATACAGTATACTGTACAACTTTAATAATATAGTACAAACACACAAAAACATACAGTGTACTGTACAACTTTAATAATATAATACAAATACATACATTATACTGTACAACTTTAATAATATAGTACAAACACACAAAAACATACAGTGTACTGTACAACTTTAATAATATAGTACAAATACATACATTATACTGTACAACTTTAATATAGTACAAAATCAAATACATACAGTATGCTGTACAACTTTAATAATATAGTACAAATACATACAGTATACTGCACAACTTTAATAATATAGTACAAACAAACAAATACATACAGTATACTGTACAACTTTAATAATATAGTACAAACACACACAAATACATACAGTGTACTGTACAACTTTAATAATATAGTACAAACACACACAACTACATACAGTATACTGTACAACTTTAATAATATAGTACAAACACACACAAATACATACAGTGTACTGTACAACTTTAATAATATAGTACAAACACACACAACTACATACAGTATACTGTACAACTTTAATAATATAGTACAAACACACACAAATACATACAGTATACTGTACAACTTTAATAATATAGTACAAACACACAAAAACATACAGTGTACTGTACAACTTTTTATACTGTACAACTTTAATATAGTACAAAATCAAATATATACAGTATGCTGTACAACTTTAATAATATAGTACAAACACACACACACACACACACACACACACATACAGTATACTGTACAACTTTAATAATATAGTACAAACACACACAAATACATACATTATACTGTACACCTTTAATAATATAGTACAAACACACAAAAATACATACATTATACTGTACAACTGCCCCCTAACAGTATAGAGTCACAGCCCCCTAACAGTACAGAACCACAGCCCCCTAACAGTACAGAGCCACAGCCCCCTAACAGTACAGAACCACAGCCCCCTAACAGTACAGAACCACAGCCCCCTAACAGTACAGAACCACAGCCCCCTAACAGTACAGAGCCACAGCCCCCTAACAGTACAGAACCACAGCCCCCTAACAGTACAGAACCACAGCCCCCTAACAGTACAGAACCACAGCCCCCTAACAGTACAGAGTCACAGCCCCCTAACAGTACAGAGCCACAGCCCCCTAACAGTACAGAACCACAGCCCCCTAACAGTACAGAACCACAGCCCCCTAACAGTACAGAACCACAGCCCCCTAACAGTATAGAGTCACAGCCCCCTAACAGTACAGAACCACAGCCCCCTAACAGTACAGAGCCACAGCCCCCTAACAGTACAGAACCACAGCCCCCTAACAGTACAGAGCCACAGCCCCCTAACAGTACAGAACCACAGCCCCCTAACAGTACAGAGCCACAGCCCCCTAACAGTACAGAACCACAGCCCCCTAACAGTATAGAACCACAGCCCCCTAACAGTATAGAGTCACAGCCCCCTAACAGTACAGAACCACAGCCCCCTAACAGTACAGACCCACAGCCCCCTAACAGTACAGAACCACAGCCCCCTAACAGTACAGAACCACAGCCCCCTAACAGTACAGAGCCACAGCCCCCTAACAGTACAGAACCACAGCCCCCTAACAGTACAGAGCCACAGCCCCCTAACAGTACAGAATCACAGCCCCCTAACAGTACAGAGCCACAGCCCCCTAACAGTACAGAGCCAAAGCCCCCTAACAGTACAGAGCCACAGCCCCCTAACAGTACAGAACCACAGCCCCCTAACAGTACAGAGCCACAGCCCCCTAAAAGTACAGAATCACAGCCCCCTAACAGTACAGAGCCACAGCCCCCTAACAGTACAGAATCACAGCCCCCTAACAGTACAGAGCCACAGCCCCCTAACAGTACAGAGCCAAAGCCCCCTAACAGTACAGACTGGCATTTTGCTAAAGATACATGGATGACATCCCAGAAAAAGTGAAGACAGGACACACACCATTTTAACTAATTTGATCACACCGGTAACATCAAGTTCACACAAGAGGAAGAGTCTCACACATCCATCACATTCCTGGACATAAAAATTCAACACGGAGAAGATGGAAGCATTAAAATAACGGTATACAGGAAGCCAATGCACATAGACCAATACCTGTTATGGACATCAGAGCATCCCATAGCCCACAAATTATCAGTGGTTCGAACCCTCGTACCAGTATAATTACAGGTGCGAAGGACAGACAGGAGGAGGAAAAACACATCAAGAACGCTCTCACCCCTTGCCAATACCAAGAATGGGTCATAAACAAGGGAAAGCGAGGGGTCCAGAAAAAGGGTTCCTCTCATGCAATAAAACCTACATTTGGAGAAACGGGCAGAGCATTTGGAGAAACGGGCAGAGCATTTGGAGAAACGGGCAGAGCATTTGGAGAAACTTGCAGAGCATTTGGCACATGAAAGAAAGAACACCAGAAAGAATGTGAAAAGGAGACATCTGGAGCGCACACACGCGCAAACAAACAGAAATCAGCCGTCTCAGCTCACTGTAGAAGAGAGAACCATGTCACGGACTGGGAGGGGTCATTCGATCGGAAAGCAACAGATACCACCGTTGGATCAAGGAGGGAATAGAAATATGGAAAAGGGCCCAGGGGACAGTAAACCGGGATGAGGAGGCATACCTATTGTCACGCACCTGGGATGCCGTCCTGTTGAAGTTCTCAGACAACAGGGGGCGTGGTCTGCATAAATCAGCTGACAGAAAATGTCACAGTAACATCATGTGACTCTTCTGAGGACTGCAGGAATTCAGCAGTCGAAACATGTCAAGGTACAAAAGTTAAAACACTAGTCTGTATATAAGAACATTTTATTATACTGTCTGCACCCTGTCTGCAGTCAGCATCCCATAATGTGCTTCCTCTCTCTGTCAGACATGCACACACAGCCTCAGGTAATGCACTTCCTCTCTCTGTCAGACATGCACACACAGATGCAGGTAATGCACTTCCTCTCTCTCTCAGACATGCACACACAGATGCAGGTAATGCACTTCCTCTCTCTCTCAGACATGCACACACAGATGCAGGTAATGCACTTCCTCTCTCTCTCAGACATGCACACACAGATGCAGGTAATGCACTTCCTCTATCTCTGTCAGACATGCACACACAGATGCAGGTAATGCGCTTCTTCTCTCTGTCAGACATGCACACAGACACAGGTTATGCGCTTCCTCTCTGTGTCAGACATGCACACAGACACAGGTTATGCGCTTTCTCTCTCTGTCAGACATGCACATGGACGCAGGTAATGCGCTTCCTCTCTCTGTCAGATATGCACACAGATGCAGGTAATGCGCTTTCTCTCTGTGTCAGACATGCACACACAGACGCGCTGAAGATTAGCAGGCCAATGGCGGACCTATCTCCATTTCTCACTCCCGTCATACGCACCGTTAACTCTGCTGAAAGGGCCCAGTTTTCTCTTTTGATTACACCCAGCATTTCCTCTGCAGGTCATTTAATGCAGGATAACTTATCATAACCTGCAACACTTAAATTAGCTTTAATTTCACTCCTGCAAAGATGAGCTCTACATGGTACACAGCAGTGTGTGCACATGAGCACATCTCACAGAAAACACAGTTTGATGCTTTTTATATACTTCTGTGGGATACAGTCACAATGACTGAATGTTATTTGTTAGCCTTAAATCAGGGATCTCAAACTCAAATCCTGGAGGGCCGCTGTGTCTGCTGGTTTTCGATGTGTTCCTGCACTTAAGTGTTTAATTTAAGTCATTGATTGGCTAAAGAGTCTGCACACCTTGTTTCCAAGGCCTAAATTGGCTGCTGATTGAAAGGAAATCACAAAAACCAGCAGACACAGCGGCCCTCCAGGACTGGAGTTTGAGATCCCTGCCTTAAATGATAGTAGTACTATGCAGCAGTATAGCAAAGAAACCCATAGCCAGCACAACCCAATCACACTAAGTCACAACAAAAGATGTTTATCGTCACGCCTTCATCCAAATGTTCAAAGTGAAACTGTTTGCTTGTGTCTACCAGCACTGAACATTTCTGTGGGTGCTATTCTACAGTACATCCTATATTGGGACAGACAAACGGACATGGGACTGGAGCCTGAAATGCTAGTCATCCAAAACTGACTCATAATTTGGGACTTTTAAGTTATAATATTTATCTGAATTAGTCAGAATTCTGACAATTTGAACTTAAGCCAATTGCAAGAAATGAGCACATATATTCATATGTATTCATGTGTGTTTGTGTGTGTGTGTGTGTGTGTGTGTGTGTGTTTGTGTGTGTGTTTGTGTGTTTTTTGTGTGTGTGTGTGTGTGTGTGTGTGTGTGTGTGTGTGTGTGTGCGTGTGTGTGTGTCTGTTTGAGAGAGTGTGTGTGTGTGTGTGTGTGCATGTTTTTGTGTGTGTGTCTGTTTGAGAGTGTGTGTGTGTGTGTGTGTGTGTGTGTTTGTGTGTGTGTGTGTGTGTGTGTGTGTGTGTGTGTGTGTCTGTTTGAGAGAGTGTGTGTGTGTGCGTGTGTGTGTGTGTGTGTGTGTCTGTTTGAGAGAGTGTGTGTGTGTGTGTGCATGTTTTTGTGTGTGTGTCTGTTTGAGTGTGTGTGTGTGTGTGTGTTTGTGTGTGTGTGTGTGTGTGTGTGTGTGTGTCTGTTTGAGAGAGTGTGTGTGTGTGTGTGTGTGTGTCTGTTTGAGAGAGTGTGTGTGTGTGTGTGTGTTTGTGTGTGTGTGTGTGTGTGTGTGTGTGTGTCTGTTTGAGAGAGTGTGTGTGTGTGTCTGTTTGAGAGAGTGTGTGTGTGTGTGTGTTTGTGTGTGTGTGTGTGTGTGTGTGTCTGTTTGAGAGAGTGTGTGTGTGTGTGTGTGTGTGTCTGTTTGAGAGAGTGTGTGTGTGTGTGTGTGTTTGTGTCTGTTTGAGAGAGTGTGTGTGTGTGTCTGTTTGAGAGAGTGTGTGTGTGTGTGTGTTTGTGTGTGTGTGTCTGTTTGAGAGAGTGTGTGTGTGTGTGTGTGTGTGTGTGTGTGTTTGTGTGTGTGTGTGTGTGTGTGTGTGTGTCTGTTTGAGAGTGTGTGTGTGTGTGTGTGTGTGTGTGTTTGTGTGTGTGTGTGTGTGTGTCTGTTTGAGAGAGTGTGTGTGTGTGCGTGTGTGTGTGTCTGTTTGAGATAGTGTGTGTGTGTGTGTGTGTGTCTGTTTGAGAGAGTGTGTGTGTGTGTGCGTGTGTGTGTGTCTGTTTGAGAGAGTGTGTGTGTGTGCGTGTGGGCTATATTGGGACTAATGCCTCTCTGTGTTTATGCTACCAGTGGCTCTATTAAGAATAATAGAATAAGAATAGACTCCACAGTTATTCTCTGTGCTTATGAATAAGTGAAATACACAGCCTCTCTACAGAAGGTGAGGTGTTCAGTCAGCACACACACACACTCACACACACACACACACACACACACACACACACACACACACACACACACACACACACACACACACACACACACACACACACACACACACACACACACACACACACACACACACACACACACACACACACACACACACACACACACACACACACACACACACTCACACACACACACACACACACACACACACACACACACACACACACACACACACACACACACACACACACACACACACACACACACACACACACACCTGTAGAGGAACATGAAGCTGAAGGGAATATTTGTATTTGCTTTTAATTTTGTGCAGTACCT
>CM056376.1:15983278-16038278 GCA_029718625.1 Synaphobranchus kaupii
AGACTGCAGTGTCACAGAGTAAATCCTACACTTTTACTGCATTAGACTGCAGTGTCACAGAGTATAACCCCACACTTTTACTGCATTAGACTGCAGTGTTCACAGAGTAAATCCTACACTTTTACTGCATTAGACTGCAGTGTCACAGAGTAAATCCTACACTTTTACTGCATTAGACTGCAGTGTCAACAGAGTAAATCCTACACTTTTACTGCATTAGACTGCAGTGTCACAGAGTAAATCCTACACTTTTAACTGCATTAGACTGCAGTGTCACAGAGTAAATCCTACACTTTTACTGCATTAGACTGCAGTGTCACATGTTAAACCCTACACTTTTACTGCATTAGACTGCAGTGTCACATGTTAAACCCTACACTTTTACTGCATTAGACTGCAGTGTCACAGAGTAAAACCCCACACTTTTACTGCATTAGACTGCAGTGTCACATGTTAAACCCTACACTTTTACTGCATTAGACTGCAGTGTCACATGTTAAACCCTACACTTTTTACTGCATTAGACTGCAGTGTCACATGTTAAACCCTACACTTTTACTGTATTAGACTGCAGTGTCACAGAGTAAATCCTACACTTTTACTGTATTAGACTGCAGTGTCACATGTTAAACCCTACACTTTTACTGCATTAGACTGCAGTGTCACATGTTAAACCCTACACTTTTACTGCATTAGACTGCAGTGTCACATGTTAAACCCTACACTTTTACTGCATTAGACTGCAGTGTCACAGAGTAAATCCTACACTTTTACTGTATTAGACTGCAGTGTCACATGTTAAACACCTACACTTTTTACTGTATTAGACCTGCAGTGTCACATGTTAAACCCTACACTTTTACTGCATTAGACTGCAGTGTCACATGTTAAACCCTACACTTTTTACTGCATTAGACTGCAGTGTCACAGAGTAAACCCTACACTTTTACTGTATTACGACTGCAGTGTCACAGAGTAAACCCCACACTTTTACTGTATTAGACTGCAGTGTCACAGAGTAAATCCTACACTTTTACTGTATTAGACTGCAGTGTCACATGTTAAACCCCACACTTTTACTGTATTAGACTGCAGTGTCACATGTTAAACCCTACACTTTTACTGCATTAGACTGCAGTGTCACATGTTAAACCCTACACTTTTACTGCATTAGACTGCAGTGTCACAGAGTAAACCCTACACTTTTACTGTATAAGGACTGCAGTGTCACAGAGTAAATCCTACACTTTTACTGTATTAGACTGCAGTGTCACAGAGTAAACCCCACACTTTTACTGTATTAGACTGCAGTGTCACAGAGTAAACCCCACACTTTTACTGTATTAGACTGCAGTGTCACAGAGTAAACCCCACACTTTTACTGTATTAGACTGCAGTGTCACAGAGTAAACCCCACACTTTTACTGTATTAGACTGCAGTGTCACAGAGTAAAACCCCACACTTTTACTGCATTAGACTGCAGTGTCACATGTTAAACCCTACACTTTTACTGTATTAGACTGCAGTGTCACAGAGTAAACCCCACACACTTTTACTGTATTAGACTGCAGTGTCACAGAGTAAATCCTACACACTTTTACTGCATTAGACTGCAGTGTCACAGAGTAAATCCTACACTTTTACTGCATTAGACTGCAGTGTCACAGAGTAATCCTACACTTTTACTGCATTAGACTGCAGTGTCACATGTTAAACCCTACACTTTTACTGCATTAGACTGCAGTGTCACATGTTAAACCCTACACTTTTACTGCATTAGACTGCAGTGTCACATGTTAAACCCTACACTTTTACTGCATTAGACTGCAGTGTCACAGAGTAAACCCCCACACTTTTACTGCATTAGACTGCAGTGTCACATGTTAAACCCTACACTTTTACTGCATTAGACTGCAGTGTCACATGTTAAAACCCTACACTTTTACTGCATTAGACTGCAGTGTCACATGTTAAACCCTACACTTTTACTGTATTAGACTGCAGTGTCACAGAGTAAATCCTACACTTTTACTGTATTAGACTGCAGTGTCACATGTTAAACCCTACACTTTTACTGCATTAGACTGCAGTGTCACTGTTAAACCCTACACTTTTACTGCATTAGACTGCAGTGTCACATGTTAAACCCTACACTTTTACTGCATTAGACTGCAGTGTCACAGAGTAAATCCTACACTTTTACTGTATTAGACTGCAGATGTCACATGTTAAACCCTACACTTTTACTGTATTAGACTGCAGTGTCACATGTTAAACCCTACACTTTTACTGTATTAGACTGCAGTGTCACATGTTAAACCCTACACTTTTACTGCATTAGACTGCAGTGTCACATGTTAAACCCTACACTTTTACTGCATTAGACTGCAGTGTCACAGAGTAAACCCTACACTTTTTACTGTATTAGACTGCAGTGTCACAGAGTAAACCCCACACTTTTACTGTATTAGACTGCAGTGTCACAGAGTAAATCCTACACTTTTACTGTATTAGACTGCAGTGTCACATGTTAAACCCCACACTTTTACTGTATTAGACTGCAGTGTCACATGTTAAACCCTACACTTTTACTGCATTAGACTGCAGTGTCACATGTTAAACCCTACACTTTTACTGCATTAGACTGCAGTGTCACAGAGTAAACCCTACACTTTTACTGTATTAGACTGCAGTGTCACAGAGTAAACCCCACACTTTTACTGTATTAGACTGCAGAGTCACAGAGTAAATCCTACACTTTTACTGTATTAGACTGCAGTGTCACAGAGTAAACCCCACACTTTTACTGTATTAGACTGCAGTGTCACAGAGTAAACCCCACACTTTTACTGTATTAGACTGCAGTGTCACAGAGTAAACCCCACACTTTTACTGTATTAGACTGCAGTGTCACAGAGTAAACCCCACACTTTTACTGTATTAGACTGCAGTGTCACAGAGTAAACCCCACACTTTTACTGTATTAGACTGCAGTGTCACAGAGTAAACCCCACACTTTTACTGCATTAGACTGCAGTGTCACATGTTAAACCCTACACTTTTACTGTATTAGACTGCAGTGTCACAGAGTAAACCCCACACTTTTACTGTATTAGACTGCAGTGTCACAGAGTAAACCCCACACTTTTACTGTATTAGACTGCAGTGTCACAGAGTAAATCCTACACTTTTACTGCATTAGAACTGCAGTGTCACAGAGTAAATCCTACACTTTTACTGCATTAGACTGCAGTGTCACAGAGTAAACCCTACACTTTTACTGCATTAGACTGCAGTGTCACAGAGTAAACCCCACACTTTTACTGCATTAGACTGCAGTGTCACAGAGTAAATCCTACACTTTTACTGCATTAGACTGCAGTGTCACAGAGTAAACCCCCACACTTTTACTGTATTAGACTGCAGTGTCACAGAGTAAATCCTACACTTTTACTGCATTAGACTGCAGTGTCACAGAGTAAATCCTACACTTTTACTGTATTAGACTGCAGTGTCACAGAGTAAACCCCACACTTTTACTGTATTAGACTGCAGTGTCACAGAGTAAATCCTACACTTTTACTGTATTAGACTGCAGTGTCACAGAGTAAACCCCACACTTTTACTGTATTAGACTGCAGTGTCACAGAGTAAACCCCACACTTTTACTGCATTAGACTGCAGTGTCACAGAGTAAACCCCACACTTTTACTGTATTAGACTGCAGTGTCACAGAGTAAACCCCACACTTTTACTGCATTAGACTGCAGTGTCACAGAGTAAATCCTACACTTTTACTGCATTAGACTGCAGTGTCACAGAGTAAACCCCACACTTTTACTGCATTAGACTGCAGTGTCACATGGTTAAACCCTACACTTTTACTGCATTAGACTGCAAGTGTCACAGAGTAAACCCCACACTTTTACTGCATTAGACTGCAGTGTCACAGAGTAAATCCTACACTTTTACTGTATTAGACTGCAGTGTCACAGAGTAAACCCCACACTTTTACTGCATTAGACTGCAGTGTCACATGTTAAACCCTACACTTTTACTGCATTAGACTGCAGTGTCACAGAGTAAACCCCACACTTTTACTGTATTAGACTGCAGTGTCACAGAGTAAATCCTACACTTTTACTGTATTAGACTGCAGTGTCACAGAGTAAACCCCACACTTTTACTGCATTAGACTGCAGTGTCACAGAGTAAACCCCACACTTTTACTGCATTAGACTGCAGTGTCACAGAGTAAATCCTACACTTTTACTGTATTAGCCTGCAGTGTCACAGAGTAAACCCCACACTTTTACTGCATTAGACTGCAGTGTCACATGTTAAACCCTACACTTTTACTGCATTAGACTGCAGTGTCACAGAGTAAACCCCACACTTTTACTGTATTAGACTGCAGTGTCACAGAGTAAATCCTACACTTTTACTGTATTAGACTGCAGTGTCACAGAGTAAATCCTACACTTTTACTGCATTAGACTGCAGTGTCACAGAGTAAACCCTACACTTTTACTGCATTAGACTGCAGTGTCACAGAGTAAACCTCACACTTTTACTGTATTAGACTGCAGTGTCACAGAGTAAATCCTACACTTTTACTGTATTAGACTGCAGTGTCACAGAGTAAACCCTACACTTTTACTGCATTAGACTGCAGTGTCACAGAGTAAACCCTACACTTTTACTGCATTAGACTGCAGTGTCACAGAGTAAACCCCACACTTTTACTGTATTAGACTGCAGTGTCACAGAGTAAATCCTACACTTTTACTGTATTAGACTGCAGTGTCACAGAGTAAATCCTACACTTTTACTGTATTAGACTGCAGTGTCACAGAGTAAATCCTACACTTTTACTGTATTAGACTGCAGTGTCACAGAGTAAATCCTACACTTTTACTGTATTAGACTGCAGTGTCACAGAGTAAATCCTACACTTTTACTGTATTAGACTGCAGTGTCACAGAGTAAATCCTACACTTTTACTGCATTAGACTGCAGTGTCACAGAGTAAACCCTACACTTTTACTGCATTAGACTGCAGTGTCACAGAGTAAACCCCACACTTTTACTGTATTAGACTGCAGTGTCACAGAGTAAACCCTACACTTTTACTGCATTAGACTGCAGTGTCACAGAGTAAACCCCACACTTTTACTGCATTAGACTGCAGTGTCACAGAGTAAATCCTACACTTTTACTGTATTAGACTGCAGTGTCACAGAGTAAATCCTACACTTTTACTGTATTAGACTGCAGTGTCACAGAGTAAATCCTACACTTTTACTGTATTAGACTGCAGTGTCACAGAGTAAATCCTACACTTTTACTGTATTAGACTGCAGTGTCACAGAGTAAATCCTACACTTTTACTGTATTAGACTGCAGTGTCACAGAGTAAACCCCACACTTTTACTGCATTAGACTGCAGTGTCACAGAGTAAACCCCACACTTTTACTGCATTAGACTGCAGTGTCACAGAGTAAACCCCACACTTTTACTGCATTAGACTGCAGTGTCACATGTTAAACCCTACACTTTTACTGCATTAGACTGCAGTGTCACAGAGTAAACCCCACACTTTTACTGTATTAGACTGCAGTGTCACAGAGTAAATCCTACACTTTTACTGTATTAGACTGCAGTGTCACAGAGTAAATCCTACACTTTTACTGCATTAGACTGCAGTGTCACAGAGTAAACCCTACACTTTTACTGCATTAGACTGCAGTGTCACAGAGTAAACCTCACACTTTTACTGTATTAGACTGCAGTGTCACAGAGTAAATCCTACACTTTTACTGTATTAGACTGCAGTGTCACAGAGTAAACCCTACACTTTTACTGTATTAGACTGCAGTGTCACAGAGTAAATCCTACACTTTTACTGTATTAGACTGCAGTGTCACAGAGTAAATCCTACACTTTTACTGTATTAGACTGCAGTGTCACAGAGTAAACCCCACACTTTTACTGTATTAGACTGCAGTGTCACAGAGTAAACCCCACACTTTTACTGTATTAGACTGCAGTGTCACAGAGTAAACCCCACACTTTTACTGTATTAGACTGCAGTGTCACAGAGTAAACCCCACACTTTTACTGTATTAGACTGCAGTGTCACAGAGTAAACCCCACACTTTTACTGCATTAGACTGCAGTGTCACATGTTAAACCCTACACTTTTACTGTATTAGACTGCAGTGTCACAGAGTAAACCCCACACTTTTACTGTATTAGACTGCAGTGTCACAGAGTAAATCCTACACTTTTACTGCATTAGACTGCAGTGTCACAGAGTAAATCCTACACTTTTACTGCATTAGACTGCAGTGTCACAGAGTAAATCCTACACTTTTACTGCATTAGACTGCAGTGTCACATGTTAAACCCTACACTTTTACTGCATTAGACTGCAGTGTCACATGTTAAACCCTACACTTTTACTGCATTAGACTGCAGTGTCACATGTTAAACCCTACACTTTTACTGCATTAGACTGCAGTGTCACAGAGTAAACCCCACACTTTTACTGCATTAGACTGCAGTGTCACATGTTAAACCCTACACTTTTACTGCATTAGACTGCAGTGTCACATGTTAAACCCTACACTTTTACTGCATTAGACTGCAGTGTCACATGTTAAACCCTACACTTTTACTGTATTAGACTGCAGTGTCACAGAGTAAATCCTACACTTTTACTGTATTAGACTGCAGTGTCACATGTTAAACCCTACACTTTTACTGCATTAGACTGCAGTGTCACATGTTAAACCCTACACTTTTACTGCATTAGACTGCAGTGTCACATGTTAAACCCTACACTTTTACTGCATTAGACTGCAGTGTCACAGAGTAAATCCTACACTTTTACTGTATTAGACTGCAGTGTCACATGTTAAACCCTACACTTTTACTGTATTAGACTGCAGTGTCACATGTTAAACCCTACACTTTTACTGTATTAGACTGCAGTGTCACATGTTAAACCCTACACTTTTACTGCATTAGACTGCAGTGTCACATGTTAAACCCTACACTTTTACTGCATTAGACTGCAGTGTCACAGAGTAAACCCTACACTTTTACTGTATTAGACTGCAGTGTCACAGAGTAAACCCCACACTTTTACTGTATTAGACTGCAGTGTCACAGAGTAAATCCTACACTTTTACTGTATTAGACTGCAGTGTCACATGTTAAACCCCACACTTTTACTGTATTAGACTGCAGTGTCACATGTTAAACCCTACACTTTTACTGCATTAGACTGCAGTGTCACATGTTAAACCCTACACTTTTACTGCATTAGACTGCAGTGTCACAGAGTAAACCCTACACTTTTACTGTATTAGACTGCAGTGTCACAGAGTAAACCCCACACTTTTACTGTATTAGACTGCAGTGTCACAGAGTAAATCCTACACTTTTACTGTATTAGACTGCAGTGTCACAGAGTAAACCCCACACTTTTACTGTATTAGACTGCAGTGTCACAGAGTAAACCCCACACTTTTACTGTATTAGACTGCAGTGTCACAGAGTAAACCCCACACTTTTACTGTATTAGACTGCAGTGTCACAGAGTAAACCCCACACTTTTACTGTATTAGACTGCAGTGTCACAGAGTAAACCCCACACTTTTACTGTATTAGACTGCAGTGTCACAGAGTAAACCCCACACTTTTACTGCATTAGACTGCAGTGTCACATGTTAAACCCTACACTTTTACTGTATTAGACTGCAGTGTCACAGAGTAAACCCCACACTTTTACTGTATTAGACTGCAGTGTCACAGAGTAAACCCCACACTTTTACTGTATTAGACTGCAGTGTCACAGAGTAAATCCTACACTTTTACTGCATTAGACTGCAGTGTCACAGAGTAAATCCTACACTTTTACTGCATTAGACTGCAGTGTCACAGAGTAAACCCTACACTTTTACTGCATTAGACTGCAGTGTCACAGAGTAAACCCCACACTTTTACTGCATTAGACTGCAGTGTCACAGAGTAAATCCTACACTTTTACTGCATTAGACTGCAGTGTCACAGAGTAAACCCCACACTTTTACTGTATTAGACTGCAGTGTCACAGAGTAAATCCTACACTTTTACTGCATTAGACTGCAGTGTCACAGAGTAAATCCTACACTTTTACTGTATTAGACTGCAGTGTCACAGAGTAAACCCCACACTTTTACTGTATTAGACTGCAGTGTCACAGAGTAAATCCTACACTTTTACTGTATTAGACTGCAGTGTCACAGAGTAAACCCCACACTTTTACTGTATTAGACTGCAGTGTCACAGAGTAAACCCCACACTTTTACTGCATTAGACTGCAGTGTCACAGAGTAAACCCCACACTTTTACTGTATTAGACTGCAGTGTCACAGAGTAAACCCCACACTTTTACTGCATTAGACTGCAGTGTCACAGAGTAAATCCTACACTTTTACTGCATTAGACTGCAGTGTCACAGAGTAAACCCCACACTTTTACTGCATTAGACTGCAGTGTCACATGTTAAACCCTACACTTTTACTGCATTAGACTGCAGTGTCACAGAGTAAACCCCACACTTTTACTGCATTAGACTGCAGTGTCACAGAGTAAATCCTACACTTTTACTGTATTAGACTGCAGTGTCACAGAGTAAACCCCACACTTTTACTGCATTAGACTGCAGTGTCACATGTTAAACCCTACACTTTTACTGCATTAGACTGCAGTGTCACAGAGTAAACCCCACACTTTTACTGTATTAGACTGCAGTGTCACAGAGTAAATCCTACACTTTTACTGTATTAGACTGCAGTGTCACAGAGTAAACCCCACACTTTTACTGCATTAGACTGCAGTGTCACAGAGTAAACCCCACACTTTTACTGCATTAGACTGCAGTGTCACAGAGTAAATCCTACACTTTTACTGTATTAGCCTGCAGTGTCACAGAGTAAACCCCACACTTTTACTGCATTAGACTGCAGTGTCACATGTTAAACCCTACACTTTTACTGCATTAGACTGCAGTGTCACAGAGTAAACCCTACACTTTTACTGTATTAGCCTGCAGTGTCACAGAGTAAACCCCACACTTTTACTGCATTAGACTGCAGTGTCACATGTTAAACCCTACACTTTTACTGTATTAGACTGCAGTGTCACAGAGTAAATCCTACACTTTTACTGTATTAGACTGCAGTGTCACAGAGTAAATCCTACACTTTTACTGTATTAGACTGCAGTGTCACAGAGTAAATCCTACACTTTTACTGTATTAGACTGCAGTGTCACAGAGTAAATCCTACACTTTTACTGTATTAGCCTGCAGTGTCACAGAGTAAACCCCACACTTTTACTGCATTAGACTGCAGTGTCACATGTTAAACCCTACACTTTTACTGTATTAGACTGCAGTGTCACAGAGTAAATCCTACACTTTTACTGTATTAGACTGCAGTGTCACAGAGTAAATCCTACACTTTTACTGTATTAGACTGCAGTGTCACAGAGTAAATCCTACACTTTTACTGCATTAGACTGCAGTGTCACAGAGTAAACCCTACACTTTTACTGCATTAGACTGCAGTGTCACAGAGTAAACCTCACACTTTTACTGTATTAGACTGCAGTGTCACAGAGTAAATCCTACACTTTTACTGTATTAGACTGCAGTGTCACAGAGTAAACCCTACACTTTTACTGTATTAGACTGCAGTGTCACAGAGTAAATCCTACACTTTTACTGTATTAGACTGCAGTGTCACAGAGTAAATCCTACACTTTTACTGTATTAGACTGCAGTGTCACAGAGTAAATCCTACACTTTTACTGTATTAGACTGCAGTGTCACAGAGTAAATCCTACACTTTTACTGTATTAGACTGCAGTGTCACAGAGTAAATCCTACACTTTTACTGTATTAGACTGCAGTGTCACAGAGTAAATCCTACACTTTTACTGCATTAGACTGCAGTGTCACAGAGTAAACCCTACACTTTTACTGCATTAGACTGCAGTGTCACAGAGTAAACCCCACACTTTTACTGTATTAGACTGCAGTGTCACAGAGTAAACCCTACACTTTTACTGCATTAGACTGCAGTGTCACAGAGTAAACCCCACACTTTTACTGCATTAGACTGCAGTGTCACAGAGTAAATCCTACACTTTTACTGTATTAGACTGCAGTGTCACAGAGTAAATCCTACACTTTTACTGTATTAGACTGCAGTGTCACAGAGTAAATCCTACACTTTTACTGTATTAGACTGCAGTGTCACAGAGTAAATCCTACACTTTTACTGTATTAGACTGCAGTGTCACAGAGTAAATCCTACACTTTTACTGTATTAGACTGCAGTGTCACAGAGTAAACCCCACACTTTTACTGCATTAGACTGCAGTGTCACAGAGTAAACCCCACACTTTTACTGCATTAGACTGCAGTGTCACAGAGTAAACCCCACACTTTTACTGCATTAGACTGCAGTGTCACATGTTAAACCCTACACTTTTACTGCATTAGACTGCAGTGTCACAGAGTAAACCCCACACTTTTACTGTATTAGACTGCAGTGTCACAGAGTAAATCCTACACTTTTACTGTATTAGACTGCAGTGTCACAGAGTAAATCCTACACTTTTACTGCATTAGACTGCAGTGTCACAGAGTAAACCCTACACTTTTACTGCATTAGACTGCAGTGTCACAGAGTAAACCTCACACTTTTACTGTATTAGACTGCAGTGTCACAGAGTAAATCCTACACTTTTACTGTATTAGACTGCAGTGTCACAGAGTAAACCCTACACTTTTACTGTATTAGACTGCAGTGTCACAGAGTAAATCCTACACTTTTACTGTATTAGACTGCAGTGTCACAGAGTAAATCCTACACTTTTACTGTATTAGACTGCAGTGTCACAGAGTAAACCCCACACTTTTACTGTATTAGACTGCAGTGTCACAGAGTAAACCCCACACTTTTACTGTATTAGACTGCAGTGCAGGTTAAACCCTACTGATCAGCACAAGGGCACTGAGTCTCTTTGTGATGCTCCATCACACTCGTACATTCAGCTGTGTAATGACACAATGCACACACGGCGCTTCTGCGTCTACACACGCGATTAAATAACAGCACCCCTGACGTGCAGCCTCTTTTCCCGTCCCATTGCCAGCTGTTCCTAGCGGGGGCGGGGGCGGGGATGGGGGCGTGGTCCATTTGCAATGTTAGGCAGAGTGAGAGAGAGGCGGTGTACACGGGGACAGGAAAGCACCTTGTGAACAATATTAATAAAGGCAAAGGACTCTTATACGCTGTGATGAAATGGGACTCACAAAATCAGGCCGCTTCTAATATTTTCCAATTTAATGTTGTGCTATGTAATATAATATAGAGCTAACAAACAAAAACGCATTTCAAATGTTTTAACCCTCATGTGATCTTGACATTTTATGACACCTTTTGTGTTTGGTGTCAAATTGACCTCAAAAGTTTAAACTGAAACAAAACTATTGTACTAGAAAATATTTGACACTTAATTAAAGTTTCACCTTTTGTGTGTCTCCCAATTGACTAGCCTTGTATGCCTAAATATTAAAAATCTGTGAGGAAAAATCAAATTTTAGAGCCTGAGGTTAAGTGAATGTTTGAAGTGCCACCAGAATCACCCACAACAAATCAGAGATAAAAAATGGCCCCAATGTAAGAAATGCAAGAAAGATTGTATATTTTCTTACATTTTATACAGCTACCCCACACCACAGCACAAATGGCCCCAAACTAAATCTTTGTACAGAACCTTTTGAAAACAGCATTATGTTTATTGCATGTTTATTATTCAATCCCAACAAATTAGGAAAAGTCATGTTGGGTAATGATGAAAAATAAGGTTCAGAGTATGAACAACCTATGTGCAACATTTCAAAACAGCTTAAACAGTTTATATGTTTACTGTTGCATGTACTCCATAAGTGATATGATCCACTCATCCCAAAGAGCTGTGGAATCCTATTTCACTCATCCCAAAGAGCTGTGGAATCCTATTTCACTCATCCCAAAGAGCTGTGGAATCCTATTTCACTCATCCCAAAGAGCTGTGGAATCCTGTTCCACTCATCCCAAAGAGCTGTGGAATCCTATTTCACTCATCCCAAAGAGCTGTGGAATCCTATTTCACTCATCCCAAAGAGCTGTGGAATCCTATTTCACTCATCCCAAAGAGCTGTGGAATCCTATTTCACTCATCCCAAAGAGCCGTGGAATCCTATTTCACTCATCCCAAAGAGCTGTGGAATCCTATTTCACTCATCCCAAAGAGCTGTGGAATCCTATTTCACTCATCCCAAAGAGCTGTGGAATCCTATTTCACTCATCCTAAAGAGCTGTGGAATCCTGTTCCACTCATCCCAAAGAGCTTTGCTACCACTCATCACAAAGTCTAAGCCCATTTGTCCCCACTTTAAAATATTCAAGAAGACGGACAATATTCTGTAGAATGCTACACAGATATTAAAAAGGACCAAAGATATCAAAAATTGGCATCAAAAGGAAACATTAACCAGCTGGAAGGTTGAAACTACTTTCATGAAATAAGGTATAATTCTCGTGCATTACACAGGCAAAGACTTAAATACTTTTTTCAAATCAATTTACATACCTGATTTTCTATTTTATCCAAATTTGGAATGCACAAGCTTATTTGTATGGTTTGGGACAGCACACACACACACACACAAATGCAATATGCACACACACACTCTCTTGTGCACACACACACACACACACACACACATGCACACATACTCTTGCACACGTACACACACACACACACACACACACACACACACACACGCACTCTTGTGAACACACAGAATACAGGGGTCCATCCATCCAGGACTATTTTCCCAAAACAGACCAGCCTTCCACTGCGCAGACCAGAATGTGCAGGTAGGAATATGTGCAGGTGAGAGGATATTCAGGTGAGAGAATGTGCAGGTAGATGTTCAGGTAGGGAGATGTGCAGGTAAGAGGATGTGCAGGTAAATGTGCAGGTAGGGGGATGTGCAGGTGAGAGGATATGCAGGTAGATGTGCAGGTGAGAGGCTGTGCAGGTAAATGTGCAGGTAGAATGCTGTCTCTTCCAGGTAAGAGGCTTCATTCTGTCTCTCCCAGGAGTGCAGTACGAAGAGGATGGTGGAGGGCTGTTGCTTGGCAACATGTCTCCTGGGGCTGCCCTGTATTCAGCGCAGTTAGCCCTGTTTAAGCCTGAAGGGTTATATGCACATCATAACCCATACCCTACACCCAAACCCATAAGACTAACCCTAACCCTACACCCAAACCCATAACCCTAACCCTACACCCAAACCCATAAGACTAACCCTAACCCTACACCCAAACCCATAAAACTAACCTTAACCCTACACCAAAGCCCATAAGACTAACCGTAACCCTACACCCAAACCCATAAGACTAAGGCCAGTGTTACACAGAGAACTTTTTCATGAAACTTAGTTGCATAAGTAAGTTGTGAGTTACGCAGGCTTACACAACTTTACCATTACACAGAGCGTTTCAAATGCAATCAACACTTTTTTCTGCATGATAGACAAAAGATTAAAGCATTGCTCACCCAAATTAGTTTATTAGCTTATTATAATAAAAGTATATAACGTAAGCTAGTTCAAAGCTGATGGTTAGCCATTAATACAAATGAATGTTAACTTTCTCTAAGCCTACTAGAAATACTTAAACTAACTGGAATACATAAGGCAATATTTAAATATAAAGTTCATCGCTAACCTTCAAAATACTCAGCGATTGTGATCTCCTTGTTTTCATCAGCACAAGGGCACGCTACAAAATATTAGCCATCCATTGTTGTTTATCAAATCATCTGATAGTTGGAATCAGGAAGTAGAACAAGCTGAGTTCAACAAGTAGAACAAGTCACGTGACAGTAGAACAAGTCACGTGACAGTAGAACAAGTCACATGACAGGGTCTGAGTGTTTTGATTGGCTGTTGCATGCAACTAGTTGCAAAAGGTTGATTGAGTTTCAACGACATGCAACCTGTTCACATGCAACTTTTGAGTGAATTGCATGATGGGGTGCTACCTGGGGTGCTACACAGCACAACTGAAATGCAGCTCCGTTGCATACACCCAAGTTGCATGTAGTCTGTGTAACACCAGCCTAACCCTACACCCAAACCCATAAGCCTAAATCTACTCCCAAGCCCATAAGCCTAACCCCTAAAACCAAAGCAGCTCTATAGCCAGTCCAGACAAATCAGCCTGCAGCTACGTATATGCATACCACAGAGCTCTTGTGATGTGTGTGGGTGTAGAGCAGCCATCTTCAGCTCTGTTCCTCCCCAAACAGTTTTACTAACATCACTTATGCATCAGTGACCACCATGTTGCACAAGCTGTCAATCACCAGCCAACATTCCATTTACATTGTAACAGCAAATGCTTTTTGCTGCAGTGATGTTGAGAGAAAATTATTTGTAATTTGCAGTTTAGGCCCAGTGTGAAGAAGTCCATCATCCTCGGTTTAGTGTGTGGGTCGCCGACGCTATCTTGCAAGTGAATTGATTACCTTGTGATTCATGCTGTAGGCCTATAAGGTTTTTTAAATTTATTTATTTTATGATGTATCCTATTAAAACTAATGTAAATGAGAGGCCGGGGGTGGTGAATGAGAGGCCGGCGGTGGTGAATGAGAAGCCCGCTTGATTCACAGAAGCTGGTGCCTAGTTTAGCTTCCCACTGGATTTGCAACTGATTTAGCTGGTCACTATAGCATTCGGCTGGTCACTCACTTAGCATAACTCACTTAGCATACCTCACTTAGCATACCTCACTTAGCATACCTCACTTAGCATACCTATAGCCTGGCAACCCACTGGATTGGCGATTTTTTTATTTTAATATTTTTTTTTACAATTTCTGTATTAACTTATCATCTCATTTGCTATATCAACAAGGCAACAGTCATTCAATTCTAGCAAATTACTTACTCTTAGACAGCAGTAGCAATTGGATAAATCAAAAATAAATTTGAAACCTCATTTAGGGCAATGACACAATGTCTAATACTGGAAGCCAGTGTTGAATAGGATTGCCCCTAGTTCTGCCCCAGGTGGGATTCACACTGAGATCTGGATTTGTAAACAGGAAGTTTACCACTGGGCTACCGAGAAAGATGCCTATTCTGTGGAATAGGTCTATCATAAGTTGTAACTAATGCTCGATCGGTTTTGCTCATTCAAATTTTTAAACAGATTTTCAACATGGAAATTAAATCAGTGGACTGTAATTAATTAGAAACGAGGGTTTTTAGTTTTAATGATTCCAAAATTCCGCCGCAACCTTCATCTTGCCACCATCACAGACAATAAATGCATAAAACGCACCATTTCTACATGCTAAAAAAAATCATGTTCTGATGTAGGAACAATAATAGCCTATATCATTAAAAAGTTGTAGTCTATAAATAGCCTACAATTTCAGTTTAGTAGACAGTAAATTTTTTTCCCTACAAAATCCGCGATATAAATACATGTTAGGAACCAAATATCCTGTCTGGCACTACAAGTGTTTTCTTATTAGGCTAACCCTCAAGAGTTCATCTTAGGCTATTACAATTTGCATATTTCCAACAAAGTTGACATTTCCACAGCGACCACCTATCACACTTGCTGCTGTAGATTAATACATTTCTGTTGTTGTAAAACATAAGCCTACCATTAAACGTAGGCCTTTTTTAGACTACGTAGCTACGTATATACAAACATTAGGCTACGCATTTTTATGGGTTGCCTATATTATGCAGCCTATCTAGGCTACTGTATGTGACGATTCTGACATAACCTACATTTATTCTGTTGTAAATTTCTGAAGGGTAGCCTACAGCCTCTTCTTCAATTCAAACTTTAAAACATGGATGTGCAGTGAATAATTTTTGAGATATGACACTTAAATAGTAGGACCTAGTGACAAAATTCAAATAGCCCACAATTACATTAAAAGAGTTTGTAGATGAGCTGTATTTAATGTCTAATGAAATACAATGAATAGTTTAGTTTTCTGTACTGCAATGGATGTATAAGGCATGTTGATTTGCTTTGTAGTAGCCTAGCTTGTGCCTGCTTCCTGACTAGCAGCTGACTGATGTTTCTCTGGCAAAACCAAGGGGCCAAGACTGAGCTTTCATTTTGAAGCTCACTTCCTGGTTGGGCTGGGAGCGGCAATTGTGCTGTTGCTCACTAGCGCCACTGCGATTGGCTCCAGTATAGGTCGTTCACCATGTAAGTCAATTGCAGCAATGTGGTCAAAATACTCAGTCAATAAATTTTTCCACAAAAACATTTAATTGCAATAGGTACCTTTCCTTCATCTAATGCCTCTGCAAGTGCTGATTTTTAAAAATATTGTGTCGTTTGGACAGGGTATTAACATTTGTTCAGGACCAATCAGAGGCACAGGCTGAATCCTCTTCGGCTCCACGGAGCAGGCGCAGTTTGTACAAACAGGCGGCAAAAAAGACATCCAGAGCTTCAATTAAGTTTTTACGAGGCCGTGGAAAAGCAATGGGTGACATCACAGTGGCTTTGTCCATATTTTTATACAGTCTATGGGCAAAACTAACATTGGCTAACAAGCTTAATTGGACAACGCATATTTCCCAGGAATCTTAGCCAGAAAGAAAACAATAGATACTACTAAGAAAGTAGCCTACCAGAGATTATTCTACTTCTTATTATTATCATTAAAAGTGTTTGCAGTAAGCTACATTGTCTGCAGAGTAGCATAGACTAGAGCAATGTTCGGAGGCTATTCTAATTTTTTTAAGTGACTAATCATGAAACAGATATGTTTGGGTAATTGGAGGTTTATAAATCCGATCTCTTAAGGGATTGCAGCTTATAGTAGGCTATCATCAATTCTTAATGGATTATCATAAATTCTTAATTTTCCTAGTAGTTAATTTTATGGTGACATTGTGTTATGTGTGAAAAGGATAAACTGAACAGAGCTGAAATGAAGAAATGAATGAAGACATAATAAAGAAATGTTGGCCGAGGCGAGAGTTGAAGGTTCGGTTTCCAGTGTAATAAATGAAAAGTATTTAATAGTTGCACATTGTTTTTGTCGAAAATAAACTTGTGTCCTGTAGGGCTCGAACCCCCAATCCTCGGTGTGAGAGGCAGCAACAGTAACCAGTAAGCCACAGTCAGGGGCGCCCGCAGGATTTCTTCCCGGGGTACGCAACAGAGGAGGCCAAGCCATAGGCTACATGAAAACAAAGCCACTACTTAGGAGTCCTAAGTTAGAACTAACATTACAACGTAATTTACCGATATATTTTGCACTCATAGGGTCGCATATTACAATAAGTTCTAACGTAAGAGTAGGCCTAGCCTACGTTAAAGTCGGATCTTTCATCAGAAAAACCGGAGAGACTTACTTCACAATAGAATGGAAATGTTGCGCGCAAAAAGATGTTACGTGACTTACAGTAGCCTGATCTTTCATCAGGAAAACCGGAGAGACCTCACAATAGAATGGAAATGTTGCGCGCAACAAGCTGTTACGCGACTTACAGCACAGTTAATGTTAACACAATGAAAACACTTCTGACAAGTCAATGTAACTATCGAACATGCTCAACAAAATGTATTCACTGCTTAAATTTCTAATAAAATATTATCACTGAATGCTCGCCAATTGTGTGTGTGTGTGTGTGTGTGTGTGTGTGTGTGTGTGTGTGTGTGTGTGTGTGTGTGTGTGTGTGTGTGTGTGTGTGTGAGTGAGTGAGTGAGTGAGTGAGTGAGAGAGAGAGAGAGAAAAAAAACACGCCACTGCAAATAAAAGAACATGTTGCCTCAATCACTGCATAAAAATAAATAGCATCTTACCCTTAAGCCCTATTCGGACGGGATAAGTTTTACAGGGGGAGGTGGGGTAATGTAATAATTACTGGAAGAGCTCCGCTATTTTAGTTCCCATGTCTGTAACTTTTACGGACTGCGCGCTCCCGCACCAGTGAAGATTCCGGAGTCTTTTACCTACTGTTAAATGTCCTGTAAAAATTACCCCAGGTTAAAGCTATCCCGTGCGAATTGACATGTCCGGTAAAATTCTGTTATTTCCTGTGAGAAATTAGTTTTCCCCAGTCTTTTCTACTGGTTTTTCCACGTGAGCACTCGAGGACGCCTTTGGTTGTGCTCTCTTCGGTCCAACTATTGACGACCTCTAAATTAATGTAACGTTACATTAAATAAGAAGACAGAGAGCAAAAAAAAAAAAAACAGGCTAAAAAGTAGGCTACAGTGGGGCAACGCTTGTGGCCGCTTTAGGTAAGCTATTGTAGCCTAGCTATAGCCTTACATACATGTTATGGCCTAACACTTTCTTTTCAAGCTAACGTTAATAAAGAGGTGTACCGTGTAATGCAGGATTCCTCACGCTTTTTGTGGACATGTTTGCCATGCCAACATTGTCTCCACGTAGTTTTTTTTTTTTGGCGGCTCAGTTTGCAGTGAAGATAGGATGTGTAACGTTGTATGACTCGTGGGGAACATTTTCGGTGTGACGACAACATAGAGTAGACACTCCCATCTCTGTAATTCTAGACACTGCTTACGGAGATAGCTACTTTAACCCGTCCGAATCGGCCATTAACATTACAGACGTCCTGTGGTAATAATTACTTTACAGACATTGTCCTGAAAACGTATCCCGTCCGAATAGGGCTTTAGAATGTGATATTGACCCTCCTTGTCCCGGTTGCGTCAAATTCCCTAAGCACCCGCTCTGTGTCGATTTCAAAGTCATTGTAAATGTTCATAATCGCCAATCGCGTCTGTCATGCTGTTCCGTAGGTAGGTTTTCAGACGTCTCAAACAGCTGAATGAGCGCTCGACCGAAGCAGTAGACACGGGCATCGTAAGAAGGACTTTCAGTATGCTATGAAGTATTCGTTTAAGTTAGTTATCTTGACTGACAAGTAAAAAGGCAACTCTAAACTTTTCCCGGTCTAAAGAAAAAGGTGATCCTCCAATCACTTTCAACGGTGTTAACGGCGGGATGGTGATCCTCCAATCACTTTCAACTGTGTCTTCCAATCACTTTAAAATATTTGAAATATGCAAAACTTGGAAAATACAATAACCAGGCAATACAACGAAGACAATAAGCAAATATCATTCCTCAACATCGTAGAAACGGAGACGCAGAGACTTGCTCTCCACAGGCTGATAAAGGCAACATCCTCAGCACCTATGATGAGCACAGCTGGAACGCCTCATCCGGTATGGCTCAGCACAGTTGGAATGCCTCACCGGTATGGCTCAGCACAGCCTCCTTGCTTTTCCATTGATTTGTTAGCTGATGAACATCTATAGGACAATAGATAGCTCTCGCTACGTCTGTGACAAATTATGTCCTGTGGACACCTTCCACAGATGAAATGTGAATAAAACGTAAGCACTTCAGAACCTGCTCGAGTAGACAGGGGTAGCCTACCAGTAACATACATGATTAGGTTATAGCACAGAGAAAACTACTCGAATCAGCGACAGCGACAGCGAATCAGTATGTAAATGTTGAGCGCAGATAACAGCGAACAGCAAGATCCTAAAATAACCTCCTACGCCCATGCCCAATTTAATACTTGCGCATCTCGCCGGGGCATGGCCAGATCCCGCTATTATGCAGAACAGGGTATTGTTCAGCGTGACATAAGGGTCTGGCAACAAAAACACTAAAACCACGCCAGCCAATAATGCTCAAAATACAAAGAATGTACGTACATGCTATGGCGTATATAATGTTCACGCACACACGAATGATAATGAATTGGCTAACCTTCGTTTTTATTATATTTTTTTAAATGACACACCTAACCCTCTTGGAGTCTGTTATGTCCCCAAATTATTCTCTCTAAAATATTTATCGAACGTCAACAGTGACAAGGAAAACGGATAGTCCTCCACATCTTGTTGCTAATTTATGGTTTTATGATACAAACAGCTGTGGAGTCGGGCTTCGCTGCCGGTCGACGACGTGAAATAAACGCCGCGCGGAATTGAACGAATGCCTGTTTTCTTACCTCTCCATCCTCTGTCGATCATATCCATGTTTGTATCAAAACCGCAGGTGCAAGGATGGAAAACGATGTCCCGTCATTTCACATAACATTAGAGGGGAGAAAAACATGAATACATGAAAAACATTGAAGCTGGAAGACTCACATCATAAATGTAAATCATCTGTACCGCCTGTATCGTTGGACCTACCCGGTTTTATCATCCGACTTTTGTATCTAATGTTGGTAGTCATTTCGTCTATCCTCCCTCACTGTCACGTCCGTACGGTCGATGATACAACTGTGATCTGTCCGTCTTCACTTGGCTTCGAGTTAGAAGAGGAGAGGGCGGGTGGAAAGGACGAAGACTCCGCCTTTCTTTGTGGCGCCCAATCACGCGCCAAATAACGTCGTGATTGACTTACCCCCAGAGGACGCACAGACAGCTAATTTGACAGTATTATGCTCTTGAATTATATAACATAGGAGCGCTCATCTGCGCTTTTTACAAGTTGAATGACATCTATTTAACAATTAAGTGTTTTAATAATAATTAAGTGTATTCCCAGGAACACATGTACCAACATTGAACGGTTTCAGTTAGCCCAGTTACATGATATGACTCTACCCAAATAACGTATAATCAGTATTAAATATAACCAGTGTTTAAGGGTCCACAATTAATTCCATGATGAATTTCATCATTCTCCAATATAATATTTATTATTTTCTGTTTCACACATGTGAACTTGAGATCTAGCAAAGTATGATACTGGCATACAGACAGTGGCCTTCTAAATATTCTAGCTACCCGGTTAAAAAAACAATTACATTTGAATTATTTTAATAAAACAGACAGTTCAGCTCAGAACTAATTTTTTTTTTTAAATGATGGTCTGACAAGAGACAGAGGCAAGGGGTGGATAAAAAAGACGAAAACCAAAACACACACACTCACTCTTGCACACTCACACACACTCACTCTCGCGCTCTCACACACACTCGCTCTTGCACACTCACTCACTCTCTCTCTTGCACTCTCTCTCACACACACACACACACACACACACACACACACACACACACACACACACACACACACACACACACACACACACACACA
This sequence comes from Synaphobranchus kaupii, assembly GCA_029718625.1. Lineage (NCBI taxonomy): Eukaryota > Metazoa > Chordata > Actinopteri > Anguilliformes > Synaphobranchidae > Synaphobranchus > Synaphobranchus kaupii. The sequence goes on from CM056376.1 coordinate 16,004,540, forward strand.
CACACACACACACACACACACACACACACACACACACACACACACACACACACACACACACACACACACACACAGGACACTAACACTTCCACACAGTCCCAGCAGATGAGTGAGCCAATAACTACAGTCAAGCCGGAAAGTCTGCACAGGCCTTTCACCTTCTCCACATTTTATTACGTTACAGACATATTCTACAATAGATTGAGTTAATTTTTTGTCTCAAAATTCTACACAAAATAGCCCATAATGACAAAGTGAAAACAGGTTTTTAGACATTTGTGCTAATTTATTAAAAATCTAAATGTAAAATATCATATGTACACAAGTGTGCACACCCTTTGATATGACACCCAAAAGTGAGCTGAGGTGCATTTTGTTTCCACTGATACTGCTTGAGATGTTTCTACAACTTAATTGGAGTCCACCTGTGATAAATTCAATTGATTGGACATGATTGGGGATTGCCAACACCTGCCTATATAAGGTCCTACAATTGACAATGCATGTCAGAGCAAACTCCAAGCCATGGGGTCAAAGGAATTATCTGCAGACCCCTGAAACAGGATTGTGTCAAGGCATAGATCTGGAGAAGGGTACGGAAAAATCTCTGCAGCTTTACAGGTCCCAAAGAGCACAGTAGCCACCATCATTCGTAAATGGAAGAAGTTTGGAACCACCAAGAATCTTCCTTGACCTGGCCGCCCGGCCAAACTGAGCAAGCGGAGAAGACGGGCCTTGGCCAGGGAGGTGAGCAGGAACCCGAGGGTCACTCTGACAGAGCTCCAGCATATCCTTGTGGAGATGGGAGAACCTTTCAGAAGATCAACCATCCAGGCAGCACTCCACCAATCAGGCCTTTATGGTAGAGTGGCCAGACGGAAGCCCCTCCTTAGTAAAAGGCACATCACAGTCCGCTTGGAGTTTGCCAAAAGGCACCTAGAGGACTCTCAAACCATGAGAATCAAGATTCTCTGGTCTGATGAAACCAAAATTGAACTTTTTGGCCTGAATACCAAGCGTCACATCTGGAGGAAACCAGGCACCGCTCATCACCTGGCTAATACCATCCCTACAGTGAAGCATGGCGGTGGCAGCATCATGATGTGGGGATGTTTTTCAGCAGCGGGAACGGGGCGACTAGTCCTGATAGAGGGAAAGATGAATGCAGCTAAGTACACCGAGATCCTTGAAGAAAACCTGCTCCAGAGCGCTCTGGACCTCAGACTGGGGTGAAGGTTTACCTTCCAACATGACAACGACCCGAAGCACACAGCCAAGAGAACAAAGGAGTGGCTTTGGAGAAAGTCTGTGCATATCCTTGAGTGGCCCAGCCAGAGCCCAGACCTGAATCTAATTGAACATCTGTGGAAAGAGCTGAAAATGGCTGTGTACCGACGCTAACAGAACAGGCAATGTTATTTATAAAAACCAAGTGCAGGGCCGTGAACCTTGGGCCTGTGATTAACAAGCAGGTAAGATAGCAGATGCAGACAGTAATCAGGCCAGGAAGTGTTCGGACACCAGTCTGCCTGCCAATGGAATGGCCAACAGTATCAAAGGCTTTGGCTAAATCTGTGACTATAGCTGTACAATACACCCTTACATCAAGAGCACTAGTAATATAATTAAGTAATAAATGGAAGTGTGCCATTTCAGCAATGTGTAAGGTTCTTAAAAGCAAATGTACAAACCCCAATTCCAAAAAAGTTGGGACAGTATATAAAATACACATAAAAGCAGAAAGCAGTGATTTGTAAATTCACTTTTACATATATTTAATTGAAAACAGAATATTTAATGTTTTACCTTATCAACCTTATTGATTTTTGTAAATATACGCCAATTCCGAATTTGATGCCTGCAACATGTTCCAAAAAAGTTGGGACTGGGGCAAAAAAAAATAGTATTACTATAAGACTCTTAATATCTTATTTTCAGGTGCTCTTGCAAGTGATAATATAACCTCTCTGCATTTGAATGGATCTCTATGGGAATTGGGGATTGGGACTAGATTTAGCTGTAAATTATGCTGGAACAGTATGGAACCCATGGTTGGCTAAATGGCTGAAAGTCATCAAGGGTCTGAGGTATCAAACGAGCCTAAAACCATCACCCTGCTGCCAGATATGCAGTAGATATGGATGGATCACTTGAAGGGTTGTTTCTCCTGATGTCATATCTGGCAGCAGAGTGATGGTTTGAAGCTCATTTGATACCTCAGACCCTTGATGACTTAGACATTTAGCAAACCATGGGTTCCATACTATTCCTGTGTAATTTACAGCTTAGTCTAGTCCCACCCCACAATTACCATAGAGAGCCATTAAAATGCAGAGAGGTTATAGTATCGCTTGTAAGAGTACCTGAAAATAAGATATCAAGAGTCTTTTGATATCCTTTCATACCCAGTCATGATAGCATCACCTGTTTACCTGTAGAATGTTCAGAACAGGTGTTTTTTGAACTACCAGTCTTTTTTTTGCCAGTCCCAACTTTTTTGGAACGTGTTGCAGGCATAACATTTGTAATTAGCGTATGTTTATAAAAAGGTAAAACATTAAATATCTTTTCTTTGTATGGTTTTCAATTAAATATATGTAAAATAGAATTTACAAATCACTTTGCTTTCTGCTTTTATGTGCATTTTACATACTGACCCAACTTTTTTGGAATTGGGTTTTGTATAAATACATAAACAGAAAATATATAAATGGCTCTGCATTACAGATGAGATTGTCCTTGTTATTTTGTACGTTCAGCTGTATTGAATATCATGACGTGTATTATACCCAGAAGTGTGCAATCATGAACGAGGTGGATGAAATTAACACAGCAGTAAAAGGTGTGAACAGAAAACAAAGTGAAAAACCAGACTTTCATGTTTCTGCAAAAATGTACTTTACTAATGGCTGAGTAAAACGGTAGTACAAAAACAGACTTACACAACAGAACCTGTTTGCACTAAAGAAACATCTTACAAACAAGGAGAAAGAGGAGGCAGTGATGAAGCCTTTCTGCCAGGACTCAATCCTTTCTTGCTAAAATGTCTGTGAGAAAGCTGATAGGCTAATTTTACTGTGACATCACAGCAGAATGAGTGCCTTGGTGAAGCAAGGTTTGTTCATATGGTTCAAAGATAGAGGCTGAATACAGGGCTGATAATAGTGTTACACCAACACAAGAAAAGACCCAAAGCCAGACTTAACAAAAGCAAAAATAACATACTGTAATGTAAGGCAAGCAAACTTATCCATATGGAAATGCGATAGTGCTTATAGATTATAGCACATATTTCAAGAGACAGAATGTGAGCCAAGGGGACCATAACCACATCATTATGTATTAAATATTTGGTTCTGATTAAATTTTTATCAAATAGACCATCTCTCAAATGACTAGATTAACTCAAGGCAATGAATCACATGAAGAGAACTGAGGTAAGTATAAAGATGAACACACACACATACAGTTTCCATTTTTGTAAACTGAAGTGAGTTAATCGTTAAATTTATTGATTATTATTTCCCCATGTGCTTTAACCCACATCCTGGCTCGCTGGATCTCAGTCTCACAACACACACACACACAAAACTTCATTACATAGCTGTTTGGCTAAACCCTTTTTAAAATAAAATAATGCTTTTATTCCTCTATTGCTCTGTAGAGGACAGATCTGAAAACAGATGTCATCGCCACAGGGTTCAATAACGTCTCAAACTGACCGTTCATTTACAAAAATCCACTGTGCAGTTTATCACATTTTCTCAAGGCACTCCTTAAATGTGTTAGTACCTCAGTGACCCCTCATCACCACTGGCCGCACACTTCCACTTCCATTTCCTGTGTAACACAGGCCTTGGTAGTGAATGTGCTGTGTGAAGCCTGTGTAACACAGGCCTTGGTAGTGAATGTGCTGTGTGAAGCCTGTGTAACACAGGCCTTGGTAGTGAATGTGCTGTGTGAAGCCTGTGTAACACAGGCCTTGGTAGTGAATGTGCTGTGTGAAGCCTGTGTAGCACAGGCCTTGGTAGCGAATGTGCTGTGTGAAGACAAGCTCATTTCAGCCATGTCAGAGAAGACCAAACGGAGGCAGTAACTCCCTAACAGGAGAAGTGAACCTTCATGTGAAGCTGGAGCATCATTTGCAGCGAGCCCAGCATATTCCTCAATATCAATGCATTCCAGTCACTCAAAAACACCAGTGTTTCGGCACCTTGAATGGGCATTTACAGAAGCAGAAGATGCACCTCAAATCAGCACAATAACCCTGGATTAATCAATACTGATGACAGCAGACAAAAAAATAAAAAATCTAATTTAAATATCAATTTATAGCAAAACATTTCCTCAACACCGACAGAGCAAAGCTGTAGTGTTGTCTATTTCCATTCATTATTCTTACACTTACTGCACACATGCTGGTCCTCAAAGGGAAACCGGGAGCCAAGAACTGGCATAAAAAGTACAGAAGAGGAGGAGAGTGGTGGAGACTGCAGATTTTTGGGCACATGCTGCTTTTTTAAAATTAAAATTCTGAGGGACTCTTAGGGTACAGCGAACGGAAGGGGAAGAAAGATATGGGGGTTCAGACTGATGGAAGATTGTCAGGAAAAGGTTTTTTTCCTCCTTAAATGTATTCAGCACAAATGCATATAGAGGAAGCTGGACTTGCCCAGTGTGTGAAACAAAAATACTCTGCACCCCTTTCAACTGTATATCAGAGCCAGATTTTCCTAAAAGAAATGACTCACTGCAAGATTGACCTGTTTTTCAGCCACAGATTAAGATTTGCAGGCATGTTTGCCTCCAGTATTGTGAAAATGGCGATTAAGGACTCCTCAATGTAATTTCCCATTGGACTAATTGAGAGAAGCAATGGATGAAGGGGATACCCTTCATGTCTTTGAGATGGAGCTCATGAAAAGTGCTCTCTAAAATGCCATATTTATAAATGCGAAACTGCATTGACGTTGCTGTAATGTTGAAGTGATGTAATGAAAAGGCTGTTAGCTGAAGTGAGATTCAATTCCATTCTGACACTTTTTTCTTACATGGGCTCTGTAGGGACAAGACAGACTGTGCAGCCCATAAAGATAAAGGTCTTGCATCTATATGAGACAGGTCATGCGTGTGGTTTAATAAAACCCTGATTTCTGTGAGGTGTGCACTGTGTACCTTAGACCAGGGTTCTCTCAATCGGTCCTGGGGCCCCCTAACCCTAACCCCTGTACAGGTTCTGTGTGGTGTGTACTAACCCCTAACCCAAACCCCTGTACCAGTTTTTCATTGCAATTAGCTGCTAATTGTTCTTAATCAGAGGCTTTAATAGCCAAAATGCAAAGAGGCCACACTATGGCAGAAACAGCCATGAATTCCATTGTTCACATCCGAGGAATTTTAATCTGGCTGATCAAATAATGCGTCCATTTAATGTGCTATATGGCCAATACAGCACAGCAAGAGGTTAGAGGTTAAATTTGTAATGGATTCAATTACAGAATGACAGGTGAAACCAGTGGGGCATGAATTACTGAAAGTGTGGAAAACTGGTCACTACAGTAGACAAAAGTCACGGTTCGGTACGTACCTCGGTTTTGAAGTCACGCTTCGGTAACAGAGTGCATAATTGCTGCGTCGTGGATCGTCTAGGCTACACTCGGACTCAGATAAGCGTATCTGATTTCATTGCTTTCAACTGCTGTTAGTTAATTGAAAAATTGGATTCAGTCGGTAGCTTGCTCGCTGTAATTGGGGCAGCTACCTGTCTTGTTTGTTGCTAATTAGAACTAGTTGGAACCAGTTTCACCTGTGTGTATATTAAGCGTGTTTGCAGCTCATCACCAGAGTGAGTTCTAATTCAACTAGTTCTAATTAGCAACACAAAAGACAGGTAGCTGGCCCAATTACAGCGAGCAAGCTACCGACTGACTCCAATCTGTTCAGTTAACTAACAACAGCTGAAAGCAATGAAAAAAGATACGCTTATCTGAGTTCGAGTGTAGCCTAGACGATCCACGACGCAGCAATTATGCACTCTGTTACCGAAGCATGACTTCAAAACCGAGATATGTACTGAACCGTGACTTTTGTTTACCGTTACACCCCTATCACAAAATAAACAGAGTTAAAACAAACCTCAAAGCAAAACCAAAACAAATGGTCAAACCTGTATTGTTAATATTGCGTTAATATGTATGTTTAAGGAAATAATTATGGAAGAACTTCAGTTTTCAACAACCTAACGAGTTTTCAACAACCTAATTTGATCAAGAAATTGGCTGCAACGCGAACCTGCACACTTGGGGTGGGGGAACCCCAGCTTTTTCTTTTTTTCATGAAATCTACTGTGTGGGTAATCTGTTCAGGACACCCTGAAATCACCAAACCCAGTCACTGTGGGAAATGTAAATAAAGAGCTTCTGTAGAATGTCCAGAGAAACCCAGGGGGGGGGGGGGGGGGGGTATCAGAGGGGTGTAGTCTGTGTGGGCAGGCCCAGGGGTGTGGTGGCGAACCAATGCTATTGGCCTGAATCCTCGTCAATCATGAGGGGTTGGGGGGGGAGGGGGGTGTAACATCTCTGCAAAATAAAAACAAAACAGGCAACAGTTACAGCTAGAGCTCCTCTCACAATACATATTAACATCACCCTAAACATATTAACATCACCCTAAACATATTAACATCACCCTAAACATATTAACATCACCCTAAACATATTAACATCACCCTAAACATATTAACATCACCCTTAACATATTAACATCACCCTTAACATATTAACATCACCCTAAACATATTAACATCACCCTAAACATATTAACATCACCCTAAACATATTAACATCACCCTAAACATATTAACATCACCCTAAACATATTAACATCACCCTAAACATATTAACATCACCCTTAACATATTAACATCACCCTAAACATATTAACATCACCCTAAACATATTAACATCACCCTAAACATATTAACATCACCCTAAACATATTAACATCACCCTAAACATATTAACATCACCCTTAACATATTAACATCACCCTTAACATATTAACATCACCCTAAACATATTAACATCACCCTAAACATATTAACATCACCCTAAACATATTAACATCACCCTAAACATATTAACATCACCCTAAACATATTAACATCACCCTAAACATATTAACATCACCCTTAACATATTAACATCACCCTAAACATATTAACATCACCCTAAACATATTAACATCACCCTAAACATATTAACATCACCCTAAACATATTAACATCACCCTAAACATATTAACATCACCCTTAACATATTAACATCACCCTTAACATATTAACATCACCCTAAACATATTAACATCACCCTAAACATATTAACATCACCCTAAACATATTAACATCACCCTAAACATATTAACATCACCCTAAACATATTAACATCACCCTAAACATATTAACATCACCCTAAACATATTAACATCACCCTTAACATATTAACATCACCCTAAACATATTAACATCACCCTAAACATATTAACATCACCCTTAACATATTAACATCACCCTAAACATATTAACATCACCCTAAACATATTAACATCACCCTAAACATATTAACATCACCCTTAACATATTAACATCACCCTTAACATATTAACATCACCCTAAACATATTAACATCACCCTTAACATATTAACATCACCCTTAACATATTAACATCACCCTAAACATATTAACATCACCCTAAACATATTAACATCACCCTTAACATATTAACATCACCCTAAACATATTAACATCACCCTAAACATATTAACATCACCCTAAACATATTAACATCACCCTTAACATATTAACATCACCCTAAACATATTAACATCACCCTAAACATATTAACATCACCCTAAACATATTAACATCACCCTAAACATATTAACATCACCCTAAACATATTAACATCACCCTAAACATATTAACATCACCCTAAACATATTAACATCACCCTAAACATATTGGAAGACACTTGATACATGGGGGTGAATTGTGCTGGACATCAATCACAGAGGGTTAAATGTCAATCATAGGGGCTTAAATCCACTAAGTCCAGACCCGTTCCTTAAATCCACTAAGTCCAGACCCGTTCCTTAAATCCACTAAATCCAGACCCGTTCCTTAAATCCACTAAGTCCAGACCCGTTCCTTAAATCCACTAAGTCCAGACCCGTTCCTTAAATCCACCAAGTCCAGACCCGTTCCTTAAATCCACTAAGTCCAGACCCGTTCCTTAAATCCACTAAGTCCAGACCCATTCCTTAAATCCACTAAGTCCAGACCCGTTCCTTAAATCCACTAGGTCCAGACCCGTTCCTTAAATCCACTAAGTCCAGACCCGTTCCTTAAATCCACTAGGTCCAGACCCATTCCAAACCTGGACTAAGCCCGGTCTTCACCCTGTTGACCTCATTGACCTATAGATGACCTCATTGATGGCCATTGCTTTGGGGAGGCTTCACTGATGGGTGTAGTGTTTGCCTACTTTGTGTGGGGTGTAGATGAGAATTTAGGTTTGCCCACTATGTGGGGTGTAGATGAGGGTTTGGGGTTAGGGTTACTCACCTGTGTGAGGTGTACCCCCATCTCATTCATCCGCAGGTTTCATCCTCATCTGGGCCTGCATCTGAGCGATCATCTCCTGCATACGCCGCAACTACACAAACACACACACACACACACACATCTGAGCTATCATCTCCTGCATACGCCGCAACTACACAAACACACACACACACATCTGAGCGATCATCTCCTGCATACGCCGCAACTACACAAACACACACACACACACACACACACACACATCTGAGCTATCATCTCCTGCATACGCCGCAACTACACAAACACACACACACACACACACATCTGAGCTATCATCTCCTGCATACGCCGCAACTACACAAACACACACACACACACATCTGAGCGATCATCTCCTGCATACGCCGCAACTACACAAACACACACACACACATCTGAGCTATCATCTCCTGCATACGCCGCAACTACACAAACACACACACACACACACACACACACATCTGAGCTATCATCTCCTGCATACGCCGCAACTACACAAACACACACACACACACACACACACACATCTGAGCTATCATCTCCTGCATACGCCGCAACTACACAAACACACACACACACACACACACACATCTGAGCGATCATCTCCTGCATACGCCGCAACTACACAAACACACACACAAACACACACACACACATCTGAGCTATCATCTCCTGCATATGACAACTGGCGGAGATATACACACACGCATGCATGCACACACTTAAATAAATGTTCTCCTAATGTACCCCCATTTCCTCCCCAATAATCTCTGGACATGCAGGCATTTGTTCATACCTTAGTACAGACCTCCCAGTCAATAAATACATATATAAGATATTTATTCAAGAACATTGCAAGCATCAAAGAACTGGTGTAAATTTCATATGCAGAAGACCTATTATATTCTTCATAAATACACCTGTATTTTAGTTATTTATTTTTACATATCTTTGAGAAAAAAACAGACTGTGAGGGCAGATGCCCAAATGAGTTTCGGAAGGCCTGCTTTAGAAGGAAATATAGTGAATTATAGCACACCCTACTGGACATTCAGTTAAGTACAAGGCTGTGCATAATGTCTGTAGTGTCCAGTAGCTTGTGACTCCTGTAGCACTGCAGAATCTGAGGACTGATACTAATGAACAATCCATTTGAGAATACTGGCCCAAATAAACTCCTTACACTAAAGCCCTGAGGTATAAAGAGTCCTGAATGGCCTGCTGGTCAATCTGACCGCCACACTGCAAACCAAAATCTTAACAAGCATTTTAATCTTATATTTAGACTTTTGCATCTTATTTCTGTTACTTTTTTGCTAAATAAGACAAAAAGATTGCCAGTGGGGTGAGATAGCTTTACTCATTTCAAGATTTGCCTGTGGGGTAAGATCATTTCACTTGTCAAGCAAATAGTAACTTAAAACAAGCTAATAGTTTCCACTTTAGATAAAAAATAAGATTTTATGTTTCATTACAGGACTAAAACACTTAAGACATTTTTTGCAGTGCAGAGCCTCATCCCAGCCAAGCTCCCTCCACTTCAGGGGGTCATAGAGAGTACACACACACACGCTGCCTATGTCATTCTCAGTAAAGTGGGCTATCAGTGGAAAGTGAGGATATTTCCTGTGCAGACGTGTTTACCAACACGCCTGATTGTGTTACACGCTCCACCCAGTCTCTGCTATACATCAACCCCAGGGAAGGAGAAACAGTGCAGTCATGTCCAAGGCACGCAGCGGCCATTTATAATTGTGACGGCTTGAGTTACATGATCGAAAGCAAACAACAGAAGGAAGCCTAGTGTGGGAAAGCAGGATAACTTTCTCCGTAAAACATAAGAAAACTATCATTCCACCACTCCACTGAAAATCTGATCATACAGCAAATCCCTCACAAATGTTTTTTTTCTGGGCGTTTTCTTGGCGCCATAGTTAGAAGCACACCTCAGAGTGCACATGATAAATCTACACCTCAGAATAGACACAAATACAGTTACACTAAAGTGTATAAAGCCAAAACGGGGAAAGCTCTTAATTTTTTAAACAAAAAAGGGTACAAGAAGAGGAAACCCAACATGATTTCAAGCCACTGACCTAACATTTGCTAAAACTTTAAAGAAATTTCTAAGCATTCAGCACAGAATTTAAGTTAAACAGCCCCTAAATAGTCACTGGAATGCTCTCCTGTTTAAAAAAATGACATCCTAGAAGGGATGTAATTTTGTCTACAATAACATCTGAAGTCCACAGAACCACAGATAAAGGTGAAATACATCCACAGGGGTTCTGGGATACATTACAATGATCCTCAGGGATTTCAACACAAAACCCACTTTCGTGACCACTCCACTCCCCCCGCCCCGCCCCGCCCCTGCCCCTGCCCCTGCCCCTGCCCCTGCCCCTGCCCCTGCCCCGCCCCGCCTCACCTCTGCCTCCTTCTGCATCAGGATCTGGTCCTTGTCCACCACAGTTTCCTCCACCGCCCTGCAGGGGGCATCAAAGACACAATCAGTCCGTACTTCCACACAGACCAGAGCGCAGAGATTAGAGAGGAAGATTCAAGCTGGAGGTCTTCTATTCAGAGCTCAGTACACGTCTCACATCACAAAAACCACACGTCCACAAACATCAGTATAGAGGTTTATTTATTTATTTATATTTATTTTTGAAATATAACAAAAATACTTAAATTATGGCTAAGTCATAATGATCTGAGCCAAATGGAACAGTGTTGAGCTAGGAGATATTTATAGTAAATATAGCAACTGGATCAGACCTTTCAATTCAGGTATAAATGATAAAATGGATATTTTTATTACATAAAATTTTTATTACATAAAAATTACATCATGAAATGTAAACCCCATTTTTTATTATTATCTATTGTTTTTGTTCGGATTCTTTTTTATTTATTTTTTTAAACTTGCTTTTCACCTCAAATAACCGTGAGCTGGTTTGGCCTGGAACCTATTGAGGGTTGTTGGGATGGCTGTACTCTTGTATCCGTGGCGCTGTAGTGCACGTGACAAAGATTTCACATTCACACACCCAGCCCCGTTGCCCCGTTGCCCCGTTGCCCCGACGCCCCGTTTGACCTAATCACTAAATTTGGTGTCCAGGTGCCTCTGCTCATGATGAACAAATTTGTCTCAAGGACCCCTGAAATCCGCCATATTTAGATTCTGACTCATCTCACATGCCTTCATACAGACATTACTTTTCTAAGCTAGAAAAAATAGCTGGATGATGATCCAATGAACTTGCAGTGGGTGTGGCTTATCACATAAATGCTAATAATTTGAAAACGGTTTGACATAAAGTTATGAAACTTACGCTGCGTTGTCATATCGAGCAACTTCGGTTGCCCAGTTGCCGGAAGTCCTCATTTTCTATGAAGTTGAGCGACGGTCAGCCACCTGAGCAACTGGGCAACTAGATTTAGCTGTAAATTACACTGGAACAGTATATATGAACAGTATGGAAACACATGGTTGGCTAAATGGCTCTAAGTCATCAAGGGTCTGACGTATCAAACAAGCCTTAAATCATCACTCTGCTGCCAGAAATACAGTAGATATGGATGGATAACTTGAAGGGTTTCTTCTCCTGACTTATTTTTCCAGAGTTCAATAGTGACAGAATGGCATATAAAGTTTCCATAGAGTTCAATGGGAACATAAGCCAGGAGAAACAACCCTTAAAGTGATACATCCATATCTACTGCATATCTGGCAGCAGAGTGATGGTTTGAGGCTCGTTTGATACCTCAGACCCTTGATGACTTTCAGCCATTTAGCCAACCATGTATTCCATACTGTTCCAGTGTAATTTATAGCAAAATCTAGTCCCACCCCCCAATTCCCATAGAGATCCATTCAAATGCAGAGACGTTATAATATCGCTTGTAAGAGTACCAGAAAATAAGATATCAAGAGCCTTTTGATGTTGTTGGGTCACAGACATCAGGAAGTCATGGCATGCAAAGGATATGTGACCAAATATGAAAAATTTAAAGGCACAGTCAACTTAGTGTATGTAAACTTCTGACCCACTGGAATTGTGGTATAGTGAATTAAAAGTGAAATAATCTGTCTGTAAACTTGTTGGAAAAATTACTTGTGTCATGCACAAAGTAGATGTCCTAACTGACTTGCCAACACTATAGTTTGCTAACATAAAATCTGTGGAGTGGTTAAAAATTAGTTTTAATGACTTAATAATAACTTAAGTGTATGTAAACTTCCGACTTCAACTGTATCTACCTATCTATCTATCTATCTATCTATCTATCTATCTATCTATCTATCTATCTATCTATCTATCTATGACGTTATCTATCTAGGGAGAGGGATAGAGATCGCTAGCTGGCTACCTAGCTAGCGAGGAAGACAGATATATCGTTAGCTAGCTAGAGCAAATAGCCCAATAATTATCAGTGTCATGACATAACTATAAAGAATAGATTATATGGAAAATACGTCTTTGATATATTGTGCATTGTCATTGTTTCTCTTCATAAAAAATTGTAGCTGCATGAGCTAATTTAGAGAACCCAACGGCCTCTGTTCTTACCCCGCCCTCAGCGTTAGAAGACTTGAGCGACCCAGCAACCGAGTCGCTCGCTGTGAGAACACAGCGTTAGTCACATCACAGCTTGAGCCCTACAGTGTTAGCCCAATCCAACCACATGATGGCGCTACAAAGATCCAAATATAATATATATCTTTTTAAATTCACTAAAAATCTGAGATTTCAAACTTACAACAATGACAAAAGCCCTTATTGGGAACATAGATATGTGCTTCATGGGTCAGCTCTGTCTTTAATTGTCCACCATTTCATATTCTAATGCTCATCTATTACTTTTCCGAGTTCAAAATTCAGTAAAATCACTGATACATCAGATAAGGTGATGGGATAATCCATCATCTCAGTTGGAACAGATACATATAAAGTAATGATTCACCAGCATAGCGTCTCTGTAGCGTGGACTCCAGGAATTGCTGCTCGCAGCTAGATTCTATTAATATTAATATTATTATTATTATCACTTGTCACCATCCAGCTGCAGATAGGGGGTTAGGGGTTAAGGTGGATAGTAAAGGGACTTGCCTTCCTGCTCGTTTGAGTCTCTCTGAACGGAAGTTCTCATAATGCAGGTCCTGAGTCACCTCCTGCAAGTCCTGCATGTGGGTTCTACAGAAACACAGAGAGATCAGCATTCATATGCTAAAGACATATACAGCACATGCATACATACATTCATACATACACACTCAAAGGTAATCACATAAATACTTTGCAGAAGGTCTATGTTATTCTGTCCTCCTGGTGCTGTTACTAAATCTTACACCAGGGGGCAGTATGACATCACCGTGCCAAACACTCTTTTGTCATTTCTGTTTTGAGAGATGATTCCCCCTCCCAAGATGAAAATGTAAGAGAATTCAATGCAGTTCACAAAAACGGCACCTGAAATATGCACTGATCTGCACCCACAGCTGTGCCAACCCATCACTTCTCAGAATATAAAAATGTTACGCAAAACACATTTAAGAAAAAGCAGAGCGTAGTTAGGGAGGTTAGTTCAAGTAGAATATAAATGTGCATAATTAAGAATGTTAAAGTAGAGAGTAAATGTGCATAATTAAGAATGTTAAAGTAGAGAGTAAATGTGCATAATTAAGAATGTTAAAGTAGAGAGTAAATGTGCATAATTAAGAATGTTAAAGTAGAGAGTAAATGTGCATAATTAAGAATGTTAAAGTAGAGAGTAAATGTGCATAATTAAGAATGTTAAAGTAGAGAGTAAATGTGCATAATTAAGAATGTTAAAGTAGAGAGTAAATGTGCATAATTAAGAATGTTAAAGTAGAGAGTAAATGTGCATAATTAAGAATGTTAAAGTAGAGAGTAAATGTGCATAATTAAGAATGTTAAAGTAGAGAGTAAATGTGCATAATTAAGAATGTTAAAGTAGAGAGTAAATGTGCATAATTAAGAATGTTAAAGTAGAGAGTAAATGTGCATAATTAAGAATGTTAAAGTAGAGAGTAAATGTGCATAATTAAGAATGTTAAAGTAGAGTAAATGTGCATAATTAAGAATGTTAAAATAGAGAGTAAATGTGCATAATTAAGAATGTTAAAGTAGAGAGTAAATGTGCATAATTAAGAATGTTAAAGTAGAGAGTAAATGTGCATAATTAAGAATGTTAAAATAGAGAGTAAATGTAAATAATTAAGAATGTTAAAGTAGAGAGTAAATGTGCATAATTAAGAATGTTAAAATAGAGAGTAAATGTGCATAATTAAGAATGTTAAAGTAGAGAGTAAATGTGCATAATTAAGAATGTTAAAATAGAGAGTAAATGTGCATAATTAAGAATGTTAAAGTAGAGAGTAAATGTGCATAATTAAGAATGTTAAAGTAGAGAGTAAATGTGCATAATTAAGAATGTTAAAATAGAGAGTAAATGTAAATAATTAAGAATGTTAAAGTAGAGAGTAAATGTGCATAATTAAGAATGTTAAAATAGAGAGTAAATGTGCATAATTAAGAATGTTAAAGTAGAGAGTAAATGTGCATAATTAAGAATGTTAAAGTAGAGAGTAAATGTGCATAATTAAGAATGTTAAAATAGAGTAAATGTAAATAATTAAGAATGTTAAAGTAGAGAGTAAATGTGCATAATTAAGGATGTTAGTTAAAGTTGAGTAAACCTGCATAATTAAGAATCATTTCACAACTAGTTGTCACAATACGCTTCATAGAAAACCCCAGCCTAAACTCCCACAAGAGCCAAAAGCAACAGTGGCATAAAGAATTCTAGTTAAAGTCGAGAGTAAATCTCCTTAATTAAGAAATTAGTTAAAGTAGAATATAAATCTGCATAATGGAGGTGATTTAAAGCTGAATATGAGCCTGTGTTTTTCACTCTCTGATAGGAGTCATGTTAGAGGTTAGGGTTCATGCTGGGACTTCCACCCCCCTCTCTGACACCACCCCCAATGACATCACCCAGTGCCCTCTGACCCCGTTGCCATGGCATCTCACACAAGCATGGTGCGCAGCTTGAGGAAGTCATTGTGCTCGGGGTTTTCCACCTCCACCACCCCCCAGGGGTACAGACGTCCCCGAATCTTCTTCCCTTTCACCTCGATCAGTTGGTTGGAGCCGATTACAGCAAAGGGTATGCTGGCCTGGGTGAGCAGAGTGGGGAGAGCAGAGTGGGGTGAGGAGATTAGTGCAGGAACACAATGAAGACAGACAGTGACTCAGTAATGTGTGTTATGCGAGCCAATCGCGTCTTTGAGTCAAAGCTGCGCGGAGTAAAATTCAACAAGAAACAAATGCAGTTTTTACCCAACACACAGTTACAGGTTTCTACGACACTACTGTAATAGCTGCTTTATTTGAACACATGGGCACTTCCACAGAACAGTTGGAAAATAGTATGGTGGATATTTTTTGCGGACTGCATGTTGCGTGCTACACAGTGCACATTAAACAGCACACTTCTGCCAGTGCACTGTACACAGGAGACAGGGCGCAGTAGACAAGGATGTGATTTGGACACAGTGGACTGTACGCAGGAGACAGAGTGCAGTAGATAGGGCTCTGATTCAGACACAGTGCACTGTACACAGGAGACAGGGCGCAGTAGATAGGGCTCTGATTCAGACACAGTGTACTGTACGCAGGAGACAGGATGCAGTAGACAAGGCTGTGATTCGGACACAGTGTACTGTAGGCAGGAGACAGGGCGTAGTAGACAAGGATGTGATTCGGACACAGTGTACTGTACACAGGAGACAGAGCGCAGTAGATCGGGCTCTGATTCAGACACAGTGCACTGTACGCAGGAGACAGAGCGCAGTAGATAGGGCTCTGATTCAGACACAGTGCGCTGTACACAGGAGACAGAGCGCAGTAGATAGGGCTCTGATTCAGACACAGTGCACTGTACGCAGGAGACAGAGCGCAGTAGATAGGGCTCTGATTCAGACACAGTGCACTGTACACAGGAGACAGGGCACAGTAGATCGGGCTCTGATTCAGACACAGTGCACTGTACGCAGGAGACAGAGCGCAGTAGATAGGGCTCTGATTCAGACACAGTGCACTGTACACAGGAGACAGGGCGCAGTAGATAGGGCTCTGATTCAGACACAGTGTACTGTACGCAGGAGACAGGATGCAGTAGACAAGGCTGTGATTCGGACACAGTGTACTGTAGGCAGGAGACAGGGCGTAGTAGACAAGGATGTGATTCGGACACAGTGTACTGTACACAGGAGACAGAGCGCAGTAGATCGGGCTCTGATTCAGACACAGTGCACTGTACGCAGGAGACAGAGCGCAGTAGATAGGGCTCTGATTCAGACACAGTGCGCTGTACACAGGAGACAGAGCGCAGTAGATAGGGCTCTGATTCAGACACAGTGCACTGTACGCAGGAGACAGAGCGCAGTAGATAGGGCTCTGATTCAGACACAGTGCACTGTACACAGGAGACAGGGCACAGTAGATCGGGCTCTGATTCAGACACAGTGCACTGTACGCAGGAGACAGAGCGCAGTAGATAGGGCTCTGATTCAGACACAGTGCACTGTACGCAGGAGACAGAGCGCAGTAGATAGGGCTCTGATTCAGACACAGTGCGCTGTACACAGGAGACAGGGCACAGTAGATCGGGCTCTGATTCAGACACAGTGCGCTGTACACAGGAGACAGGGCGCAGTAGATAGGGCTCTGATTCAGACACAGTGCGCTGTACACAGGAGACAGGGCGCAGTAGACAGGGGCCTGATTCGGACACAGCCCAGGGTTAGGGTTAGGGTTAGGTGGGCTGATTCTGTGTGATTGGAACAGTTTCCCTCTCTCCCTCTTTCACCTTTAGAACACGCGTTTGCTCCTTGAACTCCTCGTCTTCATCAGAGTCTGCATCTGGGAGCTGGTATATGCGAATGCCGTGCTCTGCAATCTCATCCAGGATCTGTGAGAAAACAAAAAGTCTCATGAACCCTCTGTAAACCCACCCACCCTATTTCACCACATAAAGCACCACTATGACAATGCGAATATTATTGGTCAAACACTGTATTTGCACTTTCTTTTGCAGAAAGTAAACATAACAGTTTTTACAGCCATTACGAGTTTGCTCTAATTCTTGCAGAATTTTGGTGCATGAATGATAATTGTACATTGACTTTATAAATTTTACCATGTCGTGTGAGGTCTTTATGACTGAAAATAATGACGCCTACAACTGGTCTGCACCTCAATTAATGAATACATTAAACTGATTAAATACATTTTGCAATTGAAGTTCATTATTAGTTATTGCAGGTGTCTGTTTTGGAAGGACAACAATCTATACATCTACAGTGAGCACCATAATTCAATGGACAGTGACACCTTATTTGTTATTTTGGTTCGTACTCTAGCACTTTGAGTTTGAAAGGATACAATGAAAATAGGGTTGAAGTGCAGACTGTAAGCTTTAATTCGATGGTATTTTCATCCATATCGGATGAACCGTTTAGAAATTATAGAACCTTTTGCACATAGTCCCCTCCATTTTCGGGCATCAAAAAATATTGGACAGTTTAACATAATGTAGAATAAAGTAATCATTAAAGGGTTAGTTCGGAATTTTGGACATAATGTCTCAATTACGACTTACCCATGATGTAGTTGATTGATGGAAACCATTTTCAGATAATTCCATGCTGTCCCTGTGTATGTCCAAAAGAAGGGACAGCATGGAATTATCTGAAAATGGTTTCCATCAATCAACTACATCATGGGTAAGTCGTAATTGAGACATTATGTCCAAAATTCCGAACTAACCCTTTAATATTTGGTTGCAGATCCTTTGCATGTCATGACTTCCTGACGTCTGTGACCCAACAACATCAAAAGACTCTTGATATCTTATTTCCAGGTACTCTTACAAGCGATACTATAACCTCTCTGCATGTGAAAGGATCTCTATGGGAATTGGGGGGTGGGACTAGATTAAGCTGTAAATTACACTGGAATAGTACGGAACACGTAGTTGGCTAAATGGCCCTAAGTCATCAAGGGTCTGAGGTATCAAACGAGCACTCATCACTCTGCTGCCAGATATGCAGGAGATATGGATGGATCACTTAAAGGGTTGTTTCTCCTGACTTATTTTCCTATTGATCTCTATGGAAACTCTATATGCCATTCTGTCACTCACACCCACATCTGATGTGACACTTAAGTACAGACCACTGTCTGTCCATAATCACAATATATACAGTACAGACCACCGTCTGTCCATAATCACAATATATACAGTACAGACTACCGTCTGTCTGTTAATCACATATACAGTACAGACCACTGTCTGTCCATAATCACAATATATACAGTACAGACTACCATCTGTCTGTTAATCACATATAAGGTACAGACCACTGTCTGTCCATAATCACAATATATACAGTACAGACTACCGTCTGTCTGTCAATCACATATACAGTACAGACCACTGTCTGTCCATAATCACAATATATACAGTACAGACCACTGTCTGTCCATAATCACATTATATACAGTACAGACCACTGTCTGTCTGTAATCACATTATATACAGTACAGACCACTGTCTGTCCATATTCACATTATATACAGTACAGACCACTGTCTGTCCATATTCACATTATATACAGTACAGACCACTGTCTGTCTGTAATTAGATTATATACAGTAAAGACCACTGCCTGTCCATAATCACATTATATGCAGTACAGACCACTTTCTGTACATAATCACATTATATACAGTACAGACCACTGTCTATACATAATCACATTATATACAGTACAGACCACTGTCTGTCCATAATCACATTATATACAGTACAGACCACTGTCTGTACATAATCACATTATATACAGTACAGACCAGTGTCTGTCCATAATCACAATATATACAGTACAGACCACTGTCTGTCCATAATCACATTATATGCAGTACAGACCACTGTCTGTACATAATCACATTATATACAGTACAGACCACTGTCTGTCCATATTCACATTATATACAGTACAGACCACTGTCTGTCTGTAATCACATTATATACAGTAAAGACCACTGTCTGTACATATTCACATTATATACAATACAGACCACTGTCTGTCTGTAATCACATTATATACAGTAAAGACCAGTGTTCTGTGGCCTTTTGAGGCAATTTCTGGGAGTTCATCAAGAAAAACATGTTTTAATGAAAGCCAGGGAAGAGCCTGGCTGCATAACTTTAATTAAAATAGGCAGCGGGGGAGGAGGGGGGTGAATGAATAGTTCCTGGGTTTTAACCTCTTAACGGAAGGACTGAGGTATAAAACTCCCTCCTGTGATGAAAGGATCTTTCACTTCCTGCATGTTCTGCACCTGACTAAGCACTGCTAAAACAAACTGTCCTTTTCTGTACAAACAACAAGGAAACAGATATGATTATTTATGTTTTAACATCAAAGCCAGGTTTATTTAAGTACATTTACAATGCATTGTATAACAATGCCAAAATGTAGAACAATGTTTTCCTGCTACTTTTGGGAATTATTTCACATAAAAAGGACAGTTTTGAATCCAGCAGGAACCTGGGAGCTTATTGAACCTTTTCAAAAGAAAATTCTTGTTATGACTACAGATTGTTTTTCTATTGTGAATTCAAAGCACATCTGAGTGAGCTACAGGCATCAGTAGCAAAGCCATTGTTGAGCAGCAGCACTGAAAATAAATGCTTGGTGCTCACAGCAGTGGAGCGTGACAGTTAGACAGTCTCAGATCCTGTTCAAGCTAACATCAGTACAGGAGCATGCAGATGTGGGCAGTTAGAATAACTTCACTCAGAAGGAAAAACAAACAGCCCATGAACAATGGGGGAAAGACGCAAACTGATGACATAAGTTCACAGCACCGAGAGATGAAGGGGTCTGTTAGGCCTGGTCTGAGAGTCACAGGGGCAGATCTACCCGGCAGCAGCTTTTTAAAAAAAGGACAAGGGGCTACAAACTACGTCCATCATCACCATGGAGACGGCTGCTTCTGCTACTGGATTTGGGATCTTGGGAAGGATAGGAAATCTCTAAGGAAATATGTGCGGGAGGATTGGTTGGGGAACCTTTAGTGTGAGTCTGATTGGTTGGGGTACATCGTGTGTGAGTTTGATTGGTTGGGGTACATCGTGTGTGAGTTTGATTGGTTGGGGTACATCGTGTGAGAGTCTGATTGGTTGGGGTACATCGTGTGTGAGTTTGATTGGTTGGGGTACATTGTGTGTGAGTCTGAGGGTGCAGAAGAAGCATTCATACATGGAGGAGAGAGTAGCTGGCTGTGCAGGGCCATGTTTTACTCACAGAGAGCAGGTCGCTGTGCAGGGCCATGTTTTACTCACAGAGAGCAGGTCGCTGTGCAGGGCCATGTTTTACTCACAGAGAGCAGGTCGCTGTGCAGGGCCATGTTTTACTCACAGAGGAGAGAGCAGGTCGCTGTGCAGGGCCATGTTTTACTCACAGAGGAGAGAGCAGGTCGCTGTGCAGGGCCATGTTTTACTCACAGACGAGAGAGCAGCTTGCTGTGCAGGGCCATGTTTTACTCACAGAGGAAAGAGCAGCTGGCTGTGCAGGGCCATGTTTTACTCACAGAGGAGAGAGCAGCTTGCTGTGCAGGGCCATGTTTTACTCACAGAGGAGAGAGCAGCTTGCTGTGCAGGGCCATGTTTTACTCACAGAGGAAAGAGCAGCTGGCTGTGCAGGGCCATGTTTTACTCACAGAGGAGAGAGCAGCTGGCTGTGCAGGGCCATGTTTTACTCACAGAGGAGAGAGCAGCTGGCTGTGCAGGGCCATGTTTTACTCACAGAGGAGAGAGCAGCTGGCTGTGCAGGGCCATGTTTTACTCACAGAGAGCAGCTGGCTGTGCAGGGCCATGTTTTACTCACAGAGGAGAGACCAGTCGCTGTGCAGGGCCATGTTTTACTCACAGAGGAGAGAGCAGCTGGCTGTGCAGGGCCATGTTTTACTCACAGAGAGCAGCTGGCTGTGCAGGGCCATGTTTTACTCACAGAGGAGAGACCAGTCGCTGTGCAGTGCCATGTTTTACTCACAGAGGAGAGAGCAGCTTGCTGTGCAGGGCCATGTTTTACTCACAGAGGAGAGAGCAGCTTGCTGTGCAGGGCCAAGTTTTACACACAGAGAGCAGCTGGCTGTGCAGGGCCATGTTTTACTCACAGAGGAGAGAGCAGCTGGCTGTGCAGGGCCATGTTTTACTCACAGAGGAGAGACCAGTCGCTGTGCAGGGCCATGTTTTACTCACAGAGAGCAGTTTGCTGTGCAGGGCCATGTTTTACTCACAGAGAGCAGCTGGCTGTGCAGGGCCATGCTTTACTCACAGAGGAGAGAGCGGCTGGCTGTGCAGGGCCATGTTTTACTCACAGAGGAGAGAGCAGCTGGCTGTGCAGGGCCATGTTTTACTCACAGAGGAGAGAGCAGCTGGCTGTGCAGGGCCATGTTTTACTCACAGAGGAGAGACCAGTCGCTGTGCAGTGCCATGTTTTACTCACAGAGGAGAGAGCAGCTTGCTGTGCAGGGCCATGTTTTACTCACAGAGGAGAGAGCAGCTTGCTGTGCAGGGCCAAGTTTTACACACAGAGAGCAGCTGGCTGTGCAGGGCCATGTTTTACTCACAGAGGAGAGAGCAGCTGGCTGTGCAGGGCCATGTTTTACTCACAGAGGAGAGACCAGTCGCTGTGCAGGGCCATGTTTTACTGACAGAGGAGAGACCAGTCGCTGTGCAGGGCCATGTTTTACTCACAGAGAGCAGCTGGCTGTGCAGGGCCATGTTTTACTCACAGAGAGCAGCTGGCTGTGCAGGGCCATGTTTTACTCACAGAGGAGAGAGCAGCTGGCTGTGCAGGGCCATGTTTTACTCACAGAGGAGAGACCAGTCGCTGTGCAGGGCCATGTTTTACTCACAGAGAGCAGCTGGCTGTGCAGGGCCATGTTTTACTCACAGAGGAGAGACCAGTCGCTGTGCAGGGCCATGTTTTACTCACAGAGGAGAGAGCAGCTGGCTGTGCAGGGCCATGTTTTACTCACAGAGGAGAGAGCAGCTTGCTGTTCAGGGCCATGTTTTACTCACAGAGGAGAGAGCAGCTTGCTGTGCAGGGCCATGTTTTACTCACAGAGGAAAGAGCAGCTGGCTGTGCAGGGTCATGTTTTACTCACAGAGGAGAGAGCAGCTTGCTGTGCAGGGCCAAGTTTTACTCACAGATGAGAGAGCAGCTTGCTGTGCAGGGCCATGTTTTACTCACAGAGGAGAGAGCAGCTTGCTGTGCAGGGCCATGTTTTACTCACAGATGAGAGAGCAGCTTGCTGTGCAGGGCCATGTTTTACTCACAGAGGAGAGAGCAGCTGGCTGTGCAGGGCCATGTTTTACTCACAGAGGAGAGAGCAGCTTGCTGTGCAGGGCCATGTTTTACTCACAGAGGAGAGAGCAGCTTGCTGTGCAGGGCCAAGTTTTACACACAGAGAGCAGCTGGCTGTGCAGGGCCATGTTTTACTCACAGAGGAGAGAGCAGCTTGCTGTGCAGGGCCATGTTTTACTCACAGAGGAAAGAGCAGCTGGCTGTGCAGGGTCATGTTTTACTCACAGAGGAGAGAGCAGCTTGCTGTGCAGGGCCAAGTTTTACTCACAGATGAGAGAGCAGCTTGCTGTGCAGGGCCATGTTTTACTCACAGAGGAGAGAGCAGCTTGCTGTGCAGGGCCATGTTTTACTCACAGATGAGAGAGCAGCTTGCTGTGCAGGGCCATGTTTTACTCACAGAGGAGAGAGCAGCTGGCTGTGCAGGGCCATGTTTTACTCACAGAGGAGAGAGCAGCTTGCTGTGCAGGGCCATGTTTTACTCACAGAGGAGAGAGCAGCTTGCTGTGCAGGGCCAAGTTTTACACACAGAGGAGAGAGCAGCTTGCTGTGCAGGGCCAAGTTTTACTCACAGAGGAGAGAGCAGCTTGCTGTGCAGGGCCATGTTTTACTCACAGAGGAAAGAGCAGCTGGCTGTGCAGGGTCATGTTTTACTGACAGAGGAGAGACCAGTCGCTGTGCAGGGCCATGTTTTACTCACAGAGAGCAGTTTGCTGTGCAGGGCCATGTTTTACTCACAGAGAGCAGCTGGCTGTGCAGGGCCATGTTTTATTCACAGAGAGCAGCTGGCTGTGCAGGGCCATGTTTTACTCACAGAGGAGAGAGCGGCTGGCTGTGCAGGGCCATGTTTTACTCACAGAGGAGAGACCGGTCGCTGTGCAGGGCCATGTTTTACTCACAGAGGAAAGAGCAGCTGGCTGTGCAGGGCCATGTTTTACTCACAGAGGAGAGAGCAGCTGGCTGTGCAGGGCCATGTTTTACTCACAGAGGAGAGAGCAGCTGGCTGTGCAGGGCCATGTTTTACTCACAGAGGAGACCAGTCGCTGTGCAGGGCCATGTTTTACTCACAGAGAGCAGCTGGCTGTGCAGGGCCATGTTTTACTCACAGAGAGCAGCTGGCTGTGCAGGGCCATGCTTTACTCACAGAGGAGAGAGCAGCTGGCTGTGCAGGGCCATGTTTTACTCACAGAGGAGAGAGCAGCTTGCTGTGCAGGGCCATGTTTTACTCACAGAGGAGACCAGTCGCTGTGCAGGGCCATGTTTTACTCACAGAGAGCAGCTGGCTGTGCAGGGCCATGTTTTACTCACAGAGAGCAGCTGGCTGTGCAGGGCCATGCTTTACTCACAGAGGAGAGAGCAGCTGGCTGTGCAGGGCCATGTTTTACTCACAGAGAGCAGCTGGCTGTGCAGGGCCATGTTTTACTCACAGAGGAGAGAGCAGCTGGCTGTGCAGGGCCATGTTTTACTCACAGAGGAGAGAGCAGCTTGCTGTGCAGGGCCATGTTTTACTCACAGAGGAGAGAGCAGCTGGCTGTGCAGGGCCATGTTTTACTCACAGAGGAGAGACCGGTCGCTGTGCAGGGCCATGTTTTACTCACAGAGGAGAGAGCAGCTGGCTGTGCAGGGCCATGTTTTACTCACAGAGGAGAGAGCAGCTGGCTGTGCAGGGCCATGTTTTACTCACAGAGAAGAGAGCAGCTGGCTGTGCAGGGCCATGTTTTACTCACAGAGGAGAGAGCAGCTGGCTGTGCAGGGCCTTGTTTTACAAAGTTCAACAGTTCATCCACACAAAGAGAGGAACAATAGTACTGCATTTTCAGTGAAAAGGGAAAGCTGACCTTTACTGACCTTTAATGTAATCTGTGTGTTCAAGAATGTGTGATACAATCTGGCCATGTGTTTGTGGAGTGGGAGGAAAGCAGGATGAGAGAGGGAGGAGAGCAGGATGAGAGAGGGAGGAGAGCGGGAGGAGAGCGGGAGGAAAGCGGGATGCTACAAACCTCTAAACGCTACAGACATTCAAACGCTACAGACCTTCCAATACTACAGTCCTCCCAACGCTACAGACCTGCCAACGCTACAGACCTGCCAAAACTACAGACCTACTAACGCTACAGACCTCACAACGCTACAGACCTTCCAATACTACAGACCTCCCAACGCTACAGACCTCCAAATGCTACAGACCTGCCAACGCTACAGACCTCCAAGCGCTGCATCCACTACAGACCTGCCAACGCTACAGACCTCCTAACACTGCATCCACTACAGACCTCCTAACGCTGCATCCACTACAGACCTCCTAACGCTGCATCCACTACAGACCTCCTAACGCTGCATCCACTACAGACCTCCTAACGCTGCATCCACTACAGACCTCCTAACGCTGCATCCACTACAGACCTCCTAACGGCATTAATATGGACACTGAAAGTGTATACCCCAGCTCTTCTGAATAATAAGATACTAAGTGCAGGTGTGAAAGGTAAGAATGCTGTTGGCGTTTTTGGGCGACAGGCACAGTCTACGTTACTCTGAGGAGTCAGTGTCTAAGCCTGCTGCCGTTAAGCCCCTAATTAAGATCACCCTGATGATACACCCATTACCCAAAACAGTCATTTCATTTTGCTGACAGGCTGCCTGTGTGCATGTGTGTACAGGTCTGTCTTACGGTATTTTTAACCCAGACAGACCACAGGTCACAAGCAATTTTCCCCACTATAAATACACAAGAAACAAAAACAAGACAAGGCTAACTGTCAACAAAAACAAACAATGTGTTTGAGCACAGGTAGTTTATATGACCATACTAAACATCTACAGGAACTATGCTCAGCAATGAAGATAAAGAGTTTTATATAAACACCCCTGGGTGGCAGTGCCTCCTCGCTGATCCCTTAACCCTTAACCCTAACACTAACCCTTAACCCTAACGCTAACCCTTAACCCTAACGCTAACGCTAACCCTTAATCCTTCCATTCACTTAACCAGTCGAGTTACCAGTGTAACCCGCCCTGATGGGACATAAACAGCAGCATACAGCTGAAGTCAGAAGTTTACATGCACTTAGGTTGAAGTAATTAAAACAAATTTTTAACCACTCCACAGATTTCATGTTAGCAAACTATAGGGTTGGCAAGTCAGTTAGGAGATCTACTTTGTGCATGACACAAGTAATTTTTCCAACAATTGTTTACAGACAGATCATTTCATTTTTAATTCACTATATCACAATTCCAGTGGGTCAGAAGTTTACATATAGGACTGGTGCACATAAAAATAGATGGCATCATGAGGAAGGAAAATTATGTGGATATATTGAAACAATATCTCAAGACATCAGCCAGGAAGTTAAAGCTTGGTCGCCAATGGCTCTTCCAAATGGAAAATGACCCAAAGCATACTTCCAAAGTTGTGGCAAAATGGCTTAAGGAGAACAAAGTCAAGGTATTGGAGTGGCCATCACAAAGTTCTGACCTCAATCCAGGCTGCAGTGAGGGGGGGGTGGAGGGTTAGGGTACAGAGAGGGGGGAGGGGCTCTATGTCGGCACATTCCTGCCTGGCTTCCAGCCCCCCCAGCCTGAGATAAGCACAGCCCCTGCACAGCCCCAGGGAGCTTTAATTACACAGGACACAGCACCGGGGGGGGGGGGGGGGGGGGGGCTGGCATGACTTACCATTGCCAGGGCAACCATCGAATAAAAAAAAATAAAAAAAACACACACACACACACACACACACACACACACTACAGGATGATCTACCCTGAATGTGCAGTTATTTTTCCAAGAAACCCCTGGACCACCCACCTTACAGGCTGTAAGTGTCCTGATTCAAGGCTATGTATGTTAGGCAATGTACATTTAAGGAAGTCTACATTACTTATAACCCCATTATTACTGTTTTAATTTTATCCACGATTATAGCTGCATCCCCGACATATTCCGTTTTCCATTTTGTTGAGGAAAAAGGGGGTGCATGGCTCAGGCTGAGCATGACATCCATTATCTAACCCGCTTATACCTGGTCAGGGTCACAGGGGGGCTGGAGCCTATCCCAGCATGCAACTGGCGAGAGGCAGGAATACACCCAGGTTGCCAATCCATCGCAGAGCATGACATACATTTTTATTCATTTATTTATTTTATTTTCAAATATTTACACAGCATTCGCACTGGTGGTTTGAGAAGTTCACTGAACATAAACCCATATTTACTGTAAGTATGCTGTGTTATAATGCCAAGGCCCTGTTTCTACTGTCTCTATCCTAAAGGCCACACCCTGTTTCTACTGCCTTTATCCTAAAGGCCACACCCTGTTTCTACTGCCTTTATCCTCAAGGCCACACCCTGTTTCTACTGCCTTTATCCTCAAGGCCACACCCTGTTTCTACTGCCTTTATCCTAAAGGCCACACCCTGTTTCTACTGCCTTTATCCTCAAGGCCACACCCTGTTTCTACTGCCTTTATCCTAAAGGCCACACCCTGTTTCTACTGCCTTTATACTCAAGGTCACGCCCTGTTTCTACTGCCTTTATACTCAAGGTCACGCCCTGTTTCTACTGCCTTTATCCTAAAGGCCACACCCTGTTTCTACTGCCTTTATCCTCAAGGCCACACCCTGTTTCTACTGCCTTTATCCTGAAGGCCACGCCGTTTCTACTGCCTTTATCCTAAAGGCCACACCCTGTTTCTACTGCCTTTATACTCAAGGTCACGCCCTGTTTCTACTGCCTTTATACTCAAGGTCACGCCCTGTTTCTACTGCCTTTATCCTAAAGGCCACACCCTGTTTCTACTGCCTTTATCCTCAAGGCCACACCCTGTTTCTACTGCCTTTATCCTGAAGGCCACGCCGTTTCTACTGCTTTTATCCTAAAGGCCACGCCCCGTTTCTACTGGCTTTATCCTAAAGGCCACGCCCTGTTTCTACTGTCTTTATCCTAAATGCCACACCCTGTTTCTACTGCCTTTATCCTAAAGGCCACACCCTGTTTCTACTGCCTTTATCCTAAATGCCACACCCTGTTTCTACTGTCTTAAAAAGAAAATGACCATATTAGGGTCAGATTAACTCCAAATCTGAAATTGACCTGTATTTACTAGAAACATTATCTAAAGTTTGCTTTTTTTGCAGCTACTAGCACTATGGCACAGCCATCTTGGAGCAAGCTAGGTTGTGATGTCACTAGGCTGTTCAAGATATTCCTATTACTAGACTGCTGACTTTCAATGAGCTCAATGATGAGGTAAAAAAAACATAAATTAACCAGTCATATTACAGACTGCTAGACATCCCCTTTAAAGCACAACTGAACTTTGGTAGAACTTTGGGTTGTGTAGTTGCCTGGCCATGATATGAGTCCAAATGTTGGCAAAAGTTTGTTAGTTGCTCTGTGCTCCCCTGGGGTGATAATCCAGAATAGGGTATTTGTCGCTCTCCATTCACTTCTATAGGGCAGCTAAAACTGTCTCAAAATGACTCTTCTAGCACATATACGATTGCGTAGTAAGCGGATTCTGTCAATAAAAACAATAACCAGTCCTCGTACCTGTATTTTTTTTGTGTAATTAAAATTATTTATAAAAGTACTATTTTCTTCAATGTTGTTAGCAAGCTCCCAGAAAAGACTAGCAAAATGTTGGCAGGTTGGTTTGTTTACCATAGATATATACTACCAGCAACGCTTGCTTCCGTGGACATTTGGACCAATGAGTGGTTTCTGACGCATTGGCGCATTAACGCCGTTTCTGGCCCAATAATTACCTACCAGATCTACGTTCCAAATAAAATACGAAAAAAACCAGGAAAGGGCCGGGTACAACCCAAAGTTCAGTTGTGCTTTAAATACATATTAAATATATACAAGCCATAAATCTCTTTGACAAATAAATTCTTACATTTTTCTTTAAATCTACAGTGAGCACCATTATTCATTGGACAGTGACACATTTGTTGTTATTTTGGTTCTGTACTCTACATAATGTAGAATAAAGTAATCATTTTTAATATTTTGTCGCATATCCTTTGCATGCCATGACTTCCTGATGTCTGTGACCCAACAATATCAAAAGGCTCTTGATACCTTATTTTATGGTACAAGCGTTACTATAGCTTCTCTGCATTTGAATGGATCTCTATGTGAATTTGGGGGTGGAACTAGATTTAGCTGTAAATTATGGTTGGCGAAATGGATGTAAGTCAGCAAGGGTCTGAGGTATCAAACAAGCCTCAAACCATCACTCTGCTGCCAGATATGCAGTAGATATGGATAAATCACAGGGTGTTTCTCCGGACAAATATTGAATTCTATGGAAAAATAAGTTAGGAAAAAAACCCTTCCAAATATTAAAAAGGATTACTTTATTCTATATTATGTTAAACTGTCCAATATTTTTTGATGCCTGAAAATGGGGGGGGGGGGGGGGGGGCTATGTACAAAAGGTCCTACAATTTCTAAACGGTTCATCTGATATGGATGAAAATATCCTCAAATTAAAGCTGACAGTCTGCACTTCAACCCCATTGTCATTGTATCCTTCAAACTCAAAGTGCTAGAGTACAGAACCAAAATAATAATAAATGTGTCACTGTCCAATGAATTATGGTGCTCACTGTATATGGCTACACCCTCACAGCTAGTATTATTGAAAATAATTGGGTGACAATTGATATCAGGCCCAGATTTATATTACGACATTGGCCTTCTTTCATCTTAGGGGTACATTTAAATTGAGAAGGATATTGTCCCTGTATGATTCCAAAAAAGGCTCATGTTTTTATAACCTTTTGGGTGGACTACTGTATTGTTTTACTACCTGTTTGCACTAATCTGACCTTGAAATGTACCAAATTCAGTTTCCAAGGTTCTTACAAGAACCAAAAACAGAAAATATCTTGTCTGGTCCTCGCATCTCTTCATTGCCTGCCTGGTAAATGTTGTGTTGGGTTCGGGCAACAAGGTTTGTCTCTGAACCGACAAGGCTTATGAATGGGTACACTCCATTGCAATACTGACCCTTTTACTCAGGTGCCAAAAAATCTTAGCCAATCATATCTTAGTCAATCACATGGAGGGATGGAGAGTAAAGAAGGGATGGATGGATGGGGAGTAAAGGCCAGAATGGAGGGATGGAGTGTAAAGAAGGGATGGATGGATGGGGAGTAAAGGCCAGAATGGAGGGATGGAGTGAGACATGTGGGTGATTCTGTGCTTGTTCACACGGCTGGCTATCAGGGTGGCACAGTCCTGAAGAACAAACAGTGTGGAACAATGAGGGGAAAGGGCTGACAAGAGCAGACTGAGTGAAATACTGCAGCTCGGGCGGGGCCGGCTTCCTGTCCCCAGGGAAACACACAGCCACACGCCACACGCCCCCCCCCTCTCCCCCAGAGCCAACACACAGCCACACGCCAACGCACCTACCAGTGCTGTTCACTGACAACATATAACCCAGGGAGCCTTCAACAGGGCGCTGGGTTTTTATTGGGTGTGCTTGTCTGCTACAAAACATCTCAACCATTTCCTTATCACTCATTTTCTATTCAATGTAGCATTGGCTTTCATCATCAGGAAAGCAGAATGGCTGAGAAGCAGACCATAAAGCCTTATGCACTTCCATCCTCACACTGCCTAAAGCTGATAAAAACCCTCTCTGCACATCCAGAGATACAGCTGATAAAAACCCTCTCTGCACATCCAGAGATACAGCTGATAAAAACCCTCTCTGCACATCCAGGGATGGAGCCCCGTGGGTAAGAGCACAGATCTCTGCCAGGCGGGGTATTAAAGGGTGGGGGAGGGGGGGGGGGGTGGAGTTATGAGCTCAAGGTTTGCTGGCATTCCAGGAAAGCGAGTGACTTGTAGAATAAGGGATTAAACACACACAGTGCTGGCGGTGGGGCTCCTCTGCAGAGCTGCTCGACACATTGCAGGAAGCGTATATTGTTCTGTACAAGCTGTTTCCCCCTAATAATGAACAATGGGGGGGCAGGGGCACTTTTTCATCTTCTGCTGTGAGATCAACAACCTGGAACGGTGAGAAAGTGGCCAGTGGAAAATAAATGCATCTGTGGAGCCGAAGCACAATGTGCCCATTTGTCTTTTGACAATGGAGGGGCCAGAGGCTGCAAGCTTTCATCCACTGGAGCCATGAATGACATCATTAAAAACTATCAGGAATATTTCATTGTTTAATGAGGGAATGTGACTATAGACTAATATGTAATGGAGGACTTGTTAGGAATAATCCACCAACATAAATGGCAGTAGAGAGCCATTTGGGTTCTGTCTTCTGGTGGAAATTGACTTTCCAGCTTTATTGGTCCAATATTAGGGCTATAGAATGCCCAAATAGATTATATGAAAAATTCTAATTACAACTGACCATCCATCCTCCTCTTGTATATGTTGCTTTATTCAGACAGACAGACAGACAGACAGACAGAAAAAGGATCAGAGCTCAGAAGGGGTCGTGTTGGGAGATTGAACATCACAGGGGGACTCACATATGACCCTACAGACTACACCACGTCTCACTAAATTACACATTAAAATGGCACAGGCTCTCACTGTTCGATTTCTTCAAACTTGACTGTGGGGAAAATGGTGGGAAAACTAATGTGGATCTTAGCTATATAAGAGCACAGTGTGATATCCTGCTATATAAGAGCACAGAGTGATATCCTGCTATATAAGAGCACAGAGTGATATCCTGCTATATAAGAGCACAGAGTGATATCCTGCTGTATAAGAGCACAGAGTGATATCCTGCTGTATAAGAGCACAGAGTGATATCCTGCTATATAAGAGCACAGAGTGATATCCTGCTGTATAAGAGCACAGAGTGATATCCTGCTATATAAGAGCACAGAGTGATATCCTGCTATATAAGAGCACAGAGTGATATCCTGCTGTATAAGAGCATAGAGTGATATCCTGCTGTATAAGAGCACAGAGTGATATCCTGCTGTATAAGAGCATAGAGTGATATCCTGCTGTATAAGAGCACAGAGTGATATCCTGCTGTATAAGAACACAGAGTGATATCCTGCTGTATAAGAGCATAGAGTGATATCCTGCTGTATAAGAACACAGAGTGATATCCTGCTGTATAAGAGCACAGAGTGATATCCTGCTATATAAGAGCAGTGTGATATCCTGCTATATAAGAGCACAGAGTGATATCCTGCTGTATAAGAGCATAGAGTGATATCCTGCTGTATAAGAGCACAGTGTGATATCCTGCTATATAAGAGCACAGAGTGATATCCTGCTATATAAGAGCACAGTGTGATATCCTGCTGTATAAGAGCACAGAGTGATATCCTGCTGTATAAGAGCACAGTGTGATATCCTGCTATATAAGAGCACAGAGTGATATCCTGCTGTATAAGAGCATAGAGTGATATCCTGCTGTATAAGAACACAGAGTGATATCCTGCTATATAAGAGCACAGAGTGATATCCTGCTGTATAAGAGCACAGTGTGATATCCTGCTATATAAGAGCACAGAGTGATATCCTGCTGTATAAGAGCATAGAGTGATATCCTGCTGTATAAGAGCACAGAGTGATATCCTGCTGTATAAGAGCACAGAAATAACTGTACAGCATTGGCTTGGTTGTAAAAAGTGTAATTAAGTGTAATTATCCTTATTTAAGCTCTTGGGTGGGGGTGGGAAAGCTGTGGTTATTGGTAGCAGGAAGAACATGGGAACAATCGCGATGCTTAAAACCTAGTCCCTGTGGGTATGGCATGTTTGGGACACTGAGTTACACAGGAAATAAACTATGATTCCATCAGCAGGGTTCCCATTGGCCTACATTCCATGTACTGTGGTGACTCAGAATAAATCAGGAAAGCGACTCACACGTCTTTCTCCTCAAACAGCAGCACTTTGGACGCACATTTAAACTGCACTTGGTGAATCAGTCTGGGGAAATAATCTGGTGACTAGAACACAGCAGTGATGCATGAGCTCCTGCACATGGCCAGTTTAACTGCTTCACTAACACATCTGAATCACTCAAGAGAACCAGAGAATCAGTCACCAAGCTGCATCCCATGGTTAACCTGGGTTGGGGGGGGGCAAATCCAAATATTACAGGTGATGCTCCACAGTGAGAGAATGGGGGCCAGATTCACAGTCACTGGAGTTAGGGTTAGGTTTAGGGTGCTGGGTCAGGCGCTGGAGTTAGGGTTAGGTTTAGGATGCTGGGTCAGACGCTGGAGTTAGGGTCAGGTTTAGGATGCTGGGTCAGACGCTGGAGTTAGGGTTAGGTTTAGGATGCTGGGTCAGACGCTGGAGTTAGGGTTAGGGTTAGGATGCTGGGTCAGACGCTGGAGTTAGGGTTAGGTTTAGGATGCTGGGTCAGACGCTGGAGTTAGGGTCAGGTTTAGGATGCTGGGTCAGACGCTGGAGTTAGGGTTAGGTTTAGGATGCTGGGTCAGACGCTGGAGTTAGGGTTAGGTTTAGGATGCTGGGTCAGACGCTGGAGTTAGGGTTAGGTTTAGGATGCTGGGTCAGGCGCTGGAGATAGGGTTAGGTTTAGGATGCTGGGTCAGACGCTGGAGTTAGGGTTAGGTTTAGGATGCTGGGTCAGACGCTGGAGTTAGGGTTAGGGTTAG
>CM056376.1:16043278-16262131 GCA_029718625.1 Synaphobranchus kaupii
TTAGAGCTTTATAGTCTGTGGGATGAGTAGGGTGTAGAACAGACAGCTTTATAGTCTGTGGGATGGTTAGGGTGTAGAACAGACAGCATTATGGTCTGTGGGATGGTTAGGGTGTAGAACACACAGCTTTATGGTCTGTGGGATGAGTAGGGTGTAGAACAGACAGCTTTATAGTCTGTGGGATGAGTAGGGTGTAGAACACACAGCTTTATGGTCTGTGGGATGAGTAGGGTGTAGAACAGACAGACAGAGGTTTGTTAGTCTATGTTGCAGCAGAAGCGTGCGATTGGCTGATTGGCTTGATGGGGTGTGGCCAGAGGAATAAACAGGCATTTCAGGACAATAAACAGGAAACTGCAGCTGAAGCACAACTTCCTGCTTCCTGCCTGCACCCATCAGTGAGGGGGGGGGGGGGGGGGGCAGTTCCCAAATTCAGGCCCCCCAACATACACACCTGCTGCAGACAACACACAGACACACACACACACACGCACACACACACCTGCTGCAGACAACACACACCTACAGCACACAACATACACACCTGCTGCAGACAACACACACACACACACACACACACACACACACACACCTCTCTCTCAATCCCTTCATCTTTCCTTTTGGGTCTTTTCACAGAGTATGCCGAATACTGGCTTCTTTCCTCTGTAATCTCTGAGGATGGCTTCAGTACAGACATGGCTGGTTCCTAGTTTGGGCTCACAGGTTTCTCATAAGGCTCACACGTGGATTATAAGGCTGACAGGTTTCTCATAAGGCGCAGTGATCATAATCTGCAGTGGTATCTGGTGATGAATGTGCTTCTACTTTAGTCTTGTGTGGGAGACCTTTTCTACACACACAGGGCTCTTGGCCACTGCTGGCAGGAAAGAAAGCAATGTTGGATTAATCAAGTTGTTTTATTTTGGCAAATCCCCCCCACACAGCTGAAGGACAGGGGCGCTGTGGGGGAGGGGCAGTGCCTTTATCCATGGCGCCACAGCTGAAAGCTGGTATTGAAGGGAAACTACGCTGGATGTTTTTAACGGGACGCTGGCCGAGGCCCAACACATTCTAAAGAGGGGGGGGGGGGACTTTGGGAGGATTCTGGGGCAGATGGAGAAGGACCTAGGCTTGAGAAAGTCACACTGATATTAGAGATGATGACCTGCCCCGTAGGTACCACATCTGCCCCCGTAGGTACCACATCTGCCCCCGTAGGTACCACATCTGCCCCCGTAGGTACCACATCTGCCCCCGCGGGTACTACATTTGCCCCCGTAGGTACCACATCTGCCCCCGTAGGTACCACATCTGCCCCCGCAGGTACCACATTTGCCCCCGTAGGTACCACATCTGCCTCCGTAAGTACCACATCTGCCCCCGTAGGTACCACATCTGCCTCCGTAAGTACCACATCTGCCCCCGTAGGTACCACATCTTCCCCCGTAGGTACCACATCTGCCCCCGCAGGTACTACATCTGCCCCCGTAGGTACCACATCTGCCCCCGCAGGTACTACATTTGCCCCCGTAGGTACCACATCTGCCCCCGCAGGTACTACATTTGCCCCCGTAAGTACCACATCTGGGTGGCACAGGGCATGATATTCTAATGACCGGTTTCTTGTACCTGCCCCCTGGGTTGCCAGCTTTCTACAAAAAAAATGTGTGTGGGGGAATACATTGTGAACATGTCAGTGACATTGTCTTTAATAACCGCGTTTGCCTTTGTAAAATCCTACCTGGCTTTGTGCATCGTAGTGACGGGGAAGGCAGTTAACATGAAAATGATCATAGCTCCTATTGACCACTTGGATATAGAGCCTACCCATCACACAGTCAAAATAAATAATCGCTGGACTGTGGTTGCAAGCAATATTATTAAGTATTATTTAAAAATCTATTATTTAAAAATCTATTATTTTTTAACAATTTACCTAATAAAGTCATATAGCCTATGGTGGTTGAACACAATAGCCTACATGCGACGTCTTCAACTTAATCATTTTGGAGAAGGTGTGCTGACACAAATTATCTCTCTATGAAAGCGAATATGATCCAGACACTGTCTATCCACCTATCCATCTAATATTTGTAAATCATAACCTACTTTTACATATTTCTCTTTTCATGACAGCTCTTTGGTAACTGCAAGTTAGCTATGCAAAGGAAAATATGACCAATATTATGTTCAAATAACATGCACTCATTATAATATCCATTTATGCGAAATATGCTGTATTTTTCATAATAATCTATTGGTGGCACTAGATATAAACCTCCTTTTTTTCAGAGGAAAGAAAAAAAATTATTAAGTGAAAACTCTGAATACGCGTATATTGCACGACTTTCAGACACATTTTCATCAAATCTCCACCCCGCGTGCATAATGGCGCGTATATACTGGAGAGACACTTAAAACAATGGACAAGTCAAATGAATGAATCACAAATAGCTTAAGCTACGCGGAATTTCGGGAGTAAGTCCCATTTACGCATGCTTATCTCAACTCTGAATCTGGCCCATTGTTTTTAAATGGTTGGTCAGAAAGAGATATTGTTGTTAAGTGGTTGATATGAAAAAAGAGAAAATCTTTTATGGTTCGAGACATATACTACTGTTATTAATTTTAATAGAAGGTTCTCACATATAGTTCTTACATGGTTGGTTAGAAAGAGGCATATGGTCAGAGGCAAGTATATTGTTGTTAAGTGGTTGTTTAGAGAGAAGTCCATTGTTGGTAAACCGATGATTCAGAAAGGCCTCACCAGTCTTGGCTGTTAATAGCGTCACCATAACCAGGTGTGTCCACCACCGTTAGACGCAGTTTCACCCCACGTTCCTCGATCTCCACAGTAGACGCCTCAATCTGGACGGTCCGTTCGATTTTCTCTGCAGGCCAGCAAAGCAGTGCACAACAATTAGGGCAACATGGCCACACCCCCTCACCATATCCCGGCCCCAAAATCTCAGCCCAGCCCATCCCAAACCCTAAACTCGAACTATCACCCCAGCCCTTACCCCAAACTGTAACCATCTACAATGGACAGCTTCCAGCTGCCTTGGTTTGAGCAGAACTCTCTGATGTTTCATCTGTAAATCACCATCAGCTTAGGGAATGTAATAATGACCTTATGGAATATACGTTTGTACAAACCCCAAATCCAATAAAGTTGGGACAGTATGTAAAATGTAAATAAAAGCAGAAAGCAGTGCTTTGTAAATTCTCTTTTACATATATTTAATTGAAAACAGTACAAAGAAAAGATATTTAATGTTTTACCTTATCAACTTTATTGATTTTTGTAAATATACGCTAATTACAAATTTCATGCCTGCAACACCTTCCAAAAATGTTGGGACAGGGGCAACATAAGACTGGGAAGGTTGTGGAATGTTCAAAAAACACCTGTTTAGAACATTCCACAGGTAAACAGGTGAATAGGTAACAGATGATGCCATCATGATATAAAATGAGCATCCACTGCGTGAGCAAATAGTCAACGCATGATTGCAAGGAATTTAGGGATTTCACCATATACAGGCCATAATATTATTAAAAGCTTCAGAGAATCTGGAGAAATCTCTGTGCGTAAAGGGCAAGGCTGAAAACCAATATTGAATGCCCGTGACCTTCGATCCCTCAGACGGCACTGCATTAAAAACCAAAATGCTTCTGTAATGAATATAACCACATGGGCTCGAGAATACTTTGGAAAACTGTTGTCAGTAAACACAGTTCATCGCTGCATTTACAAATGCATGTTAAAACTCAGCTATGCAAAGCGTAAGCCATATATCAACAACATCCAGAAATGCTGTCGATTTCTCTGGGTTCTAGCTCATCTGAGATGGACGGACGCAAATGTAAACGTGTGCTGTGGTCTGACGAGTCCACCTTTCAAATTGTTTTTGAAAATAATGGACGTCCTGTTCTCCGGGCCAAAGAGGAAAAGGACCATCCCGATTGTTACCAACGCAAGGTTCAGCATCTGTCATGGTATGGGGGTGTGTTAGTGCCCATGGCATGGGTAACTTGCACATCTGTGAAGGCACCATTAACGCTGAAGGGTACATATGCATTTTGGAGCAACATATGCTGCCATCTAGACTACGTCTTTTTAAACATGCCCGTCCCAACCTTTTTAGGATGTGTTGCTTTATTGTTTTACCAAAAACAATAAAGTTAATTAGTTAAAACATTAATAATTGTCTTTGTACTGTTTTCAATTGAATACAGGCCAAAAAGAATTTGCAAATCATTGCTTTCTATTTTTATTTACATTTTATATTCTGTCCCAACTTTTTTGGAATTGAGGTTTGTACATGGATGCCAATGTGCCTTTCAGGGTATAAAGGAGGAATATATGCTTGGTGCTTTCAGGGTATAGAGGAGGACTATATGCTTGGTGCTTTCAGGGTATAGAGGAAGACTATATGATTGGTGCTTTCAGGGTAGGGGAGGACTATATGCTTGGTGCTTTAGCACATACTGTGGAACTGAAGAAGCTGATTCTCTTACCTGCAGCGATGGGGATGTAGCGCTCGGGGTAAAGGTCAGTCAGAAAGAGGCTGTTGATCAGAGTAGATTTCCCCAAACCAGACTCCCCTACAGACCAAAAGATATGAATCCTGAATCCACCCAACCCTTATGAAGCCTGAACACACCCAACCCCTATGAATCCTGGTACATAAAGTGTGAAAACCTGCAACACTGGGAGGCTACTTGTGATTTTAATGGTTGCAACTGAACAACTTGAGTTAAGCCTGAGGCTCCTGCAGAACTGCAGTTATAGATACCAGATGGGGAGGTCCAGACTCACCCACAACCATCAGTGTGAACTCAAAGCCTTTCTTCACAGACTTCCTGTGCACCTGGTTGGGCAGGTTAGCGAAGCCCACGTAGCCTGCTGCCTCAGGAAACTGTTGGGAACACAAGCAAGGTGCAATGGAGCCGTTGGACAGGGTGTACCTTCATCCTAGACTGGAGCATCTCTATAGCCCTACTGTTCACTGCAGGTGCATTCAGACCAAAGAGCTGAAGTCAGCTACATCTCAGAGAGCATTCCAAATCAAAGATCCATCTTTTAGCCTTTAGTCAACTGCACTGTTCAAACCAATCAATAGTTCAAAGCAAGCAGACTCTTTCCACAGACTCTTCCACAGACACTTCCACAGACTCTTCCACAGACTCTTCCACTTTCTTGTGCTCCTGCTTTAGGATATGCCTCCATTTCCCTCTTCATTGTGCTGCCGTCTCTCTACGTCAGGTTTGTTATTCATACGTATGTGCTGCCCTGTCTCTCTACGTCAGGTTTGTTATTCATACTGTATGTGCTGCCCTGTCTCTCTACGTCAGGTTTGTTATTCATACTGTATGTGCTGCCCTGTCTCTCTACATCAGGTTTGTTATTCATACTGTATGTGCTGCCCTGTCTCTCTACGTCAGGTTTGTTATTCATACTGTATGTGCTGCCCTGTCTCTCTACGTCAGGTTTGTTATTCATACTGTATGTGCTGCCCTGTCTCTCTACGTCAGGTTTGTTATTCATACTGTTTGTGCTGCCCTGTCTCTCTACATCAGGTTTGTTATTCATACTGTATGTGCTGCCCTGTCTCTCTTAAGTCGAAGAGAAACCGAATAGAAATAAACAATACAAACCATCCAAAGGGGAGCTGATATTAGCGTCGCTCAGGTAGCAAGATTTGGGTTCATGTATCTCAGAGTCTGTGTCAGTCTGAAGCCAAGCCGACCCACTCCGGTCGAACCCCACTATGGCGGAACCCCACCCCGGCCAAGCCCCAGTCTGACTCACCTTCCCTTTCTCTCCAGACTGAGACATCTCTGCTGAACCTGTAAACACACAGACAGTCATGTTAGTACATGCCCACCCATCCCAAAGCAGATATACAGTTGGGGGGGGTAGCAATTGTAGCCCTGTTTATACACAGACCCCCCATTTTAGGGGAGGGAAACTAATTGGACAAATTAATATAAACATAAATAAAGTCATCATATTTAATATTTGGTTGCATATCCTTTGCATGCCATGACTTCCTGATATCTCTGACCCAACAACATCAAAAAAGACTCCTGATATCTTATTTTCTGGTGCTCTTACAAGCGATACTATAACCTCTCTGTATTTGAATGGATCTCTATGGGAATTGGGGGACGACTAGATTAAGATGTAAAATACACTGGAAAAGTAGGCATCACATGGTTGGCTAAAAGGCTCTAAGTCATCAATGGTCTGAGGTATCAAACGAGCCTTAAACCATCACTTTGCTGCCAGATATACAGTAGATATCTATGGATGGATCACTTTAAGGGTTTCTTCTCCTGACTTATTTTTCCATAGAGTTCAATAGGAAAATGAGTCAGGAGAAACAACCGTTAAATTGAACCATCCATATCTACTGCATATCTGGCAGCACAGTAATGGTTTGAGGCACATTTGATACCTCAGACCCTTGATGACTTACAGCCATTTAGCCAACCATGGGTTCCATACTGTTCCAGCATAATTTACAGCTAAATCTAGTTCCACCCCCCAATTCCCATAGAGATCCATTCAAATGCAGAGGTTATACTATCGCTTAAGAGTACC
Organism: Synaphobranchus kaupii; assembly: GCA_029718625.1. Classification (NCBI taxonomy): domain Eukaryota; kingdom Metazoa; phylum Chordata; class Actinopteri; order Anguilliformes; family Synaphobranchidae; genus Synaphobranchus; species Synaphobranchus kaupii. The sequence continues at coordinate 16,049,889 of CM056376.1, forward strand.
AGAAAATAAGATATCAAGAGTCTTTTGACATCAGGAAGTCATGGCATGCAAAGATATGCAACCAAATATTAAATATAATGAATTAAAAAGGGGGTAATCCCAAACGCGCTACAAGCCGGCTATATAAACAAGGAACTGTAGGTGCTCAACAGAAGGACCAGTGAACAGAAAGGATACCAAACCCGGACTACTTCGCTAGGACTAACCCGAGATAAGGAGGACTGGAGCACACAGAGCTCAGAGCAAAAACAAATATTTTAATACGACTGACGTTTCGACGTCAACGACGTCTTCTTCAGAGTCAAATGAAAAAACGGGTTAGTCCTCGCGAAGTAGTCCGGGTTTGGTATCCTTTCTATTAAATATAAAGACTTTATTTATGTTTATGTTCATCTGTCCACTTACTTTTCATCCCCTAAAATTGGGGGGGGGGCTGTGTATAAAAAGGGCTACAATTGCTACTCGGATCACCTGATATGGACGTAAAACCCTCCAATTAAAGCTGAAAGTCTGCACTTTAACCTCAGTCACTGTTCCATTTCAAATCCAATGTTCTGGAGTACAGAGCCAAACAACAGAAATTGTGTCACTGCCCGAATACTTTCCATCCCCACTGTATACACCCATCCCAAAGAAAATATATACACCCAGCTCTGACCCCACCCCAACGCAAATATATACACCCAGCTCTGACCCCACCCCAAAGCAAATATATACAGCCAGCTCTGACCCCACCCCAACGCAAATATATACACCCAGCTCTGACCCCACTACAAAGCAAATATATACAGCCAGCTCTGACCCCACCCCAAAGCAAATATATACACTCAGCTCTGACCCCACTACAAAGCAAATATATACACCCAGCTCTGACCCCACTACAAAGCAAATATATACACCCAGCTCTGACCCCACCCCAAAGCAAATATATACAGCCAGCTCTGACCCCACCCCAAAGCAAATATATACACCCAGCTCTGACCCCACTACAAAGCAAATATATACACCCAGCTCTGACCCCACCCCAACGCAAATATATACACCCAGCTCTGACCCCACTACAAAGCAAATATATACACCCAGCTCTGACCCCACTACAAAGCAAATATATACACCCAGCTCTGACCCCATCCCAAAGCAAATATATACAGCCAGCTCTAACCCCATCCCAAAGCAAATATATACACTCAGCTCTGACCCCACTACAAAGCAAATATATACACCCAGCTCTGACCCCACCCCAAAGCAAATATACACACCCAGCTCTGACCCCACTACAAAGCAAATATATACACCCAGCTCTGACCCCACCCCAAAGCAAATATATACACCCAGCTCTGACCCCACTACAAAGCAAATATATACACCCAGCTCTGACCCCACCCCAAAGCAAATATATACACCCAGCTCTGACCCCACCCCAAAGCAAATATATACACCCAGCTCTGACCCCACCCCAAAGCAAATATATACACCCAGCTCTGACCCCACCCCAAAGCAAATATATACACCCAGCTCTGACCCCACTACAAAGCAAATATATACACCCAGCTCTGACCCCACCCCAAAGCAAATATATACACCCAGCTCTGACCCCACTACAAAGCAAATATATACACTCAGCTCTGACCCCACCCCAAAGCAAATATATACACCCAGCTCTGACCCCACCCCAAAGCAAATATATACACCCAGCTCTGACCCCACCCCAAAGCAAATATATACAGCCAGCTCTGACCCCGCCCCAAAGCAAATATATACACCCAGCTCTGACCCCACCCCAAAGCAAATATATACAGCCAGCTCTGACCCCACCCCAAAGCAAATATATACACTCAGCTCTGACCCCACCCCAAAGCAAATATATACACCCAGCTCTGACCCCACCCCAAAGCAAATATATACACCCAGCTCTGACCCCACCCCAAAGCAAATATATACACCCAGCTCTGACCCCACCCCAAAGCAAATATATACACCCAGCTCTGACCCCACCCCAAAGCACTGATCCCACCCCAACACAAATACATACACCCAGCACTGGCCCCAGCCCACCCCCCCCCTACCCCCAGCACAGATCTGGGCTCCATTTCAGCCGGGCCCTGCTGGGCTGGTGCTCTGAGTGGTGATAAACAGATCAGGGCCCTGCTGGGCTGGTGCTGAGTGGTGATAAATAGATCCGGGCCCTGCTGGGCTGGTGCGGAGTGGTGATAAACAGATCCGGGCCCTGCTGGGCTGGTGCTGAGTGGTGATAAACAGGAGCTCTGAGGAGCCGTTTCATCACCGGCCCGGGAGAACAATGGACTTTATCAGCACAGTGTGTCCTAATGAGATGGGTTAAGCAGGACTTTATCAGCACAGTGTGTCCTAATGAGATGGGTTAAGCGGGACTGCACGCGCTCTCATCACCCAATCAGGGGTGCAAAACAGTCCTCCACAGCACCAAGTCTGTGCTGATTGACACACCAGTAAACACCGCGCTCTTATCACCTCCTTTCCCCATATTTATTTATTTATTTATCAGTCTTTTATTGAACCAGGAAAACCCCATTGAGATGTAAATCTCTCCCACAGCAGGGTCCTAACATAAAACACTAAGTCACAAAGACAAGCAAAAAATCTAAATGATCCTAACGTACAGGTATGAGACAGGTCTTTAAATAGGAATTAGCAGCAGGGGTTAAAAGCAGGAACATACTCCAGACAGCATGAATGACACATTTAAAATCAGCGTGCCTAGTATATGGTATTTTTATTGACACTCTGCAGTTCCTTTACAGTGCAGCGCGGCTGAGGCCAATCTGTCCAAGTCTAATAGAGGGTTGAGTAACTTTAAAAGTACAGAGACACTGGAGTGAAGGTGATTTAGGAATTCCAGGTGAGCAGACAGGTGAGGTTATTATTGACCTATAGATAAATATACCGGGGGATCCACACCAGTCGTGTAAAAGAGTGCTGGGCCAGTGGTTTAGCACCTGCAATGAAAGGCATATAAAAGGCCTATATAAAACTATCCAAGGTTGGTTGAGAATTTGTGCATGTAAAGTATACCTCTATGGACTAAAGTGATCTGAACTGATGAAGGAAACTTGTATCTGATGCCCATTGATGAGACCTGGGTTTTGTTATGAAGCTACATACAAAATAGTGCTTTCACAGGCTGTGTCTGAATCAGAGCCCTACACCCTTTTGAGGTCAAAAAGCTTTTGAGTGGGCGACTTTTTCTCACAAATGGGGGCACTTAAAATACCAGGATGAAACCCTTATTTCTGGGGTTTTGTTGAGGGAATTCAGGAGCACACTCATCTGCAGAACTGGGCACTCACCCGACAATTTCAGTAAGTAACCCGGAAGTAAAAATGTAAAAGATGTACAGCGTATAAGCATATCTATGGTACAAGAGTGGGTCATATGACAAAATACTCTTTTTTTATTTTTGTTAATTCTATCTTCATTCATAGTCTACACTTTGTAACAATTGTCATATGTTAACTGATTGATATTCTCAATTTAAAAAAAAATTTAAAAAGATATTACAAACTACTTCCTCACTAGTTTGGAAAGTTTTGCGGGATTTCTTTCGCACACTGCTTGCAATGTGAGGGGACAGGGCACATAGTAGACAGGGGTCTGAGTGGACAGGGGACAGTGGACAGGGAACAGGGCTCTGATTCGGACACAGCCACAGTCTATCCCACACAAGGGTGCGAGACACAGCTGTCTGCTAGGGTCACACTGGGTGTCTTAAGGCCAATTCATAGTCACCAAAAAAAAGTATGCGTACGGATGTCCGCAGGGCCCACACGAACCTAAATGACATCACAGCAGACTCAAAATGGACCCTGAGTGGACGTCCGTTTAGGCAGTCCACGTAGGACTCGTTTTTTGTGTCCGTGCAGCCCTGTCCACGTGGACCTGTTGTTTCACCTACATGCGTACCTTCGCTGTACCGTCATCTTCTTCCATGAAGGACGCCATAATTGTTTGCAATTTGCGCACAAAAATTATGGGAAATGTAGTCTACAGGGGGGGTTTGGTACGCTCGACTACGACGGGAAAAAGTCTGTGGACAATCTGGCTTTTCCGTCCGCAAGAGTGTCTGCTCCCTGTTTTAAACACTCTGTAACAGCCTTAACATAAGTACTGATACCCTCACCCATGTACCCTAAACACTACAGTGTGTTTATGTGCCCTCACTCTCACACCCTAAACACTACAGTGTGTTTATATGCCCTCACTCTCACACCCTAAACACTACAGTGTGTTTATATGCCCTCACTCTCACACCCTAAACACTACAGTGTGTTTATATGCCCTCACTCTCACACCCTAAACACTACAGTGTATTTATATGCCCTCACTCTCACACCCTAAACACTACAGTGTGTTTATGTGCCCTCACTCTCACACCCTAAACACTACAGTGTGTTTATATGCCCTCACTCTCACACCCTAAACACTACAGTGTGTTTATATGCCCTCACTCTCACACCCTAAACACTACAGTGTGTTTATGTGCCCTCACTCACACCCTAAACACTACAGTGTGTTTATATGCCCTCACTCTCACACCCTAAACACTACAGTGTGTTTATATGCCCTCACTCTCACACCCTAAACACTACAGTGTATTTATATGCCCTCACTCTCACACCCTAAACACTACAGTGTGTTTATATGCCCTCACTCTCACACCCTAAACACTACAGTGTGTTTATATGCCCTCACTCTCACACCCTAAACACTACAGTGTGTTTATATGCCCTCACTCTCACACCCTAAACACTACAGTGTGTTTATATGCCCTCACTCTCACACCCTAAACACTACAGTGTGTTTATATGCCCTCACTCTCACACCCTAAACACTACAGTGTGTTTATATGCCCTCACTCTCACACCCTAAACACTAGTGTGGTTATTTTTACATTATAATAAATGCCATGCATGTATGCTCATGCATACAAATGACCAGCAGTAAAACTTATTTAGTACATTTGACCTGAAGCAGAACTAAATAAGCCTTCCTGGGAGCTGCTTTTTCGGACATATCATACGGAAGCCAGAGGGAAGCTGTGTATCCACATACTGCCATACTGCCAGCTCAGGAGGACGCTGAAAGGGATTTGTTTGTGTGCTGACAGAAATACTATCATGGCCAGGAAACTGCTGACAACCCCAGAAGCATTGGGCGACGTGTGCAGGGAGACCTCCTTCGTTTGAGCTCCAAATTCTGGACAACGGATTTGGGCCAGAGTGCCTGTGAGAGCACTAAGCAGCAGCAATGAGCTCAGCGTGCAGGGAAACAAATCAATCGTGAGTTGAGCAACAAAGGGCTGGATATCACAATCTCCAGCATTCATTACAGTTTCATTTCTTATGATCAAAGGTGAAAATCTGCCTGGAAAAACAAAATGGCTATCGCCCACAACACTCATCCGCCCAGCTCAGCTCTGAAGACCAATTGTTCTCGGTCACACTGCATATGAAAGGTGAAAAACTGGCAGGACTCAAACAGGCCGACATTAAACTAATCCATGCTTTGTTTTTCCCTTTTCTCCTCTAAAAACGAGGGAGGGGAAATGGCACTATGATTTATAGTGACACGTCTCCTGTCACACTTGTCCCGCTCATGCTGATAAGGGGTTCAGAACAAGTTTAAGGGGTCGATCTAATAAAAGATGGTTTTACATGCCATTTTGTGCTCTTTTTGTTTACATGTTAATCAAATTATATCTATAGTAAATTACTTTTTATCCATCTTACACATCAATTTAACAGGTTTCTTTGCCAGTAAAGAAACATTTAGTACATACTAGGGTTTCTTTCCAATGTTTCTTTCCAAGTGTACATAAAGGAACAGGAAAGAATCTGACCAGAACACACAATACAGCAAATATGAGGCATTGTGCTGTCACTGCTATGCAACCTTTTCTGACCCAATGGGCTTCCTCTCCTTCAGCCATATCAGTTCACTGAAACAGGAGTTAGGCACCAGTGACTCCGAGGACAGTCTCAAACAATTATGTCAATTAACTAAGATATGAAGCAAAACTATGTTACTGTCTCCTAAAAATACAGCCAATTATGTCTAATGCTATGTCCCGAGATGCACGGATAAATTAGACACGATCTCATTTGAAATCGAGTTTTCACAACCATTTTGGTACTGTTACCGGGGAGGGACAGTACTCTCATGATCTCAAGCCGACTTTCTCACGCTGGATGCTTTTAACTCGCACAGAAGCTACCAAATTTTCCAATAGTGGCCCTTAGCCGTGTCACAATAATCAATAAATGACACTTAACTGCTGCCAATTTGTAGTGATAACATTAATTGCACGATTGCGTCAACGCCAAATTTACATCCCATTTCCTAAAACGCTGTATATAAACAATTATAGTGTAGTTGGTTATTTTGTCAACGTATGTTTAAATCACAAACGTATCGTATGCTTCTGACTGGGGTGATATACACTTAACATATTGTGCTTTCATGATCGCTATGGACATTTTGGCCCAGCACACTGTATTTGGTGCCAAAAACTTAAAAATTTCCTAAATATGTCCACACCCAGTTTTGGGAGAAAAAAACAGTATGAAGACAAATTAAGCAGTACTAGAACGCCACGAGCTTCAGGGAAACGCGTTCAAATAAAGAAGAAATAAATAAAATATCCTTAAAAGTATATTTTCCTTTTCAGCGGAGCGATCTTCTAAATTTTCCAACATTCAACATTTCTATGAAAACACTTGAAAAGTTTTCCGGGATAGTTTCAACTTCTCCCCGCAACAGTAACTGATTACTTATAACGTTACACGTTTACATTGTTGCCAAGTTTGTGTGTTATTCTTAGCGCTGCAAACAACAGCAATCCAAATGAACTTGGATAATGTGTTAAATCCTTACCTCTGGGTAATGTACGTAAATAAATAACTTTAGATGAGATTTTTCTCACTGCTCCAATCTATCCCAGGCCAGTCCAGGGAATCCGGAACCTCCCAGATATATTCCGCCTTTATCCCATAATGCCCATTTTTCTGTTCGTGTGGGTGGGACGCTGAAGAATGTCGAGAGACTGAAGCCATTATGGCTCAAAGCCTGGAAGGAGATGCCATTTTAAGGATAGGGAGCTCAGAGCCAATATGGCTTTCATAGTCTACACTTTCGCAATCAAATGGTTCTGTATTTATTGATGTCACTAACAGGCTACATACATACGTAAACAAACTAAATAAAAATACGTAAACACAGGCATACGCCACTGACTGTCCAAACAACGAAACCAACAATTTGTTGTATTTGGTTGTGTAACAACGACGATATTTTTGTTGACACGTTTCATTAATATAACCGAAAGATGTTACTGCATTTGATCTAAAAAACCGATGGGAATATGATAAATGCACACATTGCTGCGCGTGTCTCCTTGTAGCGTGTTCTAGGCAACTCTGATCATAGGTTTTCCCGATATGATCAGATATGTAAATTAAATTAAGTAGCTACACATTATTTACATTTTAGTGTGTGTGTTTTCGGTTTTTGTGATTAAGAAAAAATAGGCTACACTCGCAGCAAGAAAATACACTCAAAGTAACTCCAAAGCATGTTTCCAGAGGCTGTAGCTAGTAGCTACACAAGAACGGATTCATTTTATAGCAATAATTCACAATTTTAGTACCGCCCAGCAAACAGTGGACGTCCCATTTTTGTCCCCTCAAAGTTGTGATATGACGTTCCCTGTGGATGTCCTAAAACATTACTAGTACGTTATTAAAGGTCACTGATTGGTTACAACATGACATTTAATTTGAATTTTTCGGGGACGTTCAAGCAACGCTATCCGGTTATGATATGACGTTTTGCTCATAACATTCATGGGACATTCAGGGACGTTCCTGCAACGTCTGTTACTGGTTACAATATAACGTCATGTAATTAATGTCTGGGGGAGGTTACTAGAACGTCCCGGGAACGTTCTTTGTGACGTCCACGTAACGTTTAGAAAACCCTACAAAAAGACGTCAAGGAGACGTCCTGATGACATTTCGAGACGTTCAGGGGAAATCCTGGGGAACTAATTTTGTTAGCTGGGCGGTACTTCTTTCTTTGAACAGTGGTCTCCAGTTGCATATACAGCCTCCAGAGGTATTACGTCGCTCTGCAAAATGCTTTGGAGTTAGGTGAAGTGTGCAGTTGAAGTCGAAGTTTACATACACTTAGGTTGAAGTCATTAAAACACATTTTTAACCACTCCACAGATTTTATGTTAGCAAACTATAGTGTTGGCAAGTCAGTTAGGACTATTTGGGATCAGTTAGGATCTACTTTGTGCATGACACAAGTAATTTTTCCAACAATTGTTTACAGACACAGTGAATTAAAAGTGAAATAATCTATCACAATTCCAGTGGGTCAGAAGTTCACATACACCAAGTTGACTGTGCCTTTACATTTTTTATATTTGGTCACATATCCTTTGCATGCCATGACTTCCTGACGTCTGTGACCCAACAACATCAAAAGACTCTCGATATCTTATTTTCTGGTACTCTTACAAGCGATATTCTACTATAAAGTCTCTGGGCCCTATCTTACAAAGCGGCGCTAACCCAAACACAAGTGTCTTTGCTATCTTACACCCGGCGCATGGTTCATAACAACGCCTTGCGTTCATGTCCTTTAACTACCATGTATTCTTGCGCCCATTACAAGTGAACTGGGCGTGTTGGTCTTAAGACGAGGAGTGGCCAGGATTCTTTCTGGCGGATTGTTATCTTGAGCCAGCAGAAAGCGCTTGCGCTAGAACCACCACAAACCTGGTCTAAAGTCATGTCGCAGTTGTTTAAATGTTATTTTAACGGCGCATATAAGTGCGTCTACATAGGCGTGTGCACAACGCGCATACCATCCTGTCTGTTACACACAGGGCGCGCACAAGCATGACTAAAATATCTAGATCACAATGCGAAATATTATTATTGTGTAGGCTATGTCAAAAATGCATAATAATAAAAGGTTCCATAGGTCCACATACCTTTCCCTCAGCGAAGGGAAACGATGCCACATTACATTGCTCTCAGCCCACTCCATCAACATCCAGGCGATGTGTGATGGTACGGGACAATGGCTATCCATTAAAAAGGAGCTGATAACACCTATATCAAGCCTAATGCGCGAATTGTCATTTACACCTAATGCGTGAATTGTCATTCAATGGAAAACTCGCGCACTGCAATAAACGGACATTTGAGTTTTGAAAATGCGCTTCAGATGTCATTAGGCTACAATACAGGTCTGTTTATCTAGGAATACAGCCTGTAAGTAAATAGAATGGTTTGTGACTGAAAAAAGTTTAAAACCTTGTCCAGTGAATATTGCTTTTATTGTTTTTCAAATAGCCTAGGCTACAGCGGATTCGCTATACCTATATGGTTAAAAAACGGAGATAAGTAAATGTCACCATGTTAACTGAATTGTAACCTTAGTTATTCTTCGTCCTTCATATTTTTTAAATTACAGTGACAAGGTTTCCATACCCTCAGCTTATTAAAACCCCGTTGATTTCACCTGTTATTCCATAACTGAACAAAATATTTTAAAGAGAACTAAGCGTCTAATTAGAAATGAAAACAAATTTGCAGCACGTTACAATTAATTCACAATTAATTTAAATACCATTATCTACATGTACGCTTTAGAGGAGCAGGTCTGTTTCCCCTGCTGTAAATCGCACTTTTAACGGTCTTCCTGGGAAAGTGGATTGTTTTAAAGCATTACGCTACCAGTAAAACTGGTTGGTCACATTTCCATAAGCAGGACATTATAAAAGAAGGGAAAATATGCGTGAACCTATGGGTTGCCAACCTGACAGCTTTATTGTATTTGTTGTCATCATTAAGGTAAAATAACGTTATTTATTTTATTAATCAAAATTAGAATGCAGGTAATGAACTTCGGATGAAGCTTGAACATGAGTTCATTGCATAATCAAACGAAATTCGTTAAACAAGCAGGCTAATTTGGCGTTTTCTAAGGTGAGACGGAAGCCATTGGTAGCTTATTCTCAGCTGTTGCAGGTGCCTTTAACTAAATTTAACCGCATATATTTTGTAGAATAACAGCACTGTCGGGAATTACCGGGAACTCATAATGGTTTGTCTGAATAATATTTATCATAGGCTACTATTGATCGATATAGCCTATTCCTTGATCGCACTAAACACGCACGAGCATGTCTGTTTCACCATCATATAAGCAATCCGCCAAGGTTGAAAAGCAGGCTTTTAAAGGGAATGGGATATGACATTTTGATTGGTTTATTGCATGTCACGCCCAAGACACACCTATAATTAATGAAGAGACTAGGTTCAGCCCACTTGCACGCTGCGCCGTGCTTAGCGCCCAAAAAACACGCCGTTAAAATAGCAAAAGTGGACTTGGACACGCCCTAAATGGACTTTACGCCATGCACTTAGACCAAGCGCCAAGATCGCCAAGATAGCCAAGATGGGGCCCTCTGCATTTGAATGGATCTCTATGGGAATTGGGGGGTAGCACTAGATTTAGCTGTAAATTATGCTGGAACAGTATGGAATACATGATTGGTAAAATGGCTATAAGTCATCAAGGGTCTGAGGTATCAAACAAGCCCCAAACCATCACTCTGCTGCCAGATATGCAGTAGATATGGATGGATTACTTTAAGGGTTGTTTCTCCTGACAAATTTTCCTATTGAACTCTATGGAAAAATAAGTCAGGAGAAGAAACCCTTCAAGTTATCCATCCATATCTACTGTATTTCTGGCAGCAGAGTGATGATTTAAGGCTTGTTTGATATGTCAGACCCTTGATGACTTACAGCCAGTTAGCCAACCATGTGTTTCCATACTGTTCCATACAGTCATTTAACTGATAACCAGATAGGCATTTTAACTGATAACCAGCTAATCGTTTTAACCGATAACCAGATCATTTTAACTGATAACCAGATAATAATTTTAACTGATAACCAGCTAACCATTTAAACTGATAATCAGATAACCATTTTAACTGTTAACCAGATAACCATTTTAACTGATTAGCAGATAACCATCTTAACTGATAACCAGAAAACCAGATAACCATTTAAACCGATAACCAGCTAACCATTTTAACCAATAACCAGATAACCATTTAAACCGTTAAACCGGATAACAATTTTAGCGGATTCCAATGATAAACATATAACCGGTTACCTCCTGGTAAATTACATATTTATTTGTCTGAATTATTGGGATGGCAGGTATGCCATCCGCCAAGTTATTGGGATGGCAGGTATGCCATCCGCCAAATTACGGCTTGGTGGGGCATGCCCCATACCTATACAGCACCGAGAGTTTGGCACTTTTCAGGGTTTCCTACAGAAGTAACCACAATGACCACAGACTCTCAGCCCTTAAAAACATGAACTTCTGTATGTTCTGACCTCATGTAACCACACAGCATTCAGATAGAACTTCACACATCCACACAATAAAGCCCCAAACTTGGGTTATTCTGCCGGTTTTTTGCTTCTTCTTCTGCTTCTTCTGCTTCTTCTGCTTCTTCTTCTTCTTCTTCTTCTTCTTCTTCTTCTTCTTCTTCTTCTTCTTCTTCTTCTTCTTCTTCTTCTTCTTCTTCTTCTTCTTCTTCTTCTTCTTCTTCTTCTTCTTCTTCTTCTTCTTCTTCTTCTTATATCATGTGGAAAAGTTTTTTTTTTCCCATAATTCCATTCAAAAAGTGAAACTTTCATAGATTATAGATTCATTACACACAAAGTGAAATATTTCTAGCCTTTATTTGTTTCATTTTTCATAATTTTGGCTTACAGCTCCAGAAAACCCCCAAAACAGTATTTCAAGAAATTCGAATAATGTGTCGAAAATCAGCATTTACTTCAGTTATTTCAGAGAATGAATGTTTTAGACTGAGTGTCACACTATCATCTATTTTACTCAAAACACCTGCAAAGTTTATCTCAGTTTGGTTCAGTATGGGGAAGACTGCAGACTTGACAATTGGCCAGAAGACCATTATTGACACCCTCCAGAAGATGGGTAAGCCACAAAACGTCATCGCTAAGGAGGCTGGCTGTTCACAGAGTGCAGTGTCCAAGCATATCAATAGAAAGTTTAGTGGAAGGGAAAAATGTGGCAGGAGAAGGTGCACAAGCAAAAGAGATGACCGCAGGCTTCAGCGGATTGTCAAGCAAAGACAATTCCAAAATTTGGCGGAGATGCAGAGGGAGTGGACTGAGGCTGGAGTCAGTGCTTCAAAAACCACCACGTAAAGACATATCCGGGACATGGGCTACAACTGTCGGATTCCTCGAGTCAAGCCACTCGAAGTGATTTTCGACACACTATTCTAATTTCTTGAAATACTGTTTTGGGGGTTTTCTGGAGCTGTAAGCCAAAATTATGAAAAATGAAACAAATAAAGGCTAGAAATATTTCACTTTGTGTGTAATGAATCTGTAATCTATGAAAGTTTCACTTTTTGAATGGAATTATGGAAAAAAAAACAACTTTTCCATGATATTCTAATTTTTTGGAAAGGATCTGTATCTACTGTTTTCTTTCTGGCTAAGATTCCTGGGAAATATGCGTTGTCCAATTAAGCTTGTTCGCCAACGTTACTTCCTGCTTCTCGTCAGAAAGCAGAAACAAGCTAGGCTACTACAAAGCGAATCAACATGCATTATAGCCTACATTCAATGCACTACAGAAAACAAAACTAAACCTAGCTGTCCGGTACCAAAAGATTTCCCGCAGGTAACGTTCTACACTACCGGAAAGAAACTCACTAGCTCACTCGTTAGCTTGTAGCCCACACATGGAATGTTGGAGTTACGCATCCGGCAATCCAGTGTTGAATAGCCTAACGTTAAATGTATTTCATAGAATACTAATAGCCCTATTTTAAAACTGTATTTCCATATTTTACTGATGCAAACTATTTAGGCTGTACTAGCTATTTAGGCTGTATGTCTTTCAGCTAGAATGTGTTTGCGTTTAGCCCATTGTGCATGTATGTCTCCATGTAGACTTGGTTCATTAATTTACATGCTTCTTCATGATCCATAGCTCAGGTGGTGCTGTTCATTGTATTTCATTACACATTAAATACTGCTCATCTACAAACTCTTTTAATGTAATTGTGTGCTGTCTGTAATAGGATAACTGTTCTCATTCTTGTCAATAGAGGGCGTTATGGTTAAGCGAATGTCTGCATACATTTCTTTGGAATGCATGTCTCTCTCCGTGTTTATCTTCATGCATTATTCATCATTAGTTAGCTATACAAAATAAGTGATATCAGATCAAAAACGTCTCCGACGTAAAAAAAGAAGCCAATTTACTCACGCATAGCCTACATAGCGCTGTCCATAAGTTCTTAATTCCAACTTGCAAAAACTAGGCCTGCCTTTAAAAGTCTTGATATCAAAATGTGGCCAAGTTACAACTAACAATATTGCCTATCGTAGCTCACACTAAATAAACTAGCTCTATTCCAAAGCAATGCTATCCAAACTTTCCTAAATTATTTAATGCAACTTGGCCCTGTGTTTCTTCATCTTACCATCTCAAGAGAATGTGGTCAATTAAACTGTATGTGCCACATCAAACTGCAAAATTACATTACATTACATTATAGGCATTTAGCAGACGCTCTTATCCAGAGCGACTTACACAACTTCTTATTACATTTATCCATTCATACAGCTGGATATATACTGAAGCAATTCAGGTTAAGTACCTTGCTCAAGGGTACAACGGCAGTGTTCTACCTGGGAATCGAACATGCAACCTTTCGGTTACAAGTCCAGTTCCTTAACCATTACTCTGATTCAGATGTGTTACACTTAGAAATTAAACAGAAAAATTACTACACTATAGGGCATGTTTGAACAATTATCTGCATCCACTGCTTTGGGTCTATGAAAAGCACAGAATGAATAAAATGTATTATTATTATTATGAATTTATTGATTTATTTATTTGGATTTCTATCAAAACCTGTATGGTCCTACAGAGCATAGATATCCTTGTGTTCACAAAATTCTGTTTGCAAATATCATGATAATTTTTAACTGCATTTATTTATTCATCACCCCTTTCTCTATTGTACATGATGTTTCTTCATATAAATGTCTGTTTGTGAATTGTAAAGAATGCTGTAGCTGCAGTTAACATTTTAAAACCTGTACATTTTCTCAAGTAAACTTGCCAACAAAGTACAACCATATCCTTTCTGGCGTGTAATTATTCATCAGCTGTTAAAAACATTCATTGAAATGATTTTCCATGAGGCACAATCTCTTCACATGCAAAGATGAAGAAACACAGGGCCAAGTTGCATTAAATAATTTAGGAAAGTTTGCATAGCATTGCTTTGGAATAGAGCTAGTTTATTTAGTGTGAGCTACGATAGGCAATATTGTTAGTTGTAACTTGGCCACATTTTGATATCAAGACTTTTAAAGGCAGGCCTAGTTTTTGCAAGTTGGAATTAAGAACTTATGGACAGCGCTATGTAGGCTATGCGTGAGTAAATTGGCTTTTTTTACGTCGGAGACATTTTTGATCTGATATTTAATTAACATTGGAGAAAGTTGATTCAGGAAGTGACCAATAGATAGTTTAAGATGGATTCCTGTTGCAGGTACACAGCTCCAATGTAAAGAGATGATTTAAAGACAGTCAGTCACAGGGGTGAGGCGTGTATGATCAGGCGTGTCCCAATACTCGAAAAATAGACCCTCCTTTCCTTCACTGCCACCTCCTCTCCTCCGTGCCCCGGAAACGGATCTTTGTGTTTTAATCTTATGTTGCTGATTACATCTTAATTACGTATTAATGGTTACATATTAATTAATGTCTCAATGCAAACCGCAATGTCAGGTACATTGTATACTGTACGTGCACATACTTGTACTCAAAACATTCAGACAGTTTTGCATACTTCCGGGTAGAAGAGGAGTTGTAGTGGGGGAGTGGAGGAAAGGAGGTGGGGAGTGAAGAATATTGAGATGCAGCCCAATTTGGTTGGCTCCTTCCACCACTAAGGAAGCGCAGTGCTGAAATCTTCTAGCTTTATCGGGAATACTGCAGCTCCACTGCACTCAGATTGTAACAACATCCTGTTTTGTTTCACACCTGCAGTGAATATATTGAAATGCACCAGATGGATGTTCTTTAACACACCTCTCTGTCTCCCTGCAGCGCCTCCTGGAGGCCAGGAACAGCATCTTCGGCGCTTTCACTGGTGGCCAAGCCATTCTCAATAAACACAGTGGAAAGGCATCTTGGCTGTTCAATTATCTTCTTTTCATGTGAAATCTTAGACATCATAACTAGGCCACCAGAAACCTTGTCACCTGCAGGGATTTAAACTTGCATTTTATTTGTTGTCCTCCAGGGGTCCCCATAGGCACTCCAACAGCACAGTCAAGTGACTAATCATACAATTAAGTTTCTAATGGAGACATTTGCAAAAACAATTAGAGTTGATCTAATATAGGGAGAGTCAGGAAGGAAAGGGAACATGGATGGAAATTGAAATGCTATGAACAGCATGTGAGGAGCAAGGTTATTATAGTTTTTACTTTTTAATTTAGTTTTTATCTTAATTCATTTTACTTTCTAATTTAGTTTTAGTTTGTTTTCAGAGTATGTTTATAGTTTTAGTTTAGTTTTACAATCAGTTTGTTTAGTTTTAGTTTTTCAACCGATTTTATTTATCGTTTTTATTTTAATTTCAGTTAATAACAGTCAATAGTTGGGTAGGGGGAGGGAAAAAATAGATATTGGTTTTGAATGTTTCAAATTACACTATATGCAATGCGGATTATCCAAACAAAAAAATTCTGTGCTGTCAACAGTCAGGAGGAGGATCAGAATCTAAAATTCTAAATTATTCAAGGTCATTTTTATTTTATTTCTGTTAGTTTTACAACACTACATTACAGTTTTAGTTTCGTTTTTAAAGTTATTTTATTATATTTTTTTATTTCAGTTACCTAAAATGTTTTTTTTAAATTTTATTTTAGTTTCAGCTTTAGTTTCAATTTCAGCTAACTGTAATAACCTTGGTGAGGAGTGAGCCAGTGGTCTTCAGTCCTGGGGAGCTGCAGGATCTGCTGGCTTGTGTGGTCACTCAGCACCTGAGTAGCACAGCCATTTATCAGGTAAAGCAGTGGATTACTCAGCTAGCTCACCTGGTTTCTTGGGTCAGAATCGGTCGCTGATCTGAAAATGGCTGAAAATGTGCAATCATGATTCGATTGAAGGAATTATGTAATTTTGTGTATGTTATAATTTATTTTTATAGTTTGTATTGTCTTAATGTAATAATGTGTTCATCTTATTGACTGTATGGACCATCTTTTCCCACCAAGGGATTAGTGTTGGAAATGAGAAACACGTGCACAGTACATGGAAATGAGAAACACATGCACAGTAAATGGAAATGAGAAACACGTGCACAGCACATCGGACAGTTCATTTGCAATTGTCATTGTTTTCTGTGCTTGTCCCTTACAAATAAACCAATAAAGAAAATATAAATAACTTTTTTGTTAAATGTTATAAAAGTTATACATTTCCCACTGCCTCTATCAAAACCTAAAATGCCCCTGTACAACATTTAAAAATACTGCAGCATGTCCACAGTAGTAAGTAATCAAACTGAATTTAACATGTGAATGTCACTTGTAAACATCACTGTGAATCATCATCTGTGCTTAATTAGTGGCAATTACATTATCAACTTAGATTATCGAGGTGGCAAATGGGATAATTGTTTGAGAAATGACCTGACAAAGAGGCTATGGCGACCTCTAGCTGGCGGAGGACTGAAGTACCATGCAAGCAAACAAGGGGAGACAAACTGTGGCCCTAATCATGAGCAGTGCAGGCTCCTTCTCTCCGTGTGTGTGTGTGTGTGTGTGTGTGTGCGTGCGCGTGCGCGTGAGTGTGCGTGTGAGTGTGCGTGCGTGTGAGTGTGTGTGCGTGCGTGTGCGTGCGTGTGTGTGTGTGTGAGTGCGTGTGTGTGAGTGCGTGCGTGCGTGTGTGTGTGTGTGTGTGTGTGTGCGCGTGCGTGTGAGTGTGTGTGTGTGTGTGTGTGTGCGTGCGCGTGTGTGTGCGTGCGTGCGTGTGTGTGTGCGTGCGTGCGTGCGTGTGTGTGCGTTGGCTTAATACAGGAAATCTTCCTCATGCCAATGGAATGGAAAACCGTGGTCTCAAACATTAATAAAAAATAAGAATTCCAGAAAAGATTGTGTGTCATGCTGAATTTCTCTCTTTGATCTGTTTGTCTGTAATGCAGGTTAGAATAATAAAAAATATAGGCACACAGCTGACAGAGACTAAGGTAAGCTTACCAATAGTTTGGAATTCATTTGAAAACAGGAAGCAAACTAACAAAAGCCAGGCAAGGTCAATTCCAGAAATGCCACTGAGTAAAATATATGTCCAGGATTCTGTATCATAAATCCAGGTGGGGGTCATAAATCCAGGTGGGGGGTTACCAGTAAGCGTTTATGTAGGGGCGCCATATGGGGGGAAATCCCTGGTGACACCCTGTGTTTATGCAGCATCGTTTACTTTGGCTGGACCCATTTGGAATAATAAATGCATTCTAAGACTGAGGAACATTTTAATCATAGCAATTTCACAACTAAATGAAAATTTTAATTGGAAAGTTTTCCAACATTCTTTAAATGTTTCATAAGCTCGGAGAGCGCTGACAGATGCATCCTGATGCCCCTCATCACATATGATAATATGCTACTTCAACTGAGTATCGTTTTTTAAAATAATTCACAAATTTACTAACCTGACACATTATGTTCTACCAAGTCTATTATTAGCTTTTAGTTGTGGCTCTGTCACCAGTTTTAGAACTTGAACATTACTTGTCAAGTATAAAAGGAGAAGTCGGAAATCCGGGTAGCTGATCTCCGAGACCATTGGAAAAGGAGATGAAGGGGTTTAAGGAGCACAATTCCATCAATGTCTCGTTTTTGAATGTTAATTTAAAGTAATTTCAGTTGATGTCCACTTTAAATATATTTAAAAAATATTTGTCCCAATAAGATTAAGGATTTATTCTCAAATATGTAAAATATTATAAAATAATATTTCACAAATTAATAAATTGTGAGCCTTTTCATATCAGGATTTTATTTAAATTAGATTGGTTTCAGTTTAGTCCCATGAAACAAATTTCAATATTCAGTGAATTATTGGGGCTCTGCACTTTTGTATTTTGTGAAGAGCAGAGTGCATGCAATAAGGGGTACTTACCTGTTCCACTGTCTGTTTCAGCGCCACATACTGAGGGCATTGTGTAATAAGCCACTAGTGGATACCAGCCAATCCCGCAGGGCACAATAATATTTCATTATTAAACCGATGAATAGCCTATGATAAAATATTTGCAGTTGAAATGAAACTATTGTACGAGTACTGCGTATAGGACACAGCGTTAGCTCATGAGTGAGGTAGAACCGGTTCAGATAATTTGATCACCTTGTTGGGCTCAAAACTCGCATGAACACATCTGATCCACTTTAGTGAAGACAAAGCTACATGCAATATTAATGAGCAACATAGTATACATCTGTAGATGAAAATGAACTTCTTGAAGGTGTTGCTCCAACAATTCAAAAATTTTAATCATTATTTTTTCAATATCGACTGATGTTTGAGGTAGACAATTAAATGTTTCATATAGCAAAAAACATGTAATCAGTTCAACACATGATTATATAGTTGTGCTGTATCAAACGCATTCTTGTCTGCTATGACAACATGTTTAGACGACATTAGCAATAATGCAGTCAATGTAAATATAAATTAGATGTCATTATTGTATTTAGTGGGTAAAGATATTTGTAGTTTGCCGCGGATGTAACCCCTCTTTCATGGAATGTTTTTACAAGCTGAGTAAATTCCAGGAGCGCGCGCTGTAAAATCCATCCTACGTCTCCTGCCCCTTCTGTAGCGACACGGCGCCCTTATTCAGTCAAGTAACCGCTCTCTTCCAACGCGACTTCTCTTTGTCCCCTTTCTTCCAATACACCTGCCTTTTCATTGGCCAAGAGGAGATACGGCGCGATCTGATTGGACGTAAGTTTTTCCTCTCGATTGAACACTTGTAGTGTAGCCCACCCCACCAACTAAATATCCGGAGTCCTTTATCATTGCGCTCCAGTTTGAAATACACCCTGGTTTGAGCGAATACGACTCAGAGCTGTGTTAAAGGTCATAAATACGGGAGAGCGATGTGCCCTTAAATTAAACGGTACACGTTCTTCACAACCAAGGAAAGAAGATTTGTGTTTTAATTGAAGTACCACCTGGTTCATACAATTCCAGCGGAGAGAAGCAGCCAAGAACTATTCAAATAGTAATAAATAAAAACTAAAGAAAAGGACTTAAAATGGTTTCCGCTGGTTTGGAGATCATAGGTTTAGCACTGTGCGTTATCGGCTCGCTGCTTGTGATGGTGGCATGCGGTCTGCCCATGTGGAAAGTGTCAGCGTTCATCGAAAGCAACATCGTCACCGCCCAAACCAGCTGGGAAGGACTATGGATGTCCTGCGTGGTGCAGAGCACAGGCCAGATGCAGTGCAAGGTGCACGACTCGGTGCTCGCGCTCACCCATGACCTACAGACTGCGCGAGCCCTCACCATCATCTCCTCCGTACTGGGTGTATTGGGCTTGATGGTGACGATTGCCGGCGCGCAGTGCACCAACTGCATCAAAGCAGAAACAGTGAAAGCTAGGGTGGTGAACGCCGGTGGGGTGATCTACATCATAAGCGGGGTGCTCGCCTTGGTGCCCTTCTGCTGGATGGCTAACAACATAATCTCGGACTTCTACAACCCTCATATCTCAACATCTCAGAAACGAGAGATTGGGGCCGCGCTTTACATCGGCTGGGCTGCCACCGGGCTCCTGTTGATTGGCGGCGCTATGCTGTGTTGTTCCTGCCCAGCATCTGAAAATTCATCTTACTCAGTCAAATATGCGCCTACAAAAAGAGCCACGCCGAACGGGGACTATGATAAAAGGAATTATGTTTAGGTTTCACACTGGCAACTTTAGCGGCTTCCCGTTGTATCTTTTGAGATAAAATCTTTTTCAACGTTTTGCACCTGAAATTTGAACTGTTTGAACTGAAAATGATGTAAAGTTTTGCCGTTCAGCCAACTCGCATTTTAATATAAAAGTTACGGAGACCGTTGTAACCAGTGGACATATTTTGGAGATTGTCCAAATATATGTCGACGAAACATGCATGTAGTAGATAAATGAGAGAAACAGAGATGTTTGTATTTTAGGTACCTGCATTTCCAGTGCAGAGCTCGAGTCATACATGTTAAATAGAAACTTTTGTTGGATTTTAGCTTTAGCGTTTTGAATTGTTTACCTTTGTACAAACTATTCGAGATGTTTCTTTTTTGAAGGGGAAGGGGTGAACGCTGAAAGCATCTATATCCGCTTCATATTATGTGTATTTGTTAATACAGCTACAACGTGAATAGGCCAACACTGTACAGCTTCTCGCAGCAAACAGGTCGGCTAGCGTATATTTTACAAGGATTTTCTGAGAATTAAATATCGTGTCGATCCATAATGGCTGGAGCCCATAGGGGCCTGTTTTTGTGCCAATTAATTTCTGTTTTCAGGATTTCCCTCCTCCAATTACCAGAGGCTTTTTAATGAGAATCCAATAAGGTTGCGATCAAGACCGCGACACGAACTCGCAATTCAGTATAAACCTCAGGTATGTCTAAGATAACGGGGAATACATGAGTGTATTTTTCATGTACAAAGTTGCAAACAATGTTTTTACATTAATATTGTAGGATTAAAATACACAAACATACGTACGTGTTTAAACTGGGAATATAATGCAGAATGTGTTAAAAACAATTGAACTGTGTTGCTTGATTGTATCGTAAGTCTTTTCAACAAACTGCATTCCCGTTTATCTTCTGGAAGCATTTATTTTTGTATCTGACAAAGGTTATACTGTACTTTGGACTCATTTGGCTGTGGTGTTATTTTTTTTTTAGAAATAAACATACATTTTAACTACCCGTTTGTGTATGTGTACTTGTAAGGTTACTTATTGGCTTACTGTTGTGCACGCCAATGATTGATATCGTGTGGTCCCCCACCCCTCCCCCACCCCCCCCCCCCCCAAAAAAAATAAAAATATATATATATATATATATAATCATACTGACTGCGCCCGGTGTTTGAATTCGTATTTACCTTTTAGGGTTGTTTTTAACGCACTTGTTTCAGGTTGGAAAATGCACTAATGTACGTCGCTCTGGATAAGAGCGTCTGCCAAATGTCTAAAATGTAAAATAAATGTAAATGTGGCGTGTGCTGATTCAGATATATAATTTTAAAAAAACAATAGTTACCATAAAATAATATTAGCCTATTATTATAAATAAAACAATTATTCTAATAATGAAAATAGAAAATAAAGCAGTGATCAGGTTTGGGCCGGTTAGGTTAATACACAATAGCTTTCGTCTAAAACAGCATTACAACGGTTACAACATATCAGGGTTACTTCCTTTAACAGCACGGTAGCTACTTCAGCTAGGGATGGGATTTAAGTTCTTACGCTGGGTGTAGTAAAACATGCGTCTATATAAAGGAAATTTATGAATGTTGAAATATTTAACATTTCCAATAAGACGAGCTGATGTTTTGCAACAAAGTTTTGTTTTGGTAGCCTATTCTCTGAAACGCTGATTTGAGTTTTTAATGTGACTGACTTTGTTCATCACTATTATTTAATAAGGGATGCTCCCAAACGCTTAAGTAGTGTCCCGAATTCCCACAGCGGGCCCTTTGACCCCCTTGTCAGCAGGAGAAAGTATTTCGGTAAGCCATAAAAACGCGCATGACAATACCCATTCAGTCAAAGGGTTCTTCAGTATAACGCACAATACCCCAACACCCCTCCCATCCCCCATCAAACTTGAAGAGGCGAGAGTGAAATAGGCGAGACGCTTCTTAGAATTTGCTGGCAACATCTACCCCATGTTACACTACAAATCAGTTATCGTAGCGAATATCCGACCCCTCTTGGAAAAGTTCAAGTTCAGTAGCCTATACGTCTCTGAAAGCATTTGACTGCTCGCGCTCTGTCTACGTTGTTATTTCACCTAGTGTACCCTAAATTGCTAAAAGGTAGTACAAATTCACGCACATATAGAAATAATTGATCCAACGCCAGTCTCTGCATTAATGCAAATAATATATTATCGTATAATGAGGGCAAATTAAGCCTATACTGATCAAAAAAATACAACCCTTTCTTAGAAATGGCGCGGCTTTATTGTGAGTGAAGCAACTAGCTAATAATAAATGTATCCCTGCTCCAAATATTTGGAACACATTTCAAAGCGCATTATATTTAAGACCAACCACATAAGACGCTTAGCCAGTCATATGCGCGCATTAAGCCAGAAATCACGCCGCGGTTGAGAACAGTTATGAACAAACAATAAGTCATTATTACATGGTAAATCTGTATAAACGGCAATTATTGGCATTTTGGAATTTTAGTCCAACAGTTACGGGTTTCCCCGCAACTCCTAGCTTTTCCAATCATGGGTGCATTTACCCTTCGACTGGTAGCTTATCACATGATATAAATAACACACTAGTCCTAGTGTGTGTAGGATCAAAAATGCGTAAGGCAAAAACTTTGAGAACAGAATCCACGTTTCAAACTGAAACATAGTTTCAAAGAAACAGAAAAATAAAGAAAAAAGCATAAACCATGTGATCAGTGGAATTCAAAAGCCATGTTCTAAGCAGGCTGAAAAACAAAACACTTTCTCTCACTTAAGTACTATTATAATAGTTTGGGTATAGGGCCCAATAACAATCTCCCTTAATTACAGTCTATAATTGGCTTTCAAAGGTTGGCATCTATTGAGTTTTTCAGGCCAAACATGGCTGCATCCTACTTACTGTGGCAGAGAGCAGCAGTTTGAGGTGTTATTGTGTGGCTGTTAGTTCCAGTCTACTCGCATTTAGTCATAGGGGGTGGGGGGGTGGGGAGGGTGTGGGGGCAGGCATCTTTAAAAGAGCCTTCCCCCCAGGAGAGAAAAGAGGCAAACAGTGTGACAACGTCACTGAAAGACTCCTCGCCATGGAAACTGTAAAGAGTCTGCAGTTGCCTAGTTACAGGGACCTGTAATGTGGTCATATGGACATTTTTAATGAAGGGAATTCCAAGCAGACATTCCTGCATGCAAATATGATAACATGCAACATTTTTTGGAGAACTTTTCAGGATGTTTGTACACTAGCACACTGACTCTTAACACCATAGCCTACTAATTCATGCTTGTGCGTTCTCTACAAACATAGATTATATTGCAGGAGAGATACTGTAATGAGGTTGGCCAGCATTTTAAAGAGTCAACTTGAGCCCTCTGGATCCCAACAGCTTGGGGGAGGGATTGGATTTGACCATTTCTCATGACGTGAGTGTTGAACTTTGACCTCAGACTGGTTAGCAGGGCCAAGAGTCACTGACCGGTGCTGACAGACCATGATCTCATCTCACAGGCATCCGCTCGTGCCGGGGGCCGAGCCCATTGGCCAGTTAACACCCCGGGCAGAGCCCATTGGCTAATTTACACCCTGGGCAGAAACCAGCCTTACAAACACAGCCTCCACAGACTCCAGCCTTACAAACACAGCCTCCACAGAAACCAGCCTCTACAGAAACCAGCCTTACAAACACAGCCTCCACAGAAACCAGCCTCTATAGAAACCAGCCTTACAAACACAGCCTCCACAGAAACCAGCCTCTACAGAAACCAGCCTTACAAACACAGCCTCCACAGAAACCAGCCTCTACAGAAACCAGCCTTACAAACACAGCCTCCACAGAAACCAGCCTTACAAACACAGCCTCCACAGACTCCAGCCTTACAAACACAGCCTCCACAGGCCTGCAGGAGCCAGCCTTACAAACACAGGCTCCACAGAAACCAGCCTTACAAACACAGCCTCCACAGACACCAGCCTTACAAACACATCCTCCACAGAAACCAGCCTTACAAACACAGCCTCCACAGGCCTGCAGGAGCCAGCCTTACAAACACAGCCTCCACAGAAACCAGCCTCAACAGAAACCAGCCTTACAAACACAGCCTCTACAGAAACCAGCCTTACAAACACAGCCTCCACAGAAACCAGCCTCAACAGAAACCAGCCTTACAAACACAGCCTCCACAGAAACCAGCCTTACAAATACAGCCTCCACAGAACCAGCCTTGCAAACAGAGCCTCCACAGAAACCAGCCTCCACAGAAACCAGCCTCCACAGAAACCAGCCTCCACAGATACCAGCCTTACAAACACAGCCTCCAGAGAAACCAGCCTGTACAGAAACCAGCCTTACAAACACAGCCTCCACAGAAACCAGCCTCCACAGATACCAGCCTTACAAACACAGCCTCCACAGAAACCAGCCTCCACAGATACCAGCCTTACAAACACAGCCTCCAGAGAAACCAGCCTCTACAGAAACCAGCCTTACAAACACAGCCTCCACAGAAACCAGCCTCTATAGAAACCAGCCTTACAAACACAGCCTCCACAGAAACCAGCCTCAACAGAAACCAGCCTTACAAACACAGCCTCCACAGAAACCAGCCTTACAAATACAGCCTCCACAGAACCAACCTTACAAACACAGCCTCCACAGAAACCAGCCTTACAAACACAGCCTCCACATAAACCAGCTTGACAAACACAGCCTCCACAGACACAAGCCTTAGAAACACAGCCTCTACAGGCTTGCAGGAACCAGCCTTACAAACACAGCCTCCACAAAAGAAAAACCAATACCACACAAAACATAATTTATTTTCCTTTCTGACCAGACTTTATGGAGTATCCACTACCATTGATGAGGGAAAAAAAAAAAACATCCTAAAGATGGTGTAAAAAGTGTGGGGTAAGGTTATCATCAGGATGTGCTTTGTCTTGTCTGTTCTGTAGTGATCTTGATGATGTCTCTGTATGCACTTATTGTACGTCGCTTTGGATAAAAGCGTCTGCTAAATGAATGTAATGTAATGTAATCATTTCATGAATGTTTGTTCTGATGCTGGGGAGAGGGGTGATTAGGGTAATGTCTAAACAGCAGGTGCAGCGATGTAAGGGAGCCTTCAGCAGTGACTCAGAGACCCAACAGTGTAATCAGACATCCTGTCCTGTGGCAGAATGAGTTATAGGAGAGGAAGGAAGGGGCTTGAGGAGGGGAGGGGGGGGGGGGGGGGGGGGGGGCTCACCCACTGTCTATTCAACATTTCTAATGACCTCACACTAACCACAATAAAACTGCAGTGTGAGTCAAAAACACACCAGCCCCACTCCTGAGAGTCAAACACACACCAGCCCCACTCCTGAGAGTCAAACACACACCAGCCCCACTCCTGAGAGTCAAACACATACCAGCCCCACTCCTGAGAGTCAAACATACACCAGCCCCACTCCTGAGAGTCAAACACACACCAGACCCACTCCTGAGAGTCAAACACACACCAGCCCCACTCCTGAGAGTCAAACACACACCAGCCCCACTCCTGAGAGTCAAACACATACCAGCCCCACTCCTGAGAGTCAAACATACACCAGCCCCACTCCTGAGAGTCAAACACATACCAGCCCCACTCCTGAGAGTCAAACACACACCAGCCCCACTCCTGAGAGTCAAACACACACCAGCCCCACTCCTGAGAGTCAAACACATACCAGCCCCACTCCTGAGAGTCAAACATACACCAGCCCCACTCCTGAGAGTCAAACACACACCAGCCCCACTCCTGAGAGTCAAACACACACCAGCCCCACTCCTGAGAGTCAAACACACACCAGCCCCACTCCTGAGAGTCAAACACATACCAGCCCCACTCCTGAGAGTCAAACATACACCAGCCCCACTCCTGAGAGTCAAACACACACCAGACCCACTCCTGAGAGTCAAACACACACCAGCCCCACTCCTGAGAGTCAAACACACACCAGCCCCACTCCTGAGAGTCAAACACATACCAGCCCCACTCCTGAGAGTCAAACATACACCAGCCCCACTCCTGAGAGTCAAACACATACCAGCCCCACTCCTGAGAGTCAAACACACACCAGCCCCACTCCTGAGAGTCAAACACACACCAGCCCCACTCCTGAGAGTCAAACACATACCAGCCCCACTCCTGAGAGTCAAACATACACCAGCCCCACTCCTGAGAGTCAAACACACACCAGACCCACTCCTGAGAGTCAAACACACACCAGCCCCACTCCTGAGAGTCAAACACACACCAGCCCCACTCCTGAGAGTCAAACACACACCAGCCCCACTCCTGAGAGTCAAACACACACCAGCCCCACTCCTGAGAGTCAAACACACACCAGCCCCACTCCTGAGAGTCAAACACACACCAGCCCCACTCCTGAGAGTCAAACACATACCAGCCCCACTCCTGAGAGTCAAACATACACCAGCCCCACTCCTGAGAGTCAAACACACACCAGACCCACTCCTGAGAGTCAAACACACACCAGCCCCACTCCTGAGAGTCAAACACACACCAGCCCCACTCCTGAGAGTCAAACACACACCAGCCCCACTCCTGAGAGTCAAACACACACCAGCCCCACTCCTGAGAGTCAAACACATACCAGCCCCACTCCTGAGAGTCAAACATACACCAGCCCCACTCCTGAGAGTCAAACACACACCAGACCCACTCCTGAGAGTCAAACACACACCAGCCCCACTCCTGAGAGTCAAACACACACCAGCCCCACTCCTGAGAGTCAAACACACACCAGACCCACTCCTGAGAGTCAAACACACACCAGCCCCACTCCTGAGAGTCAAACACACACCAGCCCCACCCCTGAGAGTCAAACACATACCAGCCCCACTCCTGAGAGTCACACACACCAGCCCCACTCCTGAGAGTCAAACACACACCAGCCCCACTCCTGAGAGTCAAACACACACCAGACCCACTCCTGAGAGTCAAACACACACCAGGCCCACTCCTGAGAGTCAAACACATACCAGCCCCACTCCTGAGAGTCACACACACCAGCCCCACTCCTGAGAGTCAAACACACACCAGCCCCACTCCTGAGAGTCACACACACCAGCCCCACTCCTGAGAGTCAAACATACACCAGCCCCACTCCTGAGAGTCACACACACCAGCCCCACTCCTGAGAGTCAAACACACACCAGACCCACTCCTGAGAGTCAAACACACACCAGACCCACTCCTGAGAGTCAAACACATACCAGCCCCACTCCTGAGAGTCACACACACCAGCCCCACTCCTGAGAGTCAAACACACACCAGCCCCACTCCTGAGAGTCAAACACATACCAGCCCCACTCCTGAGAGTCACACACACCAGCCCCACTCCTGAGAGTCAAACACACACCAGCCCCACTCCTGAGAGTCAAACACATACCAGCCCCACTCCTGAGAGTCACACACACCAGCCCCACTCCTGAGAGTCAAACACACACCAGCCCCACTCCTGAGAGTCAAACACACACCAGCCCCACTCCTGAGAGTCAAACACACACCAGCCCCACTCCTGAGAGTCAAACACATACCAGCCCCACTCCTGAGAGTCAAACATACACCAGCCCCACTCCTGAGAGTCAAACACACACCAGACCCACTCCTGAGAGTCAAACACACACCAGCCCCACTCCTGAGAGTCAAACACACACCAGCCCCACTCCTGAGAGTCAAACACACACCAGCCCCACTCCTGAGAGTCACACACACCAGCCCCACTCCTGAGAGTCACACACACCAGCCCTGTCTGAGTATAAGGATCTGCAGTTTTAATTTTTAACAAGGCCCTGAATCCAGTAACAGATGCCGTTTTAATTTACAAACCCCAATTTCAAAAAAAGTTGGGACAGTATGTAAAATGCACATAAAAGCAGAAAGCAATGATTTGTAAACTCTCTTTTGCATATATTTGATTGAAAAGAAAACAAGGAAAAGATATTTAATGTTTTACCTTATCAACTTATTTAGATTTTTGTAAATATACCCTAATTCCGAATTTGATGCCTGCAACAAGTTGGGACAGGGGCAAAAAAAAAAAAAAAAAAAAAAGACTGGGAAGACTATGGAAAAAATTAGTCAAGAGAAACAAGCCTTCAAGTGATCTATCCATATCTACTGCATGCATCTAATATTGGCATTCATACACTTCGTGGTACTCAAATTGAAACTGTAGAATCTTATAAATATTTAGGAATTTGGCTTGATGGTAGATTTTCCTTTAAGACTCATGTGGAACATCTGTCTCAAAAGCTAAAAGGTAAAATTGGTTTCTTGTACAGAAATAAAGCATGCTTTTCTTTTGCTAATAGGAAAACAATTGTACAATCAACTGTCTTATCTGTTTTTGATTATGGAGACATTCTGTATATGCACGCTGCCCCTTCCACTTTAAAGCCCCTTGATGCAGTTTATCACAGTGCATTGCGTTTTATCACTGGGGATACATTTCTCACGCATCATTGTGTTTTGTATGGAAAAGTAGGATGGTCCTCTTTATTAATGAGGAGGGAACTACATTCTATTGTATTTATTTATAAGGCTTTACTGAAGAAACTTCCCCTTTATCTCTCATCATTAATTACGTTTAAATCCAATAACTATGGTACCAGGTCTCAGGACTTCTTAGCCTTAGATACACCACATATAAATACTGAGCTGGGCAAAACAGGGTTTCAATATTATGCCCCTCATAATTGGAATAAATTACAAAAAACTTTTAAACTAGAATCTCTTATTCCTTTAGAAAATTTTAAAGTTTTATACATGGATTTTCTTAATGTTGTATGTACTTGTTTCCTTTGATATATCCCTGTATGATGTTTGAAAGCTGAATGTTAACGTGGCTGAATTGTACTTGTTTTTAAGTTTTTTATACATGTTTTTATTTTTGTTCGCAGGTCTCTCTTGTAAAAGAGATCTTGATCTCAATGAGACTACCTGTAAAAAATAAAGGTAATAATAATAATAATAATTTCTGGAAGCAGAGTGATGATTTGAGGCTTGTTTGATACCTCAGACCCTTGATGACTCATTTAACCAACCATGGGTTCCATACTATTCCCATGTAATTTACCGCTTAATTTAGTCCCACCCCCCAATTCCCATAGAGATCCATTCAAATGCAGAGAGGTTATAGTATCGCTTGTATGAGTACCAGAAAATAAGATATCAAGAGTCTTTTGATATCCTTTTATACAGAATCATCACCTGTTTACCTGTAGAATGTTCCAACCAGTCTTGGTTTTTTTTTTCTTTCCCAACTTTTTTGGAACATGTTGCAGGCATCAAATTCGGAATTAGCATATACTTACAAAAATCGATAAAGTTAATAAGGTAACTTTGCTTTTATGTGCATTTTACATACTTTCCCAACTTTTTTGGAACTGGGGTTTGTAATATCACAATAGAACATTTTAAAAACTCAAAATGACATTGTATACAATTGTTTGTTTATACAATTGTTTGTGAATATTAATTCATTAAAGAACTATGGGAAAAATCCCCATGTTCTTTGTGGGGGAGGATTTCTTTGTGGGGGAAGGCGCTTCCAGAAATGCTTGGGAAATTGCAATCAGGGGAAAATGAATAACAAACCAGTTGTGAAGCACGGAGACAGGATCCAGAGCTTAAATGTGGGCATTGTTTTGACACTAATTGCACTTTGCAGGAAACTCTTAATATGTTACTATTCACAGTGCTATGATATTTTTAGCGCACAATGTTAACATTTCACACTCAAAACAGCAAAACTGCCTGAAAAACTGCATCTTAATAGTGGAGTTAGACTTCATTTTTACTTCAGTTTTTAGATAATCTTTAAGGATGTGCAATATCTGGCTGGACCTGCTGTTTCTGGCTATGAGAGTAAAACAGGGTTTCTGTTCAATCTGTCCAGCAGATCCTAAACCATGTACGAGAACAAGACCGTGTAACTCCCCCTCCAAGCGTGGCTCCGCCTACCAGCGCGTCAAAAACCATGACATAATTCAAATGAAAATACAAAAGGCCACTTTGCGTTGCATGCTCTTTATCTGACAATTTGAATTAGCAGTTTATTATTGCAATCGCATGATCCATGACAAAAAATAAAAACATAATTCAATTTTTCATTTATTTATTCCTTCAACTCATATTTTGTTCATTAAAAATAAAAGTATGTGACTGAATGTTTAAATAGGCCTACATAAGAAATGTATTGGTCAATTTAAACAATGTTAACAGCCTGTTAATATTGAAGATCCGGCTCAGAAAGATGAAGGACAGTCCCACACAAAATGTTCTCTAAATATAGTATACTTTAAACCCCTGTATGATACACTTACTTCCGGTCTTTCGCTGAGTATATACGGGAGCACTTTTCAAGAAGTACACAAACATTTTTGTTGCATAAATATGATGCTGACCTTTTCCTTCAAATACAGCAAAAACAACACAGGAAATGGCTGCGCAAGGGCGGGACATCTTACACTTCCACAGTACGGTTGGAAAATAGTATGGTGGATATTTTCCCTGTACTGCACATCACATGCTAAACAGTGCAGTGTATTGTATTCAGGAGACAGGGTGCAGTAGACAGGGCCCTGATTCTGACACAGGCGTAGTTTTGTTTTTCATAGCCCCGTCCAGGAGAGAGCCAATCACACAGCCCCGTCCAGATGGAGAGCCAATCACATAGCAACATCCAGCTGGAGAACCAATCACACTGCAACATCCAGCCAGAGAGCCAATCACACAGCAGGTGTGCTTTTACCTGATGCCTGGGTGCACAGTGACTAGTTTCTTTGGGGTTTAGCAACGCACAGCGGTTGAATACAGCCCCGTGTGGCGATCAGCGGGAGGCAGACATCAGTGTCACTAATCCTGTGAGGAATGCACTGTGACTCAAGGCATAGTCAGGGCATTACTGCTAAAGACTGACCACACAATGAACCTGGATCCAGGAAAACAGAATACCTGCCTCACACCGCTGCACACGTTTGCACTTTTATTCTTTACAAATTCAGCTAAGACCCCCTCCTAGCTTTCAAGCACACACCTGAACCACCATGTCAATCAAACCACCAATGACCTTCTCAGTCTCTGGGCCTAAACCGTAAACCTAAGGATATCAAATAGCTTCAGTTCAACATCCACCCCAAATATATTCTGCAAACTTATCAAACATTGGAAAAGACTCCGAGCTGTTCTCTGTAGTATTACAGGAAAAGACCCAGCGCTGTTCTGTAGTATTACAGGAAAAGACCCAGCGCTGTTCTCTGTAGTATTACAGGAAAAGACCCAGCGCTGTTCTGTAGTATTACAGGAAAAGACCCAGCGCTGTTCTCTGTAGTATTACAGGAAAAGACCCAGCGCTGTTCTCTGTAGTATTACAGGAAAAGACCCAGCGCTGTTCTCTGTAGTATTACAGGAAAAGACCCAGCGCTGTTCTGTAGTATTACAGGAAAAGACCCAGCGCTGTTCTGTAGTATTACAGGAAAAGACCCAGCGCTGTTCTCTAGTATTACAGGAAAAGACCCAGCGCTGTTCTGTAGTATTACAGGAAAAGACCCAGCGCTGTTCTCTGTAGTATTACAGGAAAAGACCCAGCGCTGTTCTGTAGTATTACAGGAAAAGACCCAGCGCTGTTCTCTGTAGTATTACAGGAAAAGACCCAGCGCTGTTCTGTAGTATTACAGGAAAAGACCCAGCGCTGTTCTGTAGTATTACAGGAAAAAACCCAGCGCTGTTCTCTAGTATTACAGGAAAAGACCCAGCGCTGTTCTGTAGTATTACAGGAAAAGACCCAGCGCTGTTCTCTGTAGTATTACAGGAAAAGACCCAGCGCTGTTCTGTAGTATTACAGGAAAAGACCCAGCGCTGTTATCGGGAGTATTACAGGAAAAGACCCAGCGCTGTTATCGGGAGTATTACAGGAAAAGACCCAGCGCTGTTCTCTAGTATTACAGGAAAAGACCCTGCGCTGTTCTGTAGTATTACAGGAAAAGACCCAGCGCTGTTCTCTGTAGTATTACAGGAAAAGACCCAGCGCTGTTCTGTAGTATTACAGGAAAAGACCCAGCGCTGTTCTGTAGTATTACAGGAAAAGACCCAGCGCTGTTCTCTAGTATTACAAGAAAAGACCCAGCGCTGTTCTGTAGTATTACAGGAAAAGACCCAGCGCTGTTCTCGGTAGTATTACAGGAAAAGACCCAGCGCTGTTCTGTAGTATTACAGGAAAAGACCCAGCGCTGTTATCGGGAGTATTACAGGAAAAGACCCAGCGCTGTTATCGGGAGTATTACAGGAAAAGACCCAGCGCTGTTCGCTAGTATTACAGGAAAAGACCCAGCGCTGTTCTCTAGTATTACAGGAAAAGACCCAGCGCTGTTCTCTGGAGTAGGGATGGGAGGATATAAGATTTTATCTTTTATCGGGATAAAAACACTCAAATTGTGGTCAATTTCCATTATCGGGATAATCGTGAATATCCTCATGAGTGACTTGAAAACTCTATGCCACAATGCCAGTTGGACTATTTTATTTAAAGAACAGACTCACACAAGGTTGCCATTTTTATTTATTTATCCTTTATGCAGGGGGATGTTATAATTTACCTTATTTAAGATTGTTTTTTGCATTCATTCTGCTGTCCTTGCTGTACCTGTCTGTGTGATCTGAAAACAAAACAAGTTATTAATTTACTGTGCATTTACAACAAATAACTAATTGAACCATGTGAATGCTTGGATATCAGGTTGATAGGTAGATTATTTGTATGAATGGATTTTTCTCTCTCATTGTGATTACCTGCTAGGTGTTGCTGGCGAATCTCAATCTGTCCTTTGTTTTTCACTAAAAAGGATGTTCACCAAAAAAAAAAAAAAAGTGTCCTATGATGCAATACAAATATTTGTTTAACAAAATGTAAGGTAAAGTGATTCCAGTATGTTTTAGTGCCATTTTAAGAGTTTTAAGCATATTTTGATGATTATCAGGATATTGTGAATCACAATTATTTTGGCCAGGATAATCGCGACATTAAATTTTAATATCGTTCCATGCCTAATCTGGAGTATTACAGGAAAAGACCCAGCGCTGTTATCGGGAGTATTACAGGAAAAGACCCAGCGCTGCTATCTGGAGTATTACAGGAAAAGACCCAGCGCTGGTATCTGGAATATTACAGGAAAAGACCCAGCGCTGTTCTCTGGAGTATTACAGGAAAAGACCCAGCACTGTTATCTGGAGTATTACAGGAAAAGACCCAGCGCTGCTATCGGGAGTATTACAGGAAAAGACCCAGCGCTGCTATCGGGAGTATTACAGGAAAAGACCCAGCGCTGCTATCGGGAGTATTACAGGAAAAGACCCAGCGCTGTTATAGGGAGTATTACAGGAAAAGACCCAGCGCTGGTATCTGGAATATTACAGGAAAAGACCCAGCGCTGTTCTCTGGAGTATTACAGGAAAAGACCCAGCACTTATCTGGAGTATTACAGGAAAAGACCCAGCGCTGCTATCGGGAGTATTACAGGAAAAGACCCAGCGCTGCTATCGGGAGTATTACAGGAAAAGACCCAGCGCTGCTATCGGGAGTATTACAGGAAAAGACCCAGCACTGCTATCGGGAGTATTACAGGAAAAGACCCAGCGCTGCTATCGGGAGTATTACAGGAAAAGACCCAGCGCTGTTATAGGGAGTATTACAGGAAAAGACCCAGCACTGCTATCGGGAGTATTACAGGAAAAGACCCAGCGCTGCTATCGGGAGTATTACAGGAAAAGACCCAGCGCTGTTATAGGGAGTATTACAGGAAAAGACCCAGCACTGTTATCGGGAGTATTACAGGAAAAGACCCAGCGCTGCTATCGGGAATACCAGAGAAGTGGGTTTGGGGGGGAATCAGAAGTCCTAGGAATCTGCCGGGGGGGGAGGGGGGGGGGGGGTTACTCATCGGGGTTCTTGGGGTCACAGGCAGAGGTAAGCAGAGTGGATACTAAGGAGAGCCGACAGGATGACACCGCGAACCCTGAACCCTGCAAGAACACCACAACATAGCGGCATGATCTCGCGCACACAAACCAGTGAGAATCAGAGACATGGGGATGTTTAGGGTCGCAGCCCTGATTTAGTGGGCGATACTGAACAGAACACCACACTGCCAGAGTAGCTTTAAACATCCTGGGGGCGGAGCCGGGCTGAGTGGGAGGAGCTACAACAGCCAGCAGCAGATCTGTTAGCACAGTTCCCAAGCCAAGCGCAAGTAAACAATTATTTGGCTCACTTGGACCTTCTGCTCGACATGTAATTACAACCCTAGAAAGTAAACTGGACCCACCCTGTAATCAGAGAAATTGTTTTTTTTTAGGGGGAGGGGGGGGGGGTAAACAAAGGGTCTTTGGAGCAGTTTAGCCCTTTGCATAGTCATATTTACATTACATTCATTTAGCAGACGCTTTTATCCAAAGCGACGTACAATAAATTCATACAGAGACATCATCAAGATCACTACAGAACAGACAAGACAAAGCACATCCTTCCTATAATGAATACATGCACTTTACACAGTAGTGTAGATATTGCCCTCTTCAAAAAGTTCAAAAAGACTATTTATTTTAGAAATTGGTACATTGATCAAATTTCTGGACCTCCATTGGATAAAGGGATTAAAGTTGTAGATGATATCTGGGAGATAACTAGTAACTAGTCCTGAGGAAACTGCGATACGCACCCATTTTATTTGTTTTTAAAAGCGTAAAACCAGGATGTTCCCGGGAACTCACTGCAACCTTGCAAGGGGTACGTTTAGCACTGTGAACGTCAGTGGACAGGATGTCTTCAAAAAATAATAATAAAGCTCCCAATCTGATTACAGTGAAGTGTACAGACATGAGTAGCCTGCTCTGTTCCTCACATGGTGCTGACCCTGCACTGTAACCATGGCTAACCAATCAGGCGGCTTCTCTCCAGCAGGGAATTAAAGGTCTAATGTTGCTTCCTCTGGAGGTGCGTGTTACCCATGTAAGACTGAGCATGGACCCAATCCTCATCTTTAACATTGGTGACATTTTACTGCTGAACTGAAATATTTCAGCCCTGATATGAAAGCCAGCCTCTGTAATCTGTGCTAAACACCATTCCAGCTCGAACAGCCAGCATTTAAAACAGTACAATCAAATAAACATCTAATTTCTGACCATTTTCAGTGATTATACAGTGCATCCGGAAAGTATTCACAGCGCTTCACTTTTTCCACATTTTGTTCTGTTACAACCTTATTCCAAAATTGATTGAATTCATTTTTTCCCTCAAAATTCTACACACAACACCCCATAATGACAATGTGAAAAAAGTTTTTTTGAGATCTTTGCAAATTTATTAAAAATAAAAAACTAAAATTTCTCATTTACATAAGTATTCATAGCCTTTGCTTTAACGTATTTTTAAAGTATCATATTTCACATTTGGTCGCATATCCTTTACATGCTGTTACTTCCTGAAGTCTGTGACCATCAACATCAAAAAACTGTCGATATCTTATTTTCAGGTACTGTTACAAGCGATACTATAACCTCTGCATTTGAATGGATCTCTATGGAAATTGGGGGGTGAGACTAGATTCAGCTGTAAATTACACTGGTACAGTATGGAACACATGGCTGGCTAAATGGCTGTAAGTTATCAAGGGTCTGAGCTATCAAACGAGCCCCAAACCATCACTCTGTTGCCAGATATGGAGTAGATGTGGATGGATCACTGCAAGGGTTATTTCTCTGGACTCATTTTCCTATAGAACTCTATGGGGAAAAAAGTCAGGAGAAACAACCCTTAAAGTGATCCATCCACATCTACTCCATATCTGTGAACAGTGATGGTTTGGGGCTCGTTTGATAGCTCAGACCCTTGATAACTTACAGCCATTTAGCCAGCCATGTGTTCCATACTGTACCAGTGTAATTTACAGCTGAATCTAGTCTCACCCCCCAATTTCCATAGAGATCCATTCAAATGCAGAGGTTATAGTATCGCTTGTAACAGTACCTGAAAATAAGATATCGACAGTTTTTTGATGTTGATGGTCACAGACTTCAGGAAGTAACAGCATGTAAAGGATATGCGACCAAATGTGAAATATGATACTTTAAAAATACGTTAAAGCAAAGACTATGAATACTTATGTAAATGAGAAATTTTAGTTTTTTATTTTTAATAAATTTGCAAAGATCTCAAAAAAACTTTTTTCACATTGTCATTATGGGGTGTTGTGTGTAGAATTTTGAGGGAAAAAATGAATTTAATCAATTTTGGAATAAGGCTGTAACAGAACAAAATGTGGAAAAAGTGAAGCGCTGTGAATACTTTCCGGATGCACTGTATATCTACAGCAACATCCCAGCTATGCAACATGAAAATCTGACTAATGAACACAGCCTGTGATGGACTTCTGACCAATGAAAACAGCCTGTGATGGATACATAGA
Organism: Synaphobranchus kaupii; assembly: GCA_029718625.1. Taxonomy (NCBI): domain Eukaryota; kingdom Metazoa; phylum Chordata; class Actinopteri; order Anguilliformes; family Synaphobranchidae; genus Synaphobranchus; species Synaphobranchus kaupii. The sequence continues at coordinate 16,086,536 of CM056376.1, forward strand.
CAGAAAACATTTCTGAGTTAATAAAATCATTTATTCAAACATTTGCAACATGACAATTTTAAAAATAGCTATTTACAAACACAAACCTATTAAAATGACAAATAAACACAGACACATAAAACAAACACACAACAATCGTTCTGGAACAAAGATCTGAAAAAAAGAAAAATATAATAGACCATCAAACAAACCAATGACGACATGACAAATTATCTGAGAGCATACATCCTGTTCAGATGATGTTCACTCTAACACACTAAAGCAGCAGGTTCAAGGTAGTGTTCATTCTAACACAACAACTGTAGGCCTCCATCACAGTGACAAACTTCTGGAGGCTCTGCTGACAGAGCAGCGTATCAGGAAGCGCGGCTGTGGGAGGGGGAAGGGGCGTGGCTGTGGGAGGGGGAAGGGGCGTGGCTGTAGGAGGGGTGCAGCTATGGGAGGGGGAAGGGGCGTGGCTATGGGAGGGGGAGGGACACAGCTATGGGAGGGGGAGGGGGCATGGCTGTGGGAGGGGCACAGCTGTGGGAGGGGGAAGGGGCGTGGCAGTGGGAGGGGTGTGGCCGTGGGAGGGGCGTGGCTGTGGGAGGGGGAGGGCGCAGCTGTGGGAGGGGGAGGGGCGTGGCTGTGGGCAGGGCCTGCATGGGTTCTCACCTTTAGGACAGCAGGGTCACCAGCGCATCCAGAAACTTGCTCCTGTCCTCCATCTTCAGCTCAATAACTGGGGGCAGGACAGGAATCAGACACAAATAAGGCCATACTCTGACTGACATAAGGGTCATTCCGTGTCAAATCAACCAGTGGCCCCTGCATGACCCTCTCAGATTTTGATGAAACTCCATCATAATAATCCATTGCATGAAAAATGAACACACAAAAAATTTGCCTCATACGACATGTCGTTTCCGAGATATGGCCTCCTGAAATTTGCTCAGAACCTCAGTCTTTCGCGCTCGCGAGTCGTGAAAACGCGGGAATGTGATTTTTTCCGACTTGGGATTGGTAACAGCTATAGAGCTGGAACTTGGTATGCTAACTTACTTTATTCCGTATTGCAAGAATATGACATCAGATTACTTGTACCCCCTTCCCTTTTCAAGTTATATGCACCCAAAGTAGCCATATACATCCCATATCACAGCTGTATTATCTATAGGCGTATGTCTATGGTCACAAGCAAGTACAAGCTAATCAATTCCTTTGTAAAGGAATGACATCCATCCAAAGTAGGGTCCAGGTGAAAAAAAGTCAAAAACACAACCGTCCGTCTTGTCAATGGATCACCATGTGGACAGTTAAAACTTTCTGAAATTTACACCAGTTAAAGTTGAGTACCAAAGCTGAAATTTGGTTGATGAGTAGATCTAATATATCTGTTTAACTGGTGTAAATTTCAGAAAAAGTTAACTGTCCACTTCTTCGTTTGGGTGGGATCTTTTGTCCCACATCCCCAGGCTCGGGGCCGAGGGGCTATCCTTTTACCACCCCGAGCCTAGGGGGGGGTTCACCCGGACTATATTTCAGGGCACACCTCCAGTAGCCACGTCACCGTGTCATCATCCAGAACCGACAGACCATGCATCCCATTGGGTGCCCGATAAATCGGGCAGTCCAGGATGACATGGTCTGCGGTTTGTTCCTCCGCGCCACACTCGCAGGCTGCGCAAGAAGCCAAGCCCCATCTGTGCATCGATGAGCGGAAGCGCCCAACGCCGGTCCGGAGGCGGTTAAGCCTCACCCATGCCAGTCTAGGCAGGTCCACCCCAATAGGGGGAAAACCGACGTCTGGGATGAAGTCACGGAGTCTAGAGGTGTTCTCCTCCCACTCCGTGCTCCAGATGTAATCCGCCCACCGTGCCGCACTGATGTTAAGATCACTGCATTGCTGCAGGAATTCCTGTGCGGCAGGCACAAATGGGTGTCTCGACTTAAGGCGCCGGGGAGGCTCAGCAATTACAGCGAGCCTTTCGTGGAGCAGATGGTTTGGCTCCATGGCCCGGCACGCGAGACGTGCTGTGGCTCCCGCGCGGCGAAGCCCAGCGGGCTGGATGCCTGCAAGAATGGGAAGATTGTCCACGGGAGTGGGACGCAGGCATCCTGTCACGATGCGCAAGGCTTCGTTGATGGGCGTATCGATGAGGCGGGTGTGGGCACTGCGACACCATACCGGTGCGCAGTACTCACTAGTCGAGTAAACAAGGGCCAGGGCTGCCGTACGCAATGTTCTTGCGTCGGCGCCCCAGCCTGACCCGACTAGTCGCCTCATCAATGCCACACGAGATGTTAACTTCTTGCGCAGTGACTCAAGGTGTCGGCGAAACGTGAGCGACCTGTCCAATGTCACGCCGAGGTAGATTGGCTCAGCGCAGCATGGCAGGGGTGTTCCGCCAATATATATTCGGAGCTCACGTTTAGCCTCCCTGTTGTTAAGATGGAAGGCCGCCGACACCGTCTTTGCCTCGCTGAGCTTCAACCTCCATTTCCAGAGGTATGCCACTAGTGTCTGCATGTCCTGGCTCAAAGTCCCCTCCAATGACTGCCAGTCTCCAGCGGAGTACACCAACGCGAGGTCATCCGCGTAGGCATACTTCCGCGAGACTGTATCAGGCAAGTCATAAGTGTAGATATTATAGAGGAGGGGGGCCAGGACAGATCCCTGGGGGACGCCGTTCTTGAGGCGTCGTAACCTGCTTTGCTGTCCGCTACCGGTGGTAAGGTTAAAGCTGCGATTTCGGACAAGCTCCAAGATCATACTGACCATGTGCCTGTCCGGCAGCAGGCGGAGCAGCTTGCAGGTGAGGCCGCGGTGCCATACGGTATCATAGGCAGCCGTCAGATCGACAAAAACGGCTCCGGCCTTCTTCTTGAACGAAAAGCTGTCCTCGATGTCTTGAGTCATCAAAGTGACTTGGTCTACGGTCGATCTCCCGCGTCGGAACCCGGCCTGCTCCCGAGGGAGCAGTGGGTCGACGATCGGTTCGACGCGGGCGTAGATAAGACGCTCGAGGATCTTGAAGGGGATGCAGAGCAAGGAGATGGGACGGTAGCTCTTAGGATCCCCTTCAGGCTTATTCGGCTTAGGGATCGCGACAACTAGGGCTCTTCTCCAGATTTTGGGGATCTTGAGTTGGCGCAAGCAGGAAGAGAGGAAAGCTCTTAACCAGGACTTCAGGGCAGGTGCGGCATGGAGTATAAGCTCCGGGCAGATGGAATCAGGGCCCGGAGCTTTTCCTGGCTTTAGGTGCTGGAGGGCGGCAGCGAACTCCTCCGGTGTGAATTCACCGGAGATGTTATCGCTGCTAGATGTTGGGGCCCTCCAGAGGTCAGACACTTCCTTTGCCACGAGTCGTGATGACTCGCGGTCTTTACCCTCGTATACCCCATTTTTCACAAATTGTGATGCGATTTTATTTGCAGAAATGGGGCAGTGACGAGGTGAGTGTCTTGACCTGCCAGTGAGGTTGTTCAGGATACTCCATGCCTTGCGGCTGGAGTGCGAGAAGTCGATGGAATTGACAGCCTCCTCCCAGCGCTCTTGTCTCCTCCGGCCGAGTCTTGACAACAGGGCTGTAGCAGCCCTGTTTGACTCGGTTCCGGCAGGAGCCTGAAGGAAAACGCGGTAGAGGTTCTCGCACTCCGCATCCCAGCACGGTTTGTAGCTATTGCGACGTCCGCGTGGGATGGATTTCTTGGCCGCTTTCACTAACATGCCACAGAAGTCCCGGTATGCCTCATCCACGTTGTTGGTATTAGGCGATGGGAGACGCCACGTGGATTTGTTAGTGAAGAGGCGGAAGCGTTTCCAATTGGCCTTACGGAAATTCCATCGCTTCACCGGCTCACTCGGGATAGAGTCCACGAGTTTAGGCACGGTTATCAGCGATGGTCGATGTTGGGACCGCGGGAACTTTCCGAGCACACGTCTGTCCGGGAGCTGGTTGTCTGCACCGACACTCGCAAATGCCACGTCAGGATTCGTCCCAGTGTTCCAGCGACCGGAGAGAAAGCTGGCTGCACCCTTTGGATCGTATAACAGGGCCAGGCAGTTGTTAGCTGCCCAAGCAGCCAGGTTCTCTCCGTTGGGCGTGTTGGTATTGTACCCCCAGTCTTCATGCTGACAGTTAAAGTCGCCAGCATAGAGACAGGGGTGGGGGAACACCGGGACAGACACCGGCGTGAATCGCGAGGGGGGAGGCTTGTAGACGTTTACAATTTTAAAACCGGCAACGTCCACGCACAACCACTCAATCTCCGAGTCAGCCGGAGATTGATCGGCGAGAGTCCAGCTCAGCCTTTCATGGACAAACGTGGCAAGGCCGTGTTTCCTGCTTAGGATAGACCCAGCTAGTGTGAAATTTGGTAATACTAGCTTATCTGCTGAAAAGCAATGGGTCTCCTGGAGGAGGATGACGAGGGCCTTGGTGGTATAGGCCAACTCCTCAATGACGCTGATCTTGTTGGAGGTGAGTCCTTCGGTGTTCAGCTGCAGTATTCTGGGTTGGAGGCCAGCGGAGTAATCACCACCGGCTCTCCTCCCCGACTGCAGCCGAGCACCAGCACTGTCCACTGTGATCCATTGACAAGACGGACGGTTGTGTTTTTGACTTTTTTTCACCCGGACCCAACTTTGGATGGATGTCATTCCTTTACAAATTAATTGATTAGCCTGAACTTGCTTGTGACCATAGACATCCACCTATAAATAATACATCTGTGATATGGGATGTATATGTCCACTCGTATTCTTGCAATTTGGAAGAAAGTAAGTTAGGATACCAAGTTTCAGCTCTATAGCGGTTACCAATCCCAAGTTATGAAAAAAATCACATTTGCATGTTTTCACGACTCGCGAGTGCGAAAGACGGAGGTTTTGAGCAAATTTCAGGAGGCCATCTCTCGGAAATGACATGTCGTATGAGGCTAATTTGTGTGTTCATTTTTCACACAATGGATTATTATGACGGAGTTTCATCAAAATCTGAGAGGGTCATACAGGAACTTTTCAGAAAACTGGTTGATTTGACACGGAATGACCCAGGAATCAGACAGAAATAAGGTCATACTCTCAGGCGGGACAGGAATCAGACACAAATAAGGTCATACTCTCAGGCGGGACAGGAATCAGACACAATAAGGTCATACTCTCAGACTGACGCTAATGCACACACGACGTGTTTTTTGGTAACCAGCAGGTTCTCTCTGCTTACTTTATTCACCCCAAATGTTTGAACTGAAAATAAGGGCAAAAACTAATCTGCCTGGACTGTAAAGCCAGGCCACAGCTACACATACTCTGTACATTACTCACACACTGCACCTGCATGTACAAATTACTCACACTGCACCTGAGTGTACAGCTTTAGTAATGGGGAAAAAGCAGGTCGATAGGGTGGTATGAATGCTATTTGGGAGTGCTCCAGTACTGTGTTGCAGCGATCAGATCCAAAGACACTTCCTCTCACATAAACATGGAGATCTGAGAGCAGGCTGCCATCTAGTGGAAGCTTCTGGAATTGGAAGGTTTGCTTGTCACAGAAAATGCGGTTTACACACCTTGCAGCAGGGGTTCCCAAACCGGTCCTGGGGGACCCCTGTGTATGCTGGTTTTCATTGCAACCACAGTTGCAATCCCAGAATTTTAACAAGCTGTTAATTTTTCTTAATTAGGTGCTTTTCATGTTTGGAGGAATTATTCGCACTCTTAAGACTCATTATGTCAGAAATAGCTATGCATGCCATGTAGAACAAACTCCCCATGTTCACGTTGTGCTTATTGTGCTATATTGCAACAATTACATAGAGGTTACACTAATGCATTTTCATTCAAATTAAAGATTGAAGTGAATCAATAGGCTCTGTCGGGTAAGTGAGGACTAGGTAAAATGTGTATTTTCTGAATCCAGCGGTTGCAACAGTCAATGCCCTTGTTAAAACGTTCAGCACTCTGAATACTGAACACAAGCGATATTGCGTGCTAGAACCCCTCACTTAACCTACATTCAAAATAAGCTTTACGTGATTTAATTTAATAATTATTATTAAAAATGACAATCATCAATTAAATCGCCAAATTCTTTGATAGGTAAGTCGAACAGTAACCTGGTGGATCAACCAACAAGCCAAAACAAAATCTAAATCAGGTCTTGAGATTAAGTAATTTTATTAAGCGAAAACAGTCAATTGGAATAATGAATTGAAATCATACATTCACTAAGGAATGTAGGCTGACTACTTATAATTTACAAAAGTGAAGGCATTAAACCAGACATTAATTAGGAAATACCAGTAAAGAGAGAGATAAGCCAAAAATTGCCAAATTATTTACCCTCCAGCTGAACAGGAACAAAAGGAAATGCACGAGGAACCAAAAAGAATGACTTCTCCAAACAAACTCCACAATTGACTAACTTCTTTTTCTGCGGTACACTCATAAAATACCTCCACAGGAAGACCATCCCTGTCCTGATTGGGTTAAGGTGTGGGGGAGGGGTCATTTATGACAAAGACTGGCTTATCTTTGATGGGGGGTTGAGAATGAGAGAGAGAGACAGAGATAGAGAGAAGGGGGGAAATATTAGATATCCTACAGCTCCTAATTAGGTTGTTGAACACATGTGTTTAACTCAATTATTTCTTTGAGCTTATTAACACAATGCAGGTTTGGCTCGTTATCATTTGCTTTGTGTTTGAATTCTTCATTATCTACCAAATGGTTAGTTTTAGTGGCCATGTGTCCACACTTTCACCAATTAGGAGCCTATTGATTCAAATCAGTCTTTAAATGGATCTGTTAAATAATTTTCTTATCTTTTTTAAATAATATAGCACAATAAGCACAATGTGAACATGGGGTGTTTATTCTACATGGCATCCATAGCTATTTCTGATATAATGTGGCTTAAGAGGGTGAATAATTCCTCCAAACATGACAAGCACCTAATTAAGAAACATTAACAGCTTGTTAAAATTCTGGGATTGCAACTGTGGTTGCAACGAAACCTAGCATACACAGGGGTCCCCCAGGACCGGTTTGGGAACCCCTGCCTTGCAGGACGATGTGCTTTAAACTAGTGGTTCCTGACATGCTGAAGCTCATGAGACCCATGGCCATTGTAGGGGGTCCAATTTGATGTCAATTTTTGGGTGAAAATACAAACCAGTCAACCCAGGCCAAGGGTCCAGAACCCCCTGTGCTGGGTCACAGTGGCCATTTAACACAAAAGGAACTAAACACTATGGGACTAACAGATACACATTTGCTACAGTTAAAATGACCACATTACCAAGGATGTATAAATCATACTTTGTATAAACAGGCAAAGTGTTTTTGAAAGTCTAAAATATTCAATTTGTGAAATATGGAAATGAACACTTCAGTTAAAGGGTATTTTAAACATTTTTAGGGACCTCCAGGACCAGTAATAAATGTGTAACTGAACATGAAGACAATGCGCTCACTCACTGGACGTATCGAAGTTGTCATGTAGCGTCCTGGAACTGGTGCTCTCTGCAGCCTTCTCAAACGCCCTGCCAAAAAAACTACACACAGAGCGGTGTTACACAACTCCCTGCAGCTGCAGAGACCAATGCCTGTGTTCCTGTTAGAGCTCACACTCCACCCCTAGTCCACAGAAAACAAACACACTTCCTCTTTATTGATTGCTTTTCTTCCAAACAATATTCACAGCATAGGGCAGAAAAGAAAAAAAGCTTTTCCTAATGAAAGCAAAATAAATAAATTAAAGGAGGGAGGAGTTCAAATTCAGATATTCTCCCCAATTTCTTCTCAAATTAATGTTTTATCAATACATATACATTGGCATTGGTATGCCAACCCTGGTCCCTATATTAGAGAGCTTTCTAAATTCGGTTAGACACCACCCCTGGTCTCTATATTAGAGATCTTTCTGAATTCAGTTAGACACCACCCCTGGTCCCTATATTAGAGAGCTTTCTGAATTCAGTTAGACACCACCCCTGGTTCCTATATTAGAGATCTTTCTGAATTCAGTTAGACACCACCCCTGGTCCCTATATTAGAGAGCTTTCTGAATTCAGTTAGACACCACCCCTGGTTCCTATATTAGAGATCTTTCTAAATTCAGTTAGACACCACCCCTGGTTCCTATATTAGAGATCTTTCTGAATTCGGTTAGACACCATCCCTGGTCCCTATATTAGAGAGCTTTCTGAATTCAGTTAGACACCACCCCTGGTTCCTATATTAGAGATCTTTCTAAATTCAGTTAGACACCACCCCTGGTTCCTATATTAGAGATCTTTCTAAATTTGGTTAGACACCACCCCTGGTCCCTATATTAGAGAGCTTTCCTACTGCAGCCCATTTTCTCCCACATTAACATTAAACCAAGATGTGAAACGAGGGAAACAGACATTTAATGGGTCGACACAGTCATAGCCGACATACAGGGTGACACCTTACTTCTTTTTGTCAGACGTCTCTGACTCTGGAGGAATCCCGAGCACTATGACCGTCCCCTTCTCTACGTCCAGAGGAGCAGCCATGATGAGTGGGAGGAGCCTGCAACGCTTGTTCCTAGTCTGTGAAAAAAAAGGCAGTTAGTTGGCAGGCATTAGGGTTGGCATTAGCCACATTTGAGCTAGCGTTAGCCTGCAGGCGTTTGGGCTGTCATGTCCGTGACAAGCTTGTCTAACTCCACCCGTTTAGTTTCAGGTGTGCTTATGTGGGTGTGGCCAATTAGTTGTGATTGTTGCTCAAAGACTGTTTGAGGCTCTATAAAAGCGCCTCTCCTCCACCTCTCGGAGAGGAACACACTGGAAAGGCATTCGCTAACCAGCACAGTTTCCCCATTTTCCTGGTTTCTTTATTTTGATATTTTAATAAACTCTTTTGAAACAGTTTCCCTTTTTGTGTTTGACTCCTTTGCTGTGGCCCTTGGAGCCGTAACAGGGGACAGCGTTAGCCAGAAGGCCCTTGGAGCCGTAACAGGGGACAGCGTTAGCCAGAAGGCCCTTGGAGCCGTAACAGGGGACAGCGTTAGCCAGAAGGCCCTTGGAGCCGTAACAGGGGACAGCGTTAGCCAGAAGGCCCTTGGAGCCGTAACAGGGGACAGCGTTAGCCAGAAGGCCCTTGGAGCTAGGGCCGTAACAGGGGACAGCGTTAGCCAGAAGGCATTTGCATTAGGCGTGTTTGGAATAATATTAGCCAGCAGGCGTTTGGGGGCAAACCAATTGGCCAAGAGAAACAAGATGGTGGAACTCACAGAGCGAACAAACGCCTTCAGGAGGTACTTGCTGAGGAGCGTTAGAGCCATAGGCTTGGAGAACAACCTCACATCTGGAGTCCCCTGCAATGGCAAACAGGCACATTCAGCTTTAGGCCCAAAGCAAACCTGCAGATTATGGGCTCAAACCCCTCACCTTTCAGTACATTCAGACCTCAATATTCACCAGGTATTCACCTCTCCGCAACACCAGTCAGAGTAAAAGCAGGGGTACAGGGGTAGCAAACACTGGTCTTGGAACGCCAGAAAGGTTCTTGGTTTTTGCTTCAAAACTACATAATTGGATTCATTATCAGGCATTAATTAACAGGTGACCATATGCCAGAGGTCCTCAGTGTTCTACCAATCAATCAAACTCTTGAAATCAAGCTTAGATAGAGCAATAAGGAAAAACAACAGTGGCACTCCAGGACCAGGGCTACCAGCCCCAGTAAAACCCTTTCCTCCGACTGGTATTGCCCCCTGTCCCACAGATGGTCTCACCTCCATGAGGTAGCAGTACAAGAAAGGTCCCTGGGACAGGATGAGGTTGGTGCAGATGCAGCTGGCCACAGTCTGCTGGATGGCCATCAGCTTCTTCTTGGCCAAATCGATCCCTCTGTGCAGGCGGTCCAGATTACTCCTGCAGGAAGCAGAGTCACAAAGTCCAACACATCCATAGAACACACCCACAATCGTCATGCATACCACCACTCAAACCAACAAACCCCACCCATACATACCAACCACCAGTCACACCAACAAACCCCACCCATACATACCAACCACCAGTCACACCAACAAACCCCACCATACATACCAACCACCACTCAAACCAACAAACCCCACCCATACATACCAACCACCAGTCACACCAACAAACCCCACCCATGCATACCAACCACCAGTCACACCAACAAACCCCACCCATGCATACCAACCACCACTCAAACCAACAAACCCCACCATACATACCAACCACCACTCAAACCAACAAACCCCACCCATACATACCAACCACCACTCACAACAACAAACCCCACCCATACATACTAACCACCACTCAAACCAACAAACCCCACCATACATACCAACCACCACTCAAACCAACAAACCCCACCATACATACCAACCACCAGTCAAACCAACAAACCCCACCCATACATACCAACCACCAGTCAAACCAACAAACCCCACCCATACATACCAACCACCACTCACACCAACAAACCTCACCCATGCATACCAACCACCACTCAAACCAACAAACCCCACCATACATACCAACCACCAGTCAAACCAACAAACCCCACCCATACATACCAACCACCAGTCAAACCAACAAACCCCACCCATACATACCAACCACCACTCACACCAACAAACCCCACCCATGCATACCAACCACCACTCAAACTAACAAACCCCACCATACATACCAACCACCACTCAAACCAACAAACCCCACCCATACATACCAACCACCACTCAAACCAACAAACCTCACCCATACATACCAACCACCACTCAAACCAACAAACCTCACCCATACATACCAACCACCACTCAAACCAACAAACCCCACCCATACATACCAACCACCACTCAAACCAACAAACCTCACCCATACATACCAACCACCACTCAAACCAACAAACCCCACCCATACATACCAACCACCACTCACACCAACAAACCCCACCCATACATACCAACCACCACTCACACCAACAAACCCCACCCATACATACCAACCACCACTCACACCAACAAACCCCACCCATACATACCAACCACCACTCACACCAACAAACCCCACCCATACATACCAACCACCAGTCAAACCAACAAACCCCACCCATACATACCAACCACCACTCACACCAACAAACCCCACCCATACATACCAACCACCACTCACACCAACAAACCCCACCCATACATACCAACCACCACTCAAACCAACAAACCCCACCCATACATACCAACCACCACTCAAACCAACAAACCCCACCCATACATACCAACCACCACTCACACCAACAAACCTCACCCATACATACCAACCACCAATCGAACCAACAAACCTCACCCATACATACCGACCACCAGTCAAACCAACAAACCCCACCCATATATACCAACCACCAGTCAAACCAACAAACCTCACCCATACATACCGACAGGGCTGGACTGGCTATATAGTCTACATGCCCGCGGGCATGTGGGCCGGTCTAGTTTTGGGCCGGTTTGGGCCGGTATGATTTATTTATTTAAAAAAAAAAAAAAAAAAACATTTTTAATGTTTTTGTTATCGAGCGGCCCCCAAAAAATGGACAGCGGCCCATTGGCTCATTTTCTATACTGACAATGGGCCGGCCCAATCACATGCTTAAGCCCAACCCCTCCCGTCTGGTAGGCTCAACCCTGACCCCTCCTCCCTGTTGTCAAGTTGTTGTCAGTTGAGAAATGGATCGAAATGGATCGAAAGCGCAAAGGAGGTGCCCAGAAAATTAGAGACAAGAAAGTCCAAAAGTTGGCAGAGGATGCCTCAAAATGTAGAAAGATTACACAAATGTTCTCTGGAACTGCTGCTAGTAGCAGTAACGTTAACGTTAGTCAGCAGCAACGCGAGTCGGACAGTGACACAGACTCAGTCAGTTGTGACAGTGGAGGATATAAGCAGTCACTCGGTCACAGTCACTCGGTCTCACTAAGCAACGTTACGTTAGCATAATTTTTTGGGCTAGGTCTTATGAATGTTAGCACAGAATGGCTAATGCTATTGCTAACTCTAGATGAGCCTAGTCCAACAACAGCGCGAGCGCGCTGATTTTGACAGACCGTTTGAGCGCTCTTTTCAAACCGGTCCCTTCACAGATTTATTTAGTACAGTATCGTACGTTATCGCAGGGGGTTTCAGGAACAATATTATGTGCTGTTATTATTAACTATTGTCGACGCGATCGAGGATTTACCGCGACTAGACTGATGTAAAATGTAGCTAACTAGCCAGGGCGTCTGGCAGCTTGAGCGTCTGATGCAACTGACGTAGGCTAACGCCGGGTGCCAAAATAATGTTTCTTTTGGGAATAATAATTACTTAAAATTGTATTAAATAATTTGAATTATTCCTATGACTTTGAGCAGAGCTTTTTCTTTAACAATTACTTAACAGTATGAGTATGGGTATTGTTTGCTCAGCAGCCATGTCTCATCACCTTGGAATAAGTCGACAGTGAGTGAGTACACTGGTCCACACTTGCATTGGTATACTTGATCTGTCCATGACACTGATGATTTGATGAATGGTAGATATCCATCATATGCATATTGAACAGACTGCAAGGATGTTGTAGTGATGGGCGGTGTCCGACCGATTGTGGTGGGCCGGTCTGAGCCAAATGGCAGGGCCTATTTTTTGCCCCAGTCCAGCCCTGCATACCGACCACCAGTCAAACCAACAAACCCCACCCATATATACCAACCACCACTCAAACCAACAAACCTCACCCATACAAACAAACCTTGTTGACATTAGCGCTATATGATATATCTCAAGGATAATTATTGAATCGCCACCATCTGGAATAGTACCTTTATTTTGGCCTTTCTTTAATTAAACCCCATGTGGCAGTACACATCCAAACTTCAGAGACTGGGTAAAATGCTTCTGGGGAAAAAAAAAACTTCAGCACGGATATACGTATTGTGTGTTGATAAGACGGCCAAAGACGGCCAATCAGAAGCATCCATGCGATTTCTAAAAAAAAATCACATGATCAGACGGAAGCTATACGACCTTGCTGCAGATTGGCAGTCTTATCAGCGACCTTGTTGCTGATTGGCTGTCTTATCAGCACCCAATAGATATCAGTGGTGATGTTTTTCCCTTAAGCATTTCAGTGGCCTGTGAAGTTTAGATGTTTACACAGTCAACCCTGGGGAGGCAGTACCTGGACAGGCAGTCCAGAGCCTTGATAAAGTTGTCGCTGCCACCCTCGTCCTTCTCCACGTTTTCCAGCAGGGCGGCAGCACCATGCACCACATCGCTGGCCAGGAACTTGTTCTTGAAGCCGAAATGGACCCCGAATGTCTGGATGCGGATATCCTTCATGCTGTTGACACAGGTGAGAGATTTACCTGTGATGACACTGACAGAGCGATGTCTGGGGTGCAGCCTGTGTGAGCCCTGCTCTTACCCATATTTACTGGAAGACTCCTCTATGACCTCCCGCAGGTTCTCTTTGATTGACATGTCCATGGAGGTGAACTTCTGCCTGACCTGCTTCAGGGGAAGGCTGGCAAAGGAGAGACAGGATTATCCTCCCATAAACATTCACTTGCTTCAAGTACGTCTGAGTATTTTAGACAGAAGCAAATAACATGTTACACGTAGTGCATTCACTGTAACCTGCAGGACTGCATTGATTGGAATGATGTAACTGTAGTGTGCAGGGGAACAGGACTGACGCACCCCATGTCAGCCAGGAACTCCTGTAGCTTCTTCTGACCGTGCATGGACCAGAGTTTAAAACAGGATGAGGTGTAGCAGGAGTTGCAGATGCTCTCGTACAGAGACCAGTGCTGGTAGAGGGCTAAACGCAGACTGGACAGGGAGTTAAGGCCGGCCACAGCTCCTCCATTCCGCATCACGCATTAAAGCAGGAGATCATAAAATGCACTGAAAACTAGCTTTCTAAAGCAGTGATCAGTTTCTTAACCCATAACAGTCCATATTCCACCACCTAATTTTAGAAATTAAACTACAACAGGATCCAGATCAAATCAGCACTGAAGAAACTGGTCAAACAGACCATGTACATTTAAAAACTGGAATTAACTGTACAGAATTATGCCCGTACTACATGTACTTACAAATTAAAGTGCATTCTCAGAAGACACCAGGTGCAGGGATTTGCTGTAAATAAAGCGATTTCCAGATTACTGGACATCTCCCAAAAAGGATAGCTCTACTCAGCACTAACCAGGCCTTGTAGGATAGCCCTACTCACCACTAACCAGGCCTTGTAGGATAGCCCTACTCAGCACTAACCAGGCCTTGTAGGATAGCCCTACTCAGCACTAACCAGGCCTTGTAGGATAGCCCTACTCACCACTAACCAGGCCTTGTAGGATAGCCCTACTCACCACTAACCAGGCCTTGTAGGATAGCCCTACTCACCACTAACCAGGCCTTGAAGGATAGCCCTACTCAGCACTAACCAGGCCTTGTAGGATATAGCTCTACTCAACACTAACCAGGCCTTGTAGGATAGCTCTACTCAGCACTAACCAGGCCTTGTAGGATAGCTCTACTCACCACTAACCAGGCCTTGTAGGATATAGCTCTACTCAGCACTAACCAGGCCTTGTAGGATATAGCTCTACTCACCACTAACCAGGCCTTGTAGGATAGCCCTACTCACCACTAACCAGGCCTTGTAGGATATAGCTCTACTCACCACTAACCAGGCCTTGTAGGATATAGCTCTACTCAGCACTAACCAGGCCTTGTAGGATATAGCTCTACTCACCACTAACCAGGCCTTGTAGGATAGCCCTACTCACCACTAACCAGGCCTTGTAGGATATAGCTCTACTCAGCACTAACCAGGCCTTGTAGGATATAGCTCTACTCAGCACTAACCAGGCCTTGTAGGATAGCCCTACTCAGCACTAACCAGGCCTTGTAGGATAGCCCTACTCAGCACTAACCAGGCCTTGTAGGATAGCTCTACTCAGCACTAACCAGGCCTTGTAGGATAGCTCTACTCAGCACTAACCAGGCCTTGTAGGATATAGCCCTACTCAGCACTAACCAGGCCTTGTAGGATAGCTCTACTCAGCACTAACCAGGCCTTGTGGGATATAGCCCTACTCAGCACTAACCAGGCCTTGAAGGATAGCTCTACTCAGCACTAACCAGGCCTTGAAGGATAGCCCTACTCAGCACTAACCAGGCCTTGAAGGATATAGCCCTACTCACCACTAACCAGGCCTTGTAGGATAGCTCTACTCAGCACTAACCAGGCCTTGAAGGATAGCCCTACTCAGCACTAACCAGGCCTTGAAGGATAGCCCTACTCAGCACTAACCAGGCCTTGAAGGATATAGCCCTACTCACCACTAACCAGGCCTTGTAGGATAGCCCTACTCAGCACTAACCAGGCCTTGAAGGATAGCCCTACTCAGCACTAACCAGGCCTTGAAGGATAGTCCTACTCAGCACTAACCAGGCCTTGAAGGATAGCTCTACTCAGCACTAACCAGGCCTTGAAGGATATAGCCCTACTCAGCACTAACCAGGCCTTGAAGGATAGTCCTACTCAGCACTAACCAGGCCTTGAAGGATAGCCCTACGCACCACTAACCAGGCCTTGAAGGATAGCCCTACTCACCACTAACCAGGCCTTGAAGGATAGTCCTACTCAGCACTAACCAGGCCTTGAAGGATAGCTCTACTCAGCACTAACCAGGCCTTGAAGGATAGCTCTACTCAGCACTAACCAGGCCTTGTAGGATAGCTCTACTCAGCACTAACCAGGCCTTGTAGGATATAGCCCTACTCAGCACTAACCAGGCCTTGTAGGATAGTCCTACTCAGCACTAACCAGGCCTTGAAGGATAGCTCTACTCAGCACTAACTAGGCCTTGAAGGATAGTCCTACTCAGCACTAACCAGGCCTTGAAGGATAGCTCTACTCAGCACTAACCAGGCCTTGAAGGATAGCTCTACTCAGCACTAACCGGCCTTGAAGGATAGCTCTACTCAGCACTAACCAGGCCTTGAAGGATAGCTCTACTCAGCACTAACCAGGCCTTGAAGGATAGCTCTACTCAGCACTAACCAGGCCTTGAAGGATAGTCCTACTCAGCACTAACCAGGCCTTGAAGGATAGCCCTACGCACCACTAACCAGGCCTTGAAGGATAGCCCTACTCACCACTAACCAGGCCTTGAAGGATAGTCCTACTCAGCACTAACCAGGCCTTGAAGGATAGCTCTACTCAGCACTAACCAGGCCTTGAAGGATAGCTCTACTCAGCACTAACCAGGCCTTGTAGGATAGCTCTACTCAGCACTAACCAGGCCTTGTAGGATATAGCCCTACTCAGCACTAACCAGGCCTTGTAGGATAGTCCTACTCAGCACTAACCAGGCCTTGAAGGATAGCTCTACTCAGCACTAACTAGGCCTTGAAGGATAGTCCTACTCAGCACTAACCAGGCCTTGAAGGATAGCTCTACTCAGCACTAACCAGGCCTTGAAGGATAGCTCTACTCAGCACTAACCGGCCTTGAAGGATAGCTCTACTCAGCACTAACCAGGCCTTGAAGGATAGCTCTACTCAGCACTAACCAGGCCTTGAAGGATAGCTCTACTCAGCACTAACCAGGCCTTGAAGGATAGTCCTACTCAGCACTAACCAGGCCTTGAAGGATAGCCCTACTCAGCACTAACCAGGCCTTGAAGGATATAGCTCTACTCAGCACTAACCAGGCCTTGAAGGATATAGCTCTACTCAGCACTAACCAGGCCTTGAAGGATATAGCTCTACTCAGCACTAACCAGGCCTTGAAGGATATAGCCCTACTCAGCACTAACCAGGCCTTGAAGGATATAGCTCTACTCACCACTAACCAGGCCTTGAAGGATATAGCCCTACTCAGCACTAACCAGGCCTTGAAGGATATAGCTCTACTCAGCACTAACCAGGCCTTGAAGGATATAGCTCTACTCAGCACTAACCAGGCCTTGAAGGATAGCTCTACTCAGCACTAACCAGGCCTTGAAGGATATAGCTCTACTCAGCACTAACCAGGCCTTGAAGGATATAGCTCTACTCAGCACTAACCAGGCCTTGAAGGATATAGCTCTACTCAGCACTAACCAGGCCTTGAAGGATATAGCCCTACTCAGCACTAACCAGGCCTTGAAGGATATAGCTCTACTCACCACTAACCAGGCCTTGAAGGATATAGCCCTACTCAGCACTAACCAGGCCTTGAAGGATACTCGTACTCAGCACTAACCAGGCCTTGAAGGATAGCTCTACTCAGCACTAACCAGGCCTTGAAGGATAGCTCTACTCAGCACTACCCAGGCCTTGAAGGATATAGCCCTACTCAGCACTAACCAGGCCTTGAAGGATAGCTCTACTCAGCACTAACCAGGCCTTGAAGGATAGCTCTACTCAGCACTACCCAGGCCTTGAAGGATACTCGTACTCAAAGGAGATCCTCATGCAGTCGATGGACAGGGTGTTCTCCTCATCTTCGTTGCGGTGGTTGTGACGCGAGACATGACGCTGCAGTTTGGCTACATCGGTTACATACTTCATACTGTAGGACAGGCAGCCATCACAACCAATCATTTGTTATTGAGAAGTCAGAACACCAAGAACCTTATCAGAGAGCATGGAAGGCAAGCAGGCACTAATGTGATTGAGGCTTTGCGCCAAACCCATACCTGCAGGCACTAATGTGATTGAGGCTTTGCGCCAAACCCATACCTGACTAGCCATGTATGGAGAAAAATGTTCAGTTACAAATTAATCTTGGAATTTAAATTGGTTGATTGAAATGATAAGAACAGATAAAATATGCTTCAATGCATGTTATTTTAAAGCAATATGCATTTAATTTAAATCCATAGTTTTTTTTTTAAACAGCCTGTAATATGGCTGATAAAAATGGCTACCCTTCTAATCACTGTACATAATATTTAAAATGTACCTTTTTGGAACATAGCCAGTGTTCATACATCATTAAACCACTGATACATTGAGTGTGAAGGCTGGATAACTCATCCAAGAGTGTTTAAATAAATGTGAGAAACTCTTACTGAGTGATTTTATCATGCACCCACTGATCCACCAGTCCGATAATGGCCCACCTGTGACCAGAAACATACAACTTAAGTACAGTTCATAACATCTCACCATAGCTCATTTCATCTACTGGCCAAACAAATATGCATTTCTGATCGTGGTCTACTAATCACATTGTGTTCCTGAATAATAGTGACTTACAATATGAATACAGATTTATTATTAATAATAATAAATTCTTACTTACCACAGCATATCGTTGGTATCTTTAGTCATGACCCACGCAAGCTCAAAGACCACCCTGGCAGACTACAAAATACAGGAAGTTTCCCCAACGTATCCATTTATAAAACCACCCTGGCAGACAGGAAGTTTCCCCAATGTATCCATTTATAATTCAGTCATTTAGAAGTTTTCAGCCAAAGCAATTTACAAAAGTGCATTTCACACAATGATCCATTTGCATTTAAGGCATGGCATTTCAGTAAGCACAACAGAAAGATCAAAGATGAAGCAATACTTACTGAAGTTCCGTGATATTCATATTGCTCATAGTCAAACAAGATTTCCCTCCTAAAACAAAACAAAACAATAATCCGTCATCAGACCCCGTTCCACAGTAAACATTTAACAGTCTCCAGAAGCGCCCATTTACCTCCTCGCTTCCCAAACTCGCTTCTCCCTCTGCCGCTCGATTCTCCTCTCCAAAGCTCCCTGCAGCAGAGACAAGCATGCGCGTTTAACCTCACAGGTACTTTAAACCTCAGCAATGCCTCCGTCTCAAATTGGAGCCCACCTCATCAAAACGCCTCCGTTTCCCAGAAGGCTCTGAGCCACCGTCGCTCTCATTCCCAGAATCTTCCCCACCCTCCTCTTCCTCATCGTCTCTGAAGATATCATCATAGGACGGGACACCGAGGTCATCATCTTGCTTGATGAGCAACTTAATCTGTGTGGAAGAGTGGCTAGTTTTAATCAGGTGACTAAACTTCTGCTGCGTATGGCGTTACAACCCATAAACTCTCCCACTGCATTGCTGCGTATTCTACCTGCGTGTCGTTATACACATTGACCACGTCCACCGGCCGATGCGTGTCGCAGATGAAGAAAACAGAGTCATCGTCCGGCTGCAGAGTCTCCAGGAGGTCAACGTTGGCTCCGCAGTTGATCAACACAAAATAACGGAACTGGAATAAAACAGGATTATGCAATAGCAGGGCGCCACAGCATAAGTAGTCAATCAGGTCATAAGTAAGCGAATGTGAATAAGACCAGGATAAACAAAGTAATGCAAGACAGTGGTTCCCAAACTCGCCGCTGGGGGACCCGTGTAGAGCTTAGATCGGGCCCAAAAAAACAAGCCAGACCCTACCCGAGCCTGTGCACGTTCGGTCTGAGCCCAGGTTTCTATAAACAAAAAAGGCTAAAATGAATACATACACATTAATTTGCACTTAGGATATAATATAAAATAAATTAAATTGTAATCAAAATGAATAAATTAAGCCAGCTTGTGAATGCTTGCAAAACAAATGAACTGAAGTGTGGCGGTGGGAGCTGGGAGGGGAGGAGACATGTTGCAATGTATTATAACATTGTCACTTTGTTGTAACCTTATTATATATTGATCACAGTGATTGATACATAAGGTTTAAGTTTACAATGTTATAATACATATAACATTCTGATTATCACACCAAATAGCTTACTCCCCACCCCAATTATAAAAAAAAAAAGATGTTGTTATATCTCCGACCATGAGACCGGCCTGGGCACAAGGAAATGGAGGGGAAATTCCGGCCCGACCCAGCCCTGACCTATGGGCTCTGACCTATGGGCCGGGCCGGTCTCGGGTTCGGGCAGAGAATCAAATCTCTACCCCTGTGTATGCTGGTTTTCATTCCAACCACAATTGCAGTTGCAAAATTTTAACAAGTTGTTAATTTTTCTTAATTAGGTGTGTTTTGTGTTGAGGGATTAATTAGCATTATGTCAGAAAAAGCCATGCATGCCAAGAAGAATAAAAGTCCTATGTTCACTTTGGACTTTGTTCACTTAATTGTGTTATATTGCAAACAATTACAAAGAGGTATCAAAAATGTTAACCAATCCGATTGAAGACCGATGAACCAATAGGCCCCTAATTAGGTTGTTGAATGTGTACAAGTTCTTTCATCATTTTCCCCCTTAAACTTATGAACACAATGCAGGTTTGGCTCATTGTTATTTGCTTTGTCTAAGAATTCTTCATTATCTTCAAAATGGTACGTGTTAATGGCGATGTGTCCACACTTTCACCAAATAGGAGCCTATTCAATCACCTCGACCTTTAATTAGATCAGTTAAAAAATTATGTTAGAGCTTTTTGTCATTGTTTGCAATATAGCACAATGTGTATATGGAACTTTTATTATTCATGGCATGCACAGCCATTTCAGACATAATGTGGTTTAAGGGAGTAAATCCCATGAAAAGAACCCAATTAAGAAACAGCTTGTTATAATTCTGGGATGGCAATTGTGGATGGAACGAAAACCAGTACACACAGGGGTCCCAGTATACAGGGGTTCCCCAAGGCCGAGTTTGGGAATCACTGCTGTAAGACACCGCAGTGAGCCAGACACAGTAGGGTAGCACGTTAATGTTACCTGCTCCTTGTGCTCCAGGAAGGCAGTTTCGAGGTCTTGCCAGCCTCTCACCGGCACCAGGGTGTACGGAACTTGGTCACAGTGGAACAAGGCCTTTGACATTTGAAATGTAATCAGTACTAATACCAATGAAGCGAACTGAATACAATATAGACTGCCTATGGCGACTGTAAAAGGCACAAACTTACTTGCAATATTTTGCACGCACACAGGGCATCGATATCTGCCGATACCAGGAGCGCGACTCTCTAGAAATAAGGCACATTTCAGGATTAATATTAAATATCACAAAGCAAGCACAGTAACGTTACAACCAACACAACACTCACCTGGTTAACAACAACGTCATAAAATTCTTTCTGAATATCAGTCACAAACATGTCTGTTAACTTCTTTTAACGTTCAAGGCTTTGAATGTAGTTTAAATTGATAACGACTTGCTACAACAAATTTGTTTGTGACAACTTTGCACTTTACGCCCGCTTGTAGCTAGCTGTGCATTTCTTTACTCTGGCGCCAAATTCACATATCTTCGCATTGGCTTAAACTAAATAGAAATAGCCAATGGGAAACTGCTGTTTTCAACTCTATAGGTGGCCTATCGCAGTTCAAAGCAGATATGACTCTATCCAATTGAATACGTTTCTGTGTTACATGACCGACATAAATACAAACGTTTAAACCAATCGTGTTATACTCAAAACAAAAATGTTATTGGACGGGGGGTTTGTTGCTTATCTGTTATGATTGGTTGCGCGTGGTTTGTTATGTGGGTCGTCATTTCCTTTAATCTCGGGCGGCTTCCTGTAGGCTGCAGTAGTTTCAGCTTCATACTCCAAATCGTGTGATTGAGCTAAAGAGGGTCTTATTAATACCACAGTCACTCGTTAAATACATTGTCGTGTCATTACACGTAATAATAAACTTTTGAACATGGTAAGTGCTTTTTTTATAGCAATACTATA
This sequence comes from Synaphobranchus kaupii, assembly GCA_029718625.1. Lineage (NCBI taxonomy): Eukaryota > Metazoa > Chordata > Actinopteri > Anguilliformes > Synaphobranchidae > Synaphobranchus > Synaphobranchus kaupii. The sequence continues at coordinate 16,108,227 of CM056376.1, forward strand.
CAGGTGTACAGAGTGGAACAGTGAAGTACTGATAGAGAAACATGCACAGTCACCGTATCGTTAGCTCGCTACAGTTAGCTTTGCATTACATAAAACAAGCGCTCATTTTGCAGCTGTGGTGATGAGATAAAGAGATAAATGGAAAACTAGCCGATCTTACATGGACAGATTCCAGGTTGTATGGATAGCTCTCGATATTTTATGCCTTTGCTGATGGTCTTCATCGATTGGGGCTGCTTAGCGCAAGTTAGCCTACTTAGTTTGCGTACTCACCTAGCTAGAAAGCTACATTAACTTACATTAGTTTCTTTTCTTTCTTTGTTTATGTTTACAAACTTGAAAAGAATGGTCGTGCCAAGCAGGCTTTCACTTGTCTAGCTGACATTATTATACATTATGTAGCTCATAAGTACTTTTGTAAGTTAGCCGTGCTTTTGGATGTAAGATGTTTTAATTGAACACGTTTCTTTTCATTTGACAGTTTTCCTTCAATATGTTTGACCACCCAATTCCACGAGCTTTCCAGAACCGTTTCTCCACGCAATACCGCTGCTACTCTGTGTCCATGCTGGCTGGACCCAATGACCGGTCTGATGTGGAAAAAGGAGGAAAAAGTATTACAATAATGTATTTGTGCACAACCAACTGAGTTTACTGTTGAATGTGATGTGATATATAATGTGAAATCAATGCACACTATTATTGTTTTGGGCATTTTGGGGAATTATGTTTTGTATATTGAATACTGTCCTTCTGCAAGCACTGCCAGCCACTGTGTTTGTGCATGTCATATTCCTGCTGATTTTTTTTTTTTTTTTTCTTTGTTCCAGTCATTATGCCCCCATCTGCACTCGACCAACTCAGTAAGTATAGAGAGCTAAAGTCTGCTTTCTAATATGGTTTTAAAATCACAATTGCAAATGACATAATATGATCTGATTATTTGTATTGCAGGCCGTCTGAACATCACATATCCAATGTTGTTCAAGCTGACCAATAAGAACTCGGACCGCATGACTCACTGTGGCGTGTTGGAATTTGTTGCAGATGAAGGAATCTGTTACCTCCCTCACTGGGTAAGCAGGATAGCTCACTGCAGGTTTTTTCACATCTCTGAAGGCATTATTATTACTGAGCATTTTATTTTTTATTCAACATGAATTTGTTTATGATAAGGTTACTTGTAGTATAACTGAAACATGTTCTCCCTGCATCGCTCAATGTGAGGGATATGGACACTGCCTGCAGCCGTATAGCCACTGCCTGCAGCCGTATAGCCGCTGTCTGCAGCCGTATAGCCGCTGCCTGCAGCCTGTAGCCGTATAGCCACTGCCTGCAGCCGTATAGCCACTGCCTGCAGCCGTATAGCCAAGCCGTATAGCCACTGCCTGCAGCCTGTAGCCGTATAGCCACTGCCTGCAGCCGTATAGCCGCTGCCTGTAGCCGTATAGCCGCTGCCTGTAGCCGTATAGCCACTGCCTGCAGCTGTATAGCCGCTGCCTGTAGCCGTATAGCCGCTGCCTGCAGCCGTATAGCCACTGCCTGCAGCCTGTAGCCGTATAGCCACTGCCTGCAGCCGTATAGCCACTGCCTGCAGCCGTATAGCCACTGCCTGCAGCCGTATAGCCACTGCCTGCAACCTGTAGCCGTATAGCCACTGCCTGCAGCCGTATAGCCGCTGCCTGCAGCCGTATAGCCACTACCTGCAGCCGTATAGCCACTACCTGCAGCCGTATAGCCACTGCCTGCAGCCGTATAGCCGCTGCCTGCAGCCGTATAGCCGCTGCCTGCAGCCGTATAGCCAATGCCTGCAGCCGTATAGCCACTGCCTGCAGCCGTATAGCCACTGCCTGTAGCCGTATAGCCACTGCCTGCAGCCGTATAGCCACTGCCTGCAGCCTGTAGCCGTATAGCCACTACCTGCAGCCGTATAGCCACTGCCTGCAGCCGTATAGCCGCTGCCTGCAGCCGTATAGCCGCTGCCTGCAGCCGTATAGCCAATGCCTGCAGCCGTATAGCCACTGCCTGTAGCCGTATAGCCACTGCCTGTAGCCGTATAGCCACTACCTGTAGCCGTATAGCCACTGCCTGTAGCCGTATAGCCACTGCCTGCAGCCGTATAGCCACTGCCTGCAGCCGTATAGCCACTGCCTGCAGCCGTATAGCCACTGCCTGCAGCCGTATAGCCACTGCCTGCAGCCGTATAGCCTGTAGGGTAATAATACTTTCACTTCATCAGTCCAGGCCAGATAAAGAACGCTTCAGGTATTCACCCTGCATTTTAAGTCCAATTCTCTTATCTCTTAACTTCTTAAAATAACACGGTCTTCCAGAGTCTGATGCAAACAGGATTTATTGTATATAATTCAAAAGAGAATACATGCAATAACCCAGGCTGATCTGCGCAGATAAAACATACATGCATAAATCATCTTCTTTCCAGTGAGCCTATTAGAGGCAGCCTATTAGCTGCAGCCCGTAGGCCGCACTCTTCCCTGTCAGATTTTGTCTAAGTCTTTTCTCTGTCACATGAGTGGTAAGTGCGTGAGAGTTAGAGTCCAGTCTGAGTATTCCAGTAAGGTGAGCCACCTAGGTGTCACGTCTCAGTTGAGGATGAAGAAGAAAAAGTAAGAAGGAGGTACTGATGTGATTTTGACAGCTACCTTTATATCAAGCACTTTGGGCTGCATTTTATGTATGAAAGGTGCTATACAAATAAAGTTTATTATTATTATTATTATTATTATTATTATTCTGCTAGGTACACCCTTTGTGGGGCTTAGGAGCTTTCCACTCCCATAACCTGCCCCTAATTTTTATTGACTAGGTCAGCGAGTTTTGTCACTATTGTTTACGATTTTCTGAGCTTGTGTCTTATCAATTCCTGTTACCATTATTTCAGACTCGCTCGTACCCTCCTTTTTTAAAAGATTAAGTGTGGCTACATCCTCTAACTCCCAGTATCACTTTGATCCTTCAAGCCTCCCTCTCTCTCGGGCGCAGCTCCAGGCTGGATCCCTTTCCACTGAGTTCCTTCCACCCGACTCCTCTGAGTGAAGGACCCTCAGCCTCTCTGCTTCCCAGGCGTCTCCTTTTCAGAAACCCTGATCACAGAAAGCACTGCTCGCTTACTAACGCATTCAGTTTCAGCTTACAGTGGCCTGACTGTATATTGAGCCGAGCGCAGCGGCCATGTGCTCCATGGTCTTCCTGCTCTCTGCGACCCGACCGGCCGGTGACCCAGTCGATAGCGATCCCCAGCCCAGCGTCTAAACACCGAGCCCGTAGTGGTAACCAGCCACCCGGTTGGGAACCGACGGTCTGATCCCTATCCCACTTTGCTATGGGTATAGAAACTTTGACCGTTTTCACCAGCCTTGCCTGTTCACAGAGGTTGTCTCTTACGCCCCTCTGCTAGGTGTGGACTGTCATCCACGTACCACGCAGTGCCTGCATACTTACATGCGACAACTACGCCGACTAGACGGTACCACGGCAGTATGTCAATTCATACTTCATCAGACACGGGGGCCTTCAGTCTTCTCCCCCTGCACTATACACCTCTTTTAACGTGCCCTCGGAACTTTGCTATTCCGCTGCCGCCTGTTGCACACTAGGTTCGGGGTGCCTAATCCACTGCCTAGTGTGCTTGGTTACATTTGCACCTGCATCTGTCCTCCTAACAGTCCTCCTTTGTTGTTCATTACTGATTACTGATTATACATACTTTTATATTGATCATACTTCCACTGCCTAGGTATATACTTATTGTGCATCTGTATACATATAACTTGATTTACATTTGATCATATGGCTTATAAACTGATTATGGCTTGCATTTCGATTATACAAAATAACATGATGGTCCGTTTGGTTTCTCTGGGGATTTTCTAAAATCTCCCTTGCATTCCTGAGTCTTTCTCTCTACTCCTGCCACAATGTTTCTAATGGCATTCTTCTCAGCTTGTATTGCTATCTGTTTCCTGAATGTTCCAGGGGCCTTTTTCCTCTTACAAGCCACTGCCTGCAGCCGTATAGCCTCTGCCTGTAGCCGTATAGCCACTGCCTGCAGCCGTATAGCCACTGCCTGTAGCCGTATAGCCTCTGCCTGTAGCCGTATAGCCACTGCCTGCAGCCGTATAGCCTCTGCCTGTAGCCGTATAGCCACTGCCTGCAGCCGTATAGCCACTGTCTGTAGCCGTATAGCCACTGTCTGTAGCCGTATAGCCACTGCCTGCAGCCGTATAGCCACTGCCTGCAGCCGTATAGCCACTGCCTGCAGCCGTATAGCCACTGCCTGCAGCCGTATAGCCACTGCCTGCAGCCGTATAGCCACTGCCTGCAGCCGTATAGCCACTGCCTGCAGCCGTATAGCCACTGCCTGCAGCCGTATAGCCACTGCCTGCAGCCGTATAGCCACTGCCTGCAGCCGTATAGCCACTGCCTGCAGCCGTATAGCCACTGCCTGCAGCCGTATAGCCACTGCCTGCAGCCGTATAGCCACTGCCTGCAGCCGTATAGCCACTGCCTGCAGCCGTATAGCCACTGCCTGCAGCCGTATAGCCACTGTCTGCAGCCGTATAGCCACTGCCTGCAGCCGTATAGCCACTGCCTGTAGCCACAGCTTCCAGGTGCTTTCTGTGACTCTGATCTCAACAGGAGACCTGACAGAGACTAGTGTGATAGAAACATGATTGTGCGTGTGTGTGCTTATATCATGTGTAAGGGCGCTGTATGTATGTGTTTATATCATGTGTAAGGGCTGTGTGTGTGTGTGTTATATTTAGAGACTGGTGTGGTAGAAACATGATTGTGCATGTGTGTTTATATCATGTGTAAGGGCTGTGTGTGTGTGTGTTATATTTAGAGACTGGTGTGGTAGAAACATGATTGTGCATGTGTGTTTATATCATGTGTAAGGGCTGTGTGTGTGTGTGTTATATTTAGAGACTGGTGTGGTAGAAACATGATTGTGCATGTGTGTTTATATCATGTGTAAGGGCTGTGTGTGTGTGTGTTATATTTAGAGACTGATGTGGTAGAAACATGATTGCTCACACAATAGAGCACTGCAGTCAAAGCCATAAACAGGTGTGCTTGACAGGCAGCTGCAGTGTGTGTGTGTGAGTGAGTGAGTGAGTGAGTGAGTGAGTGAGTGAGTGAGTGAGTGAGTGAGTGAGTGAGTGAGTGAGTGAGTGAGTGAGTGAGTGAGTGAGTGAGTGAGTGAGTGAGTGAGTGAGTGAGTGAGTGAGTGAGTGAGTGAGTGAGTGAGTGAGTGAGTGAGTGAGTGAGTGAGTGAGTGAGTGAGTGAGTGAGTGAGTGAGTGAGTGAGTGAGTGAGTGAGTGAGTGAGTGAGTGAGTGAGTGAGTGAGTGAGTGAGTGAGTGAGTGAGTGAGTGAGTGAGTGAGTGAGTGAGTGAGTGAGTGAGAGTGAGTGAGTGAGTGAGTGATATAGCTATACCGGACGTGCGCACGGCTATACCTGCTGTGGCGCGGCTGTACCTATAGCGGACGTGCGCGCGGCTGTACCTATAGCGGATGTGCTGTACCTATAGGGGACGTGCGCGCGGCTGTACCTATAGCGGACGTGCGCGCGGCTGTACCTACAGCGGACGTGCGCGCGGCTGTACCTATAGTGGACGTGCGCGCGGCTGTACCTATAGCGGATGTGCTGTACCTATAGCGGATGTGCGCGCGGCTGTACCTATAGCGGATGTGCTGTACCTATAGCGGACGTGCGCGCGGCTGTACCTATAGCGGACGTGCGCGCGGCTGTACCTATAGCAGATGTGCTGTACCTATAGCGGATGTGCTGTACCTATAGCGGACGTGCGCGCGGCTGTACCTATAGCGGACGTGCACGCGGCTGTACCTATAGCGGACGTGCGCGCGGCTGTACCTATAGTGGACGTGCGCGCGGCTGTACCTATAGCAGATGTGCTGTACCTATAGCGGATGTGCTGTACCTATAGCGGACGTGCGCGCGGCTGTACCTATAGCGGATGTGCTGTACCTATAGCGGATGTGCTGTACCTATAGCGGACGTGCGCGCGGCTGTACCTATAGCAGATGTGCTGTACATATAGCGTATGTGCTGTACCTATAGCGGACGTGCGCGCGGCTGTACCTATAGCAGATGTGCTGTACCTATAGCGGATGTGCTGTACCTATAGCGGACGTGCACGCGGCTGTACCTATAGCGGATGTGCACACAGCTGGATCTTCTGTGTCCCCCCCCAGATGATGCAGAACCTGCTCTTGGAGGAGGGGGGCTTGGTGCAGGTGGAAAGTGTGAACCTCATGGTGGCCACATACTCCAAATTCCAGCCCCAGAGCCCAGATTTCCTGGACATCACCAACCCTAAAGCAGTGTATCCTTTTTTCCAGCTTCATAATGATATGAGCAGTGCCTGAAGCACAGTTTACTCTGCATTAGCTTCATAATGATATGAGCATTACATCTGCATTACATGTCTAAACCCAGGACTAATGCTTAAGAATACGTTATGCTTACTGAAGCAAAGTCCAGAAATAGTTCCCCATCGGGGATTAACCACAAAATCACATTCTACCGTATTACTTTGAATTATTAGAGACTACGTAGTTACTGAGAATTTGTGCTTTCATTAGACTGAGATTCTATAAACACACTGGTTTGATGTATTTATAAGTGCGAGTCATATACAGTCAAGCCGGAAAGTCTGCACACCCCTTTCACCTTCTCCACGTTTTATTACGTTACAGACATATTCTACAATAGATTGAGTTCATTTGTTGTCTCAAACTTCTACACAAAATAGCCCATAATGACAAAGTGAAAACAGGTTTTTAGACATTTGTGCTAATTTATTAAAAATCAAAATGTAAAATATCATATGTACACAAGTGTGCACACCCTTTGATATGACACCCAAAAGTGAGCTGAGGTGAATTTTGTTTCCACTGATACTGCTTGAGATGTTTCTACAACTTAATTGGAGTCCACCTGTGATAAATTCAATTGATTGGACATGATTGGGGATTGCCAACACCTGCCTATATAAGGTCCCACAGTTGACAGTGCATGTCAGAGCAAACTCCAAGCCATGGGGTCAAAGGAATTATCTGCAGACCTCAGAAACAGGATTGTGTCAAGGCATAGATCTGGAGAAGGGTACGGAAAAATCTCTGCAGCTTTACAGGTCCCAAAGAGCACAGTGGCCACCATCATTCGTAAATGGAAGAAGTTTGGAACCACCAAGAATCTTCCTAGACCTGGCCGCCCGGCCAAACTGAGCAATCGGGGAAGACGGGCCTTGGCCAGGGAGGTGAGCAGGAACCCGAGGGTCACTCTGACAGAGCTCCAGCGTATCCTTGTGGAGATGGGAGAACCTTTCAGAAGATCAACCATCCAGGCAGCACTCCACTAATCAGGCCTTTATGGTAGAGTGGCCAGACGGAAGCCTCTCCTTAGTAAAAGGCACATCACAGCCCACCTAGAGGACTCTCAAGCCGTGAGAATCAAGATTCTCTGGTCTGATGAAACCAAATTGAACTTTTTGGCCTGAATACCAAGCGTCACGTCTGGAGGAAACCAGGCACCGCTCATCACCTGGCTAATACCATCCCTACAGTGAAGCATGGCGGTGGCAGCATCATGATGTGGGGATGTTTTTCAGCAGCGGGAACGGGGCGACTAGTCCTGATAGAGGGAAAGATGAATGCAGCTAAGTACACAGAGATCCTTGAAGAAAACCTGCTCCAGAGCTCTCTGGACCTCAGACTGGGGCGAAGGTTTACCTTCCAACATGACAACAACCCGAAGCACACAGCCAAGAGAACAAAGGAGTGGCTTCGGAGAAAGTCTGTGCATGTCCTTGAGTGGCCCAGCCAGAGCCCAGACCTGAATCCAATTGAACATCTGTGGAAAGAGCTGAAAATGGCTGTGTACCGACGCTCCCCATCCAACCTGACGGAGCTTGCAAGGATATGCCAAGACGAATGGGCAAAAATGTCCAGAAATAAGTGTGCCAAGCTCGTAGCTTCTTTCCCAAGACGCCTTGAAGCTGTAATCGCTGCCAAAGGTGCAGCAACCAAGTATTAGGCTAAGGGTGTGTATTACATTACATTACATTATAGGCATTTACCAGACGCTCTTATCCAGAGCGACTTACACAACTATTTAGCATTTTTTACATATTATCCATTTATACAGCTGGATATATACTGAAGCGATTCAGGTTAAGTGCCTTGCTCAAGGGCACAACGGCAGTGTCCTACCTGGGAATCGAACCTGCAACCTTTCGGTTACAAGGCCAGTTCCTTAACCATTATACTACACTGCCGCCCGTGTACAGATATGTAACCCCTAAATAACCTATTTTTGTCAGTAAAATAAAATTGCATATTTTCTAAAAACCTGTTTTCACTTCGTCATTATTGGATATTGTGTGTAGATGTTTGAGGCAAAAAATGAACTCAATCAATTGTAGTATAAGTCTGTAACGTAATAAAACGTGGAGAAGGTGAAAGGGGTGTGCAGACTTTCCGGCTTGACTAAGTATTTAAGTACTTTATGAAATTCTGACTAATGTCACTGTCAAGGTTATGCCTGTTTTTCTGTGTGCTGCTACAGTGTTATTCCATAACTGTACATCTGTAGATTGGAAAATGCATTAAGAAACTTTGCATGCCTGACCACTGGGGATGTTATTGCAATAAACTACAATGAAAAGGTATCATTGCATTGCGAGTGAAAGAAATGGGGATGAGGTGGCACTTCAGAGACCCTAGCCCTGACAGACAGACGCCTCTTTTCTCCTTTTATTGTTATACTGTTTTTAACGTACATTCCCTTGGCCATGGAAATAGCTTGCAGAAGTTTGGAGGGACCTTTCTCTAATCACAGTGCTTGCAGACATTTGGATACTTGGGGTGGTTTGGAAAATTGACAACCATTTTTGGAGCAGGACTGAAAAATGTTTTTCAGGTTTTTTGAAAAGGGAACATGGTGGACTTTGCTGGGACTGTCCTGTATCTGTGTGACTCACACTTTGTCCATATTCTCAATTTAGATCTATGAGCTGCGAGTTATGGAGACCAAGCCAGACAAGGCAGTATCCATCATCGAGTGCGATATGAATGTAAGTCCACTTCTTCTATTACTTACAAATAAAATACTATGGGAGAACAGGCAGATTATTCTTTTAAAAAAGTACAGTGCAGTCTGTATTTGGACAGTGACACATTTTTTGTTGTTTTGGATCTGTAGTCCAGCACATTGGATGTGAAATTGAACAGTGACTATGAGATTAAAGTGCAGACTTTCAGCTTTAATTTGAGGGTTTTTACATCCATATCAGGTGATCCGAGTAGCAATTGTAGCCCTTTTCATACATAGTCCCCCCATTTTAGGAGACCAAAAGTAATTGGACAAATTAACATAAACTTAAATGGAACATAAACTTAACATAAACTCTATGGAAAAATAAGTCAGGAGAAACAATCCTTAAAGTGATCCACCCATATCTACTGCATATCTGGCAGCAGAGTGATGATTTCAGGCTCGTTTGACGCCTCAGACCCTTGATGACTTATAGCCATTTAGCCAACCATGGGTTCCACACTATTCCCATGTCATTTACAGCTTAATCTAGTCCCACCCCCCAATTCCCATAGAGATCCATTCAAATGCAGAGACATTATAATATCGCTTGTAAGAGTACCAGAAAGTAGGATATCGAGTATTTTGATGTTTTTGGGTCACAGACATCAGGAAGTCATGGCATGCCAAAGGATATGCAACCAAATATTAAATATGATGACTTTATTTAAGTTTAAACATAATAAAACTTTATTTAAGTTTATGCTAATTTGTCCAATTACTTTTAGTCCCCTAAAATGGGGGTGGGGGGGGCTATGTACAAAAAGGGCTACAATTGCTACACGGTTCACCCGGTAGGGATGTAAAAACCCTCAAATTAAAGCTGAAAGTCTGCACTTTAACCTCATAGTCACTGTTCCATTTCAAATCCAATGTGCTGGACTACAGAACCAAAACAACAAAAATTGTCACATACTTACGGACTGCACTGTACATATTGAAATAAAACTAAGCAGTGAGACCCTCCCACTTCCAGTCAAGTGCAATATAATGAATGAAAATCCGCACAAGTTTACTGTACTGATGCAGGTTAAGCTTTGTTCTCTAATTGGTGTGTTTTTGCGCAGGTGGATTTTGATGCACCACTGGGTTATAAAGAGCCAGAGAGACGATACCAGCATGCTGAAGAGCCCACAGTAAGCCTGCGTCAGTTTGCCACACAATTCCACACGCAAAGCTATTAGTGGGAATTTTTATGGAACTTCTTTTTTCCGCATTCTCTCCACAGGAGGAAGAGGGCGACCCCAGCAGTTATGCTGAAATGGATATTGGATTCCGTGTAAGTTAAAATATGTTTTTCCCTAGGCGCAGGTTTTTACCTTGTACATTTTTATTTTGAAAATGGAAATCGAGAATCTCATTCAGAGTCACTGCGGCCCTCCAGAATTGAGTTAAACCTGCAGTCACTACGGCCCTCCAGGGCTGGAGTTAAACCTGCAGACACTGCGGCCCTCCAGGACTGGAGTTAAACCTGCAGACACTGCGGCCCTCCAGGACTGGAGTTAAACCTGCAGACACTGCGGCCCTCCAGGACTGGAGTTAAACCTGCAGACACTGCGGCCCCTCCAGGACTGGAGTTAAACCTGCAGACACTGCGGCCCTCCAGGGCTGGAGTTAAACCTGCAGACACTGCGGCCCTCCAGGACTGGAGTTAAACCTGCAGACACTGCGGCCCTCCAGGACTGGAGTTAAACCTGCAGACACTGCGGCCCTCCAGGGCTGGAGTTAAACCTGCAGACACTGCGGCCCTCCAGGGCTGGAGTTAAACCTGCAGACACTGCGGCCCTCCAGGACTGGAGTTAAACCTGCAGACACTGCGGCCCTGCAGGGCTGGAGTTAAACCTGCAGACACTGCGGCCCTCCAGGACTGGAGTTAAACCTGCAGACACTGCGGCCCTCCAGGACTGGAGTTTGGGGGCCCTGGTTTAAAGGCTGTCACTGAACTGGCTTTATTGGTTTACTTTGCTTTCTCCGCAGGCCTTCACTGGCTCAGGAAATCGTCTGGACGGCAAGAAGAAAGGCATCGAGCCCAGTCCTGCTCCCATTGATCCCAGTGACATCAGAAGGTCGGGAGACCTTGAGCCAGAGTCTTTGATGTTCTGTATTCAGGGTTTTCTTAGGCCATATTGAAAAAGTCAGAGAAGTCGTTAAAGTCAGAGAAAGATACACTGTTGTCCTTCACCCAACTCTTAAAATCATTCATTATTTCACTTGAAGGAAAAGTAATCCATCTTTTTTTACTGTTTTTACTCTCTCCTCTACAGGGGGATTCCCAACTACGAATACAGAATTGGGAGGATTACCTTTATCCGAAATTCACGACCTCAGCCTAAGAAAGCTGATGATGTAAGCATGACGGTGACCAAAAAAACAATCTAGCAGAAGGCGAACCTTAGAAGTTTGAACCAACAACTAGAATATAGCATCGGGAAATGATCTGTAAATTCTCTTTTACATACAGTATATTTAATGTTTTACCTTATCAACTTTATTGATTTTTGTAAATATACGCTAATTCTGAATTTTATGCCTGCAACATGTTCCAAAACAGTTCCAAAAAAGGTCCACAGGTAAACAGGTGACGGTATAAAAGCACATCATGCTGTCATGACTGGGTATAAAAGCACATCATGCTGTCATGACTGGGTATAAAAGGATATCATGCTGTCATGACTGGGTATAAAAGCACATCATGCTGTCATGACTGGGTATAAAAGCACATCATGCTGTCATGACTGGGTATAAAAGCACATCATGCTGTCATGACTGGGTATAAAAGGATATCATGCTGTCATGACTGGGTATAAAAGCACATCATGCTGTCATGACTGGGTATAAAAGCACATCATGCTGTCATGACTAGGTATAAAAGGATATCATACTGTCATGACTGGGTATAAAAGGATATCAAACGACTCTTGGTATCTTATTTTCAGGTACTCTTACAAGCGATACTATAACCTCTCTGCATTTGAATGGATCTCTATGGGAATTGGCGGGTGGGACTAGATTAAGCTGTAAATGACATGGGAATAGTATGGATCCCATGGTTGGCTAAATGGCTGTAAATCATCAAGGGTCTGCGGTATCAAGTAGGGATGGGAATCGTTAGATTTTATTGATACCGATGCCATTATCTATTCCGCTTATTGATCCGATTCTTTATCGATTCCTTAAATATTATTTGCTCCCAGGCTATTAAAAGACCAACTATTACTATTGGGTGGTCATCTAAAATGGATTCAATGACACAATATTTATATTTATATTTAATAAGTATAAAGCATTCGTTTTTCATTCATATTTCTTAGTCATATCATGGAAAATATTTATCTGCTATATGTAGTGGCAGAGCATCCAATAAAAGTCTGAATTGTATAATTCTGTAAATTGAAATGGCATTAGAAATGTAATTTGGTTTGATCAATACGAGTCCTTAAAAATATCAGACAGCAAAGAAAATAAGAGGCACCAAAAGGACGCGAGAAGAGACGATAAATTATCAGTTTAACGTTATGTCAAAAAAGATGGCTAAAATATTGTTGTTTAACCGCTGCTCTGTGATTGGGATATTTAGTAGTTTCATTCTCTAACGAAGATCGCAAACTTTACTTATGAGTTAGTTACGCTCCTAGGCGTGTTTCATAAAGCTGCACCGTGACGTTTGCGTTGGTTTCTGTATTATCAGAACAGTTTCAACTGTCACCATTCTCTCCTATCTCATTTAGCCTATACATTTACATGGAAGAAAGATGAGATCTTTAACGTTACCTGAGGCAAGCTGGCTTCTCTTATTAGCTGAAGATGACGAAGATTGAAGATTATCATTTAGCTAATTTAGGTTAGCTATTCGCTTTCCAAATCTAGGCTACTCATCTTTGCGTCGCCAAGCAGGCAATCGTTGTCAGATCAGTCTACCGCCAATCAAAACACTGTAGTTTTACACTTGTAGTTGGTTATAGACTCCCGTGGGAAGTCCACACACTCCACAAATCTGTTATAGTTCTGAATAGTTGATCATTTCCAAAGACGGATCACAAAATGGAGCTTACGCGAACACATTTTCTATTGATTTTTAAATGATAGTAGCAGTAGTATTAGTTTTTTTTTAAATGACGTTTACATTTTATATTTTTAGACGGGGCGCCAAACTCTGCCTGCCGTCATGCACTGACTGAATGAAAAACGATGGCGCGCATGACGTGACGTTGTTTTGCTTTGCGTAGCTGTCGGGAATACATGCTGGAATCGATAAGAGAATCGATAAGCTCGAAGGCGTAAGATTCCGAGGAATCAGACAACTTGGAACCGGAACCGGTTCTCGATTCCCACCCCTAGTATCAAGTGAGCCTCAACCATCACTCTGGTGATAGATATGCAGTAGATATGGATGGATCACTTGTAAAACATAAATTATCTTTTCTTTGTACTGTTTTCAATTAAATATATGTAAAAGAGCAAAATATGTTTTAAAATGATTTTTCTTAAGCAAATTCCTGTTTACCTCTGCATTTTGTGTTTCTAGTTTTGCAGGTTTTGTGTTTCTAGTTTTGCAGGTTAGAGTCATTGGTTAGAGTAATTGGTGTGAGTTTTCTTAGACTCTTGTGACCGTACTTGACTGGTCTGTGTGGGCTTTGCAGGAGGAAGCCATGAGCCGTTTCATTGCCTTCTCTGGGGAGGGACAGTCTCTACGCAAGAAAGGAAGAAAACCGTAGAGGAGCATCTGGCAGAACTGTGCAGAGGCTGACCAGAGACTTTGAAACTGCAATCCCCACATGGAATAACAAAGAATATATAATATAATATAATCTCGGAACCCTGTTAAGACAAAATACATTTTCTTTCTCACATAGCAGGGATTCATTTCTCACATAGCAGGGATTCACAGCACATCCTTCAGAGCAATCAGGTGGTTCTTTGAGAATATGATTTTACATTTTTGAAAGGGTTGGCATTGGTCAGGTGGGTTGGAATTAAAGTGGTTGAGAAGCTTAATCCTTGAAAGACTTGGAACAGCCTTTGGATTTTTGGTGTTATTTATCAAGTTTATATTCCAGATCATCAAATGCTAAAAACGAGAAGGAAATGTAGTATTTGTTTATTTATGTACACAATACAATAAATTACAGTTTTGAATAAAACGAGTTAATCTATACATTCATAGCCACTGTTCTCCTCTTAAAAACCAAAGATTATTCAAGTTGAATAGATGATGTAAGCGATTTACTGTTGGGCCCAGATTCAGATAATAAGGATTCACCTAATGGTTTTATGAAATCTGAGTAACTCACTTGGAAGGTAGTGAACAGCATGCTGGCTTCCCTAATTGGACATCGTTGGGGTCATCCAGCTGCCATTTTAGCATTTTTTTTTTTTTTTTTTTTTTTGCTGATCAGCTGAAGAAATCAATGGTTATTTTATCTAATTATTTTTGTGCAAACTCATGTTTCTTTTACAGTTATAAAACTTTACGTAATTATTATTATTATATAGTTATTTTTTAATCATTTGAAAATATTATTACAAAAATAAATAGCGCTGTAGCTCAGGAATAAATGTTTCCCGTCATTACGCTATAGCTGTTCTTTCCAGCTGTTCTTTCCAGGTCAGTGTTCAAAGCACAATGAGATTGTATGGCTTCTATGAACCTGACTGTTTTAATGAATATCTGGTCTTTGGTTACTCTTATTATTTTTCATTATTATAATTATTTTAATTTTGAAGTAATGAAATATATTTCTTCCTGTGAACAGAGGTTATACTCATGGGTAAATTCACAGTATAAACATCCTGTATGAAACCCTGAAAAGTGGTAAACTATCTGTGCTGTATAGGTATGGCAGGGCATGCCCCGCCAAGCCGTAACTTGGCGGATGGCATACCTGCCATCCCAATTTATACATTCATATATTCTGATTGCACGTATATCCTCCTAAAACCTGTCCCCACATCATGAGTCTTTGGTTTTATTATTAGGAACCATATATTCTACTATGCTGAAACCTAAACTACAAGGGACATTCAGTAAAAATAAAATAATATTTAATTTTTATTTAATCAGGTTTAATTTTCGCTACAACATCCAAGACACCAAGGGCCCTATCTTGGCGATCTTGGCGCTTAGTCTATAGCGCATGGCGTAAAGTCCATTTTGGGCGTGTCCAAGTCCACTTTTGCTATTTTAACGGCGTGTTTTTTTGGCGCTAAGCACGGCGCAAGGTGCGACTGGGCTGAACCTAGTCGCTTCATTAATTATAAGTGTGTCTTTGGCGTGACATGCAATAAACCAATCAAAATGTCATATCCCATTCCCTTTAAAAGCCTGCTTTTCCACCTTGGCGGATTGCTTGATGGCGAAACAGACATGCTCGTGCGTGTTTAGTGTGATCAAGGAATAGGCTAAATGGAGTATGATCAATATTATTCGGACTAACCATTAGCCTATAGTTCCCGGTAATTCCAGACAGGGCTGTTATTTTACAAAATATATGCGGTTAAATTTCGTTAAAAGGACCTGCAACAGCTGAGAATAAGCTATCAATGGCTTCAGTCTCACCTTAGAAAACGCCAAATTAGCCTGCTTGTTCAGCGAATTTCGTTTGATTATGCAATGAAAGTGTCAAACATCAATTCCAAGAGGCTGTTCTCATGGAGTTCTCGAAGTTCAAGCTTCATCCAAAGTTCATTAGGCTACCTGCATAGTAGGCTAATATTGATTAATAACATACATACCGTTATTTTGCCTTAATGATGACACTAAATAGCCTACAATAAAGCTGTCAGGTTCGCAACCCATATGTTCACGCATATTTCCCCTTGTTTAATAATGTCCTGTTTATGGAAATGTGACCAACCTGTTTTACTGGTAGCGTAATCCTTTAAAACAATCCACTTTCCCAGGAAGACCGTGAAACGTGCGACTTACAGCAGGGGAAACAGAGAACATGCAGCGCACGTGCAGAAAATGGCATTAAAATTAATTGTGAATTAATTGTGTAACGTGCAGCAAATTTGTTTTAGTTTCTAATTAGACGCTTAGTTCTCTTTAAAATCGTTTTGTTCAGTTATGGAATAACGGGTGAAATCAGCTGGGTTTTACACGGTGAGAGTATGGAAACCTGGTTACTGTAATTTAAAAAATATGAAGGACGAAGAATAGCTAAGGTTACAATTTAGTTAACGAACTAACAACATTTATCTCCGTTTTTTAACCATAGGCTATCGAAAAAAACCTTATGCACAGCGAATCCGATGTAGCCTAGGCTATTTGAAAAACAATAAATGCAATATTCACTGGACAAGGTTTTGAACTTTTTTCAGTCACAAACCATTCTATTTACTTACAGGCTGTATTCATAGATAAACAGAGCTGTATTGTAATGACATCTGAAGTGCATTTTCAGAACTTAAATGTCCGTCTATTGCCGTGCGCGAGTTTTCCATTGAATGACAATTCACGCATTAGGTGTAAATGACAATTTGCGCATTAGGCTTGATATAGGCTAGGTGTCATCAGCTGCTTTTTAATGGATAGCCATTGTCCGTACCATCGCACATCGCCTGGATGTTGATGGAGTGGGCTGAAAGCAATTTAATGTGCATGGCATTCCCCTTCGCTGAGGGAAAGGTAGGCTATGGACCATTTTATTATTATGTATTTTTTGATATAGGCTACACAATAATACTATTTCACATTGTAATCTTGATATTTTATTCATGCTTGTGCGCGCCCCTGTGTGTAACAGACAGGAGGGTACGCGCATTGTGCACACGCCTTTGTAGACGCACTTATATGCGCCGTTAAAATAACATGTAGGCCTATACAACTGCGACATGACTTTAGACCAGGTTAGTGGTGGTTCTAGCGCAAGCGCTTTCTGCTGGCTCAAGATAGCAATACGCCAAAAAGAATCCTGGCCACTCCTCATCTTAAGACCAACACGCCCAAACGGCGCAAGAGTACATGCTAGTTAAGCGTCGTGAGCTTTATGCGTTATAATGAACCTACCGCTGGGTGTAAGATAGCAAAGACACTTGCGTTTGGGTTAGCGCCGCTTTGCCGGGTGTAAGATAGGGCCCCATGTCTTATGTCACATAATGGATCCCTGGGGTGCGTTCGCAATACTTGAAAAATGCACCCTCCTTTCCTCCACTACCACCTCCTCTCCTCCGTGCCCCGGAAACGGATCTTTGTGTTTTAATCTTATGTTGCTGATTTCATCTTAATTAATTAGTATAAATGGAACTTACATATTAATTAATGTCTCGACGCAAACCGCAATGTCAGGTAGGCTACATGCAAATGCTTGTACTCGAAATGTTCAGGCAGTTTTGCATACTTCCGGGTGGGAGAGGAGTGGAAGCGTAGTGGGGGAGTGCAGGTGGGGAGTGAACGTTCTTGTATAGTTCTGTGGAAGTGAAGAATATTGGGACGCACCCCAGAAGTATAGCCAGAAAGTATTCACCAATCACCGTCGGTGGTCGGTGTTGTTCTGTTCGTATTACCCATGTACTCCGTGATTGCTTAGATTGGATTCTTATAAGAAAATTTTATCAGAAATTTTATATTCTATATTATCAGAAAGTAGAATGGCAAAAGATTCAGCGCCCTTCGAAAGTCAGACTCATTGAAACTAAATGCCACCGCGTCCTCGCTATTATCTCTGGTATGGAACAGCCTTATGAAGCCCGTTATTCTCCCTGCTTTTACCTCCACAAAGTAGCGCCAGAAGAACTACAAAACGGGAGGGGTGGGACTTGAGAATGATTTCCGAGGCGTTGATTGGCTATGACACGTTGTTGTTGCAAGCTCTTCCTGTCGGAATGGCAGGCATAAATGCTCACTGGAGGGTAAGATAAGGTTTTACCTTTAAAAACCACAATGATTAATGTAGACACTGTTATATGCTGAAGTAAGCGTCTAACAAAGAAGTTCAGTTAAATGTGGCTACATTTATATGACTTACCAGTTAAACATATCTGTGTTATAATTGACTTAGCATGCTAGCTATCTGTGTGCATTTGATCTCCTGACATGTCATGAACGTGAATGACTCGATAAGTCTGTGTGGTTCGTTAGCTTAATGCTCACACATTGACAGCAGTTATTTTCGAAGTTAAACAAGTTTTAAAAGTGTTTAATATTTGCCACTACAACTAGTCAGCAAGCTAGCTGTACTTTGGCGATGTAGCCTGAAAGATGTTTCAATATACCGATGATGGTAGCCTACATAGATTCTACTATTGTCATGGGTTTAATTCGTATATCTGGTCATTGCAGTTCTGTCACTATTTTTATCCAGGTAGGTTGCAGAGTTCTTATGCTGGTTATATGGTAATGTAATATTAATAATGACAAATTCGTTGTGTGGCCTCCCCAGCCTACATTAACGCATGGGCCCGACGAAGCTGTGATTGCAGAAAAATGCAAAGCAATTGCGTTACAGTAGTCTGTCGGCTTTTAGTCACAACATTCAGACTGCGCCTGTGATCATCTGTTGTTATGGTTATGCACCTTTTATTTAATCGCCAGATATTTAGCAGTTTTCCTCCACTGCCTTCACCCATTACCTTTAATTTTGTTTTAGTTCATCCACTAAATGACTTAAATTGCTCCCTGTGCAGATAATCATTTGCATTGGTGACACAGATAATTAGGGTGTTTCTTCGAATCATCGGTGGTGATTCATATGTTTACCTTTGCCATTAATACCGAGGCTGGAGTGTATAATTTCTCATGTACAATGCATTTGATTTAATAGTTTTTGATCAAAACTTGTCTCCCAAAGTTAAACTAACCCTAAAAACGTCCTTAATTTGCACCCACAGCCTCCTCGGTCCTGTGAAGAGTACTGGAGTGAATTCAGACACTGCAGAAGCTTGTGGAATCGCTTCCACCACTATTACACGCTCGGCACGACCCCCAGCTGCCAACAGTGGAAGGATGACTACTATGCCTGCCGTGAATGGCACAAAAGCTCGAGCACCGAGACTAAGGTGACAACACGCCTATTGTTCCCACAGAGCTTACCGTTTCCTCAACACATCTTGTCCATGTTTTCTTTCTTAATTTTGTTTTTTTCCCTGTTTTTCTTCTCAAATACTCACCACAGCCTCTGCTATCCATTCAGAAGGGTGCAGACGAGCCTGTACTCTCTTCTTCTAGCCTCTTCATGTTCAGCTCAGTTACAGGCACCCATCAACCAGTGGTGGTCACTGGTGCCCAATGAGTTGTGCAGATCAGTTGTGTGTTGACTTGTGGGACTACCCGCCACAGTAGGCACTAGTAGTCTGGAATCGTCGCCTCCATGCACTACAACAGTGTCTTAAAAGGAGCCTACCATGCTCCAGCACAAAATGAAAATGCTAATTCAGTGCACCTGTGGCTCTGACAGTATGTGGTAGAATCAGGTGATCATGCGATTGTAAAGGTATAATGTCATACATCGAGCCTTTTGGACCAAGAATATGTTTGAATTGTGCTGAGCCTTTTGGACCAAGAATACGTTTGAATTGTGCTGAGCCTTTGTTGTGCATTCCCTAACTGGATCCTCTGCCACAGGTCTTACTACAGCAGAGTGAGAGAGCGAGGGTGGCAGGACAGACCAAGTTTGCTCCCGTGTGGGAATTCAGACAGAAGCCTCCAGCAGACTGGCACCTGCCTCTCCCCCAGGACAAGCCCCAGGAGTCCTGAATCCCTGCACAGCTGCACATCCCTGTGCCTAACCACTGGCTTCATGTATCTATATAGTTTATCAAGACAGCCAAAATGGCCCAGGACATTGGTGAATGGCACCCCGCTTATTTAAATATCCTGAAGTTCTGCTTGTCATTCTCAGGAGAAAGTTCCCTAGAAGTCACGTCTTGCATGTTATTATTCACTGAACATTGAGGTTATGGTTTCTGTAATTATTGATTGAGGTTATGGTTTCTGTAATTATTGTTGCAGGATCTTTGCCTTTTTATTTCACAAGACACCTTATGTACTGTGTGTTTTACGTCAGAGGAATTATAAAACAATAAACCCTATTTAAACTTGCATCTGTCATTTTACCCTTACTCCCAAAATTGAGACACATTTTACTCTTTTACTCAATCAAAATGAATACATTTTTATATGTGAACAGTAAAGGAAAGTATATGTTGTTAAACCTTGACCTGTACTGTTGAGTGCCCAATACATTTAAACCCTCACCCTAACCCTACACTATTGAGCCCTCTCCAAGGATGTATTTTCAGCTTTAGCTTTGCGTCTTTCTGCAGCTAGTTTTTAACTGAATTACACATGCAGAAGTTTGAGAAGAATGGGCTGCATATCTGATAAAGGAATGTAATGCAGGTCTCAATGTTCCCAAAAAGATCACATAAATGCAGAACAGTAATTAACTGGTTCACAACAACATCAATGTTCTTACTCCATGTTTTCCTATTGAGTGTAGACTTTGGTGATGTCATTGTATTTGCCTTCAGGTGGATGATAGTTGTCTTGTGGAGGAGTGTAGCTGGGCCCTTGGTGATGGAAGGGTAGGAGTCCTGGGTCTGGCTTGAGAGCAGCACAGTACAGCTCCTCTGACTCCAGCTTTAGTTCCTCCAGGGCCTCCCTCTGAGCCTCCAAAGCCTCACCGATAGCCTCCATTTCAGCCTTGTGCTGAGACTGCTTGTACCTTGACCACTCTTTCAGGAGCAGAGCCCTGTGCTCGCTCTCTTCAAATGGAAGCTGTGGTGGCGTCCGCACCCTAAAATGCAAACCAATAACAAATTTGTAACTGATAGTCGTGGAGTTATGGGCAAATCTGTGATGCATGAGACGTGTGATACATACCTGGTCTCATCATGGTATCTGACTGGAGTGATGAAGTCATCGATAGGTATGAGCTCTGCGGGGACTTTCTCCAGTCTCTTGAGTTTCTTCTTCAGGCGCTCCTTCCTTTGTTGCTCGCGCTTTGGGTCTACTTTTCTCTTCTTTGCGGGCTCTGCTCTGTTGATTTCCCAGAATATATTAAAACGAGGGTTAGAGTAGTAACGTTAGTCAATAAAATATATTAAATATTTACTGTGATTTCCTCCAAAAGTGCGGGCTTAGAATAAACAGGTAGCTAACATCCTGGCACGTTGATTTATTATTGGAACACGAAACTTCCGCACAAACCTTAAAGGAGGAGATGTCTTAAGCGCCATCACTGAGGGAAACCAGTGACTGTGTCTGAGATGAGCGTCAAATCCCGTCAATGGGCTAAGCAAAACAAAACAGGTTTACTTCAATGACATTCAACAACATTACCTCTGTTGTCGTAACACGTGGTCACGACAATGCCTTCATATGCATGTCTGTCGGATTAGCTTGCGATATACACAGACGGAATAACATCACCATACAGCTCTACAATCAGTCGTTAATGTTACTGAGCTTCAACAAATAGCTTAACGATACATATGTACACTTGGCAACACAAATTCAATTCGTCAGAACTTACCATGTTGTACACTGTCTGGAGAGCAACTTCGTCACCACGCGTGACACAAGGGCGGACATGTTTCCAGTAATAACGAGCTATTTCAGGACTCAATTCAGCAGTGCATTTATGCGTTTTAACAGAGCCAGGAATTATAAGACCTTTTGTCCTCTTGGTCGCATTCACTCTCCACAAGTTTTACCCATGTGCAACATTCGACCTTATCCGACTGAAAACAACACGTGGCATGTTGAGTTCCACGCGACTGAAGCAAACTTCACGGCAGCTGCCTAAATAATGATGCAATTTCGTATGTCACAGTGATAACGTGTCGTTCAAAGCAACCACGACAATGGTTGTTTATGCATTTTATTATTATATTGTTTTATTTCGCTTGCATCGTTAAACAAAGTCTAACAACATTTCAAATTAATTAAGCAAACGGTAATGGATGTCTTGACATGTCACTAAACACAATAAAGAGCATATAAAGAGTATATACAGAGCAGTGGAACCATACAGTCCTTAATAATTAGAATTATAAACTTATCTTTCGAAAAATATCTGGAACAGAATGTATGGTTAATATTTTATATGGCTTCACTGTTTTTTTTATTATGAGAGAGTCGTCCGATCAGATAACACAATCGATTATCACAGCGCATTATTTTGCCATTAAGAACAGACAAAACACAACTTTAGGTAGCCTCAGCAGACTACCTCAACGCTACACAAAAAGCTGTGATGGGGAGATCACGGACCTGACCTTTCGCAGGGCATGTGTTTCCAGGGGAACACCGTGAAAGGTCGGATACTTCCTGTGTTGCTGCTGCTGCGGCTGCTGCCAGGAGCTGAGGGATGCGAAAGAGGGACAGAGAAATGGAGTTTCACTAAAGACAGAAGTAACGGGCGGCTTTTCCGACAAACTAAACACAAATTCAAGAGTGGGTTTGGTGTAAGGATAGCCACAGAACAGCACTGAAGGGAAGGGGGGATATTGCAGCCAGATCCAAAGATATTATTTTATTTTCAGGGCTACGCGCTGGAAATGAAGCTATTGAAACCAAGTTGGGTCAGTCACAATGGTAAGTGTTGGGTCAGTCACAATGGTAAGTGCCCAAGTTGCGCTTTTGTTGTTTTGGTCGCAGCTTGAAGGCTCGCTGGGGTAGAGACTAACGTTACTTTAACATTACGAGTGCTGGACACCTGTTCACAATGCACACCTACTTAAAAGCACATTATTTAACAAACGACCTGATTATGCAGTAAATTTCTTTTACAACGCCGATTGCATTCTATGTGCACGTTTGTATGTAACATTAGCTAGCTAGTCAGCTAACACATGTCAGACTAACCGGGTCCGCTAACCGTCCAAAGGCAGGCGATCCAACAGCTAAATCCGCTCGTATCCAATGCAACGCGCCCAACTTGTTTTAACCTCAATAAACCACAGCGTAACAAACATTTTGTTGAGAAAACAGTCGCTTAAATAAAGCGCGATGGTTGCTGGTTGTTGCTCATTTGAACAAGCAAGAGGCTGTCCAACAACAAACTGTAACCAAGTAATGAGAAAAGTGTAAGATGAGCCACATATGATGCGCTAACATGTTCTCTCTTAAAATGCAGTATTACTGAGACGCTCCTTCAAAATGGTGGGAATTACTGGAATTATATAATTTGTAAAAGTCAAACTTAACTGAAAAACTATTTCTAACTTTATGTGCTGTTGCTTGTCATCTGCATAGCTACACATATATTCGGTTATTTACATCAGATTATTTAACAATAAGTTTTAAAACGGAATTTTAACAAAAAAAAACCACATTCTATTTTTGAGCAGTGTTTTTGTCATAACCTTTTTCTCGGGGGTTGTTTGGTAGGTAGAGCACTTTAAGACATTAGGATTTTTTTTTTCTGGTGAAGTCCATAAACCTCTTTATGTATTTCTTTCAGGAAAGCCTATATTTTCTGTTGACATCCACCCAGAGGGAACAAAGTTTGCCACTGGCGGACAGGGTAAGGCTCATGGCAGCATTGTTATTTACTTATTTATTTCCTAGCATTAGAAACCTGCACATCATTAAGGACATGCATTGCAATAAATATATGAAAATATTTATCTGGCCATCATGTAAGAATAAAAAAAACACTCAGAAGTTTAAACTTTTAAATGGTTTCGGATGGATGCATGTATTCATACCATGTTTGACAGGAGAGGATTCTGGGAAGGTGGTGATATGGAACATGTCTCCAGTCCTCCGGGAAGAGGATGAGAAAAATGAGAACATTCCCAAGATGCTTTGCCAGATGGACAATCACTTGGGTATGCTCTGTCTCACTGCAATGTATTTCTGTCTTGTTCACAAAGTTAACACGGTACACTCTGTGTTAATATAAAATGTGGCTGATTGTGGTGCTTGCGTTTTCTACAGCCTGTGTGAACTGCGTCCGCTGGTCTAACAATGGCCTGTATCTGGCCTCTGGAGGTGATGACAAGCTGGTGATGGTGTGGAAGAGAGCGGCGTATGTACATCTGCTATTTTTCAGACAGCTCACCTGTATATAAACATTGATCATTAGACACAGCTGCATAATTTCATATTTGTATGGGATGTTATATTTGCCCAACATACTCTTTAAATGGCCATTCAGTTTGGTTTCACAATCCTCTATCGATGTGGTAGTACCACTGAGGCTGCAGCTTAGAATTATTGATAAATTACAGCTGATGATCATAATATCTGACCAGCTATGAATGCCTATGAAAAGCTGTATCTTCAGTATTCACCTCCATATAAGTATCAAATCAAATTTTTATCATTGGTGTATTTTATTTTGGTAACATTTATGAATGTAACATTTTTACATGTATTTGTTATTTGTTTAAACTTTCCTAGGTATATTGGTCCCAGCACAGTGTTTGGGTCGAGCAGCAAACTGGCCAATGTGGAGCAGTGGCGTTGTGTGACGATCCTGAGAAACCACACAGGAGGTGAGCTTCTGCTCTGGGACCACGCACAATCTCTTCTTTGTTGTGTGTCTTAGTGCTGTTGCCCAAAAAATGAACAAATATTACACTAAAATCTTTGTTCTATGGTTGAGATGGGATTTCTATTGCACACACTAATGGACTCTACACTAATGGAGGCTATGGTGACACGAGTCACTTCATGCGACTTCTGGAATCGGAATTCCAACATCCGATCACACCAGGTCAGATTGAGCGTCCATACTTGACAGTTCATTGTTTCCCCCAGGATGTGTTTGTAGGCGGGGTGGTGAGGTGATGGTATGACCATGGTGAGGGGGGGGGGGGGGGGGGGGGGTTAGGGTTAGGGTGTAATGTTGTGTAATGTTACTCCCATTTCCATAAGTTTACACAACTTCTTATTACATGTATCAATTTCTACACTGTGTGTACAGTGTACACAGTATGCACCTCAATAAGACTCTACATAAGTGGCAAACCATCCCTACAACAGTCAGAATTATGTAGGCTAAATTGAAAATGGAATAAATGTAATTTGGCTTCATCAATACAAGTGCTTCAAAATATCCAGACACCAAAGAAAACAATAGACCAAACAAAGCGAGAAGAGCAGATACAACATTCAATCAGTTTAACGTTTTATGTTAAAAATAGGTGGCTAAAATAACGTTGTTAAAACGCTGGTTTGTGATTGGGATATGTAGGAGTTTTTATCTAAAGATCATCGCGAACTTTAGTTCTGAGTTAGTTACGCTCATGTTTGATTGAATCATAAAACCACGGTTTGTAGCGACGGTAGACTCCACTGCACCTGCTGTAGGCTATCATTCGCATTGGCTCGCTTCTGTATCAGAACGATTCCCTGTGGCATAGAGTGTAACCGTACCCTTAATGCATCTTTCTATCCAGCTTCTTCGTCTCCACGTCCGTTCAGTAGCAGCCATGAGCCCCATCAGGACAGCGCAGTCTGGCTGGTTCCTCAGGACAGCTCAGTCTGGCTGTGTTCCTCAGGACAGCTCAGTCTGGCTGTGTTCCTCAGGACAGCTCAGTCTGGCTGTGTTCCTCAGGACAGCTCAGTCTGGCTGTGTTCCTCAGGACAGCTCAGTCTGGCTGTGTTCCCCAGGACAGCGCAGTCTGGCTGTGTTCCTCAGGACAGCGCAGTCTGGCTGTGTTCCTCAGGACAGCGCAGTCTGGCTGTGTTCCTCAGGACAGCTCAGTCTGGCTGTGTTCCTCAGGACAGCTCAGTCTGGCTGTGTTCCTCAGGACAACTCAGTCTGGCTGTGTTCCTCAGGACAGCTCAGTCTGGCTGTGTTCCTCAGGACAGCTCAGTCTGGCTGTGTTCCTCAGGACAGCTCAGTCTGGCTGTGTTCCTCAGGACAGCTCAGTCTGGCTGTGTTCCTCAGGACAGCTCAGTCTGGCTGTGTTCCTCAGGACAGCTCAGTCTGGCTGTGTTCCTCAGGACAGCGCAGTCTGGCTGTGTTCCTCAGGACAGCTCAGTCTGGCTGTGTTGCACAGGACAGCTCAGTCTGGTTTATATAAAGTTATTGTGCAGTTCACAGGCTTATCAAACTTAATGCCTAAGGCTTAGTATCAGTGTTAGCATGGTGTGTGTGTGTGTGTGTGTGTGTGTGTGTGTGTGTGTGTGTGTTTGCTCTTAATGCCTAAGGCTTAGTATCAGTGTTAGCGTTATGTGTGTGTGTGTGTGTGTGTGTGTGTGTGTGTGTTTGCTCTTAATGCCTAAGGCTTAGTTTCTGTGCTTGCGTTATGTGTGTGTGTGTGTGTGTGTGTTTGCTCTTAATGCCTTAGGCTTAGTATCAGTGTTTGCGTAATGCGTTACGTGTGTGTGTGTGTGTGTCTGTGTGTGTTTGCTCCTAATGCTTAAGGCTTAGTATCAGTGTTAGGGTTGTGTGTGTGTGTGTGTGTTTGCTCTTAATGCCTTAGGCGTAGTATCAGTGTTTGCGTTATGTGTGTGTGTTTGCTCTTAATGCTTATTATCAGTGTTGTGTGTGTGTGTGTGTGTGTGTGTATGTGTGTGTGTATATTTGCTCTTAATGCTTAAGGCTTAGTATCAGTGTCGTGCGTGCGTGTGTGCGTGTGCTTGCTCGCAATGTTTAGTGTGTGTGTGTGTGTGTGTGTGTGTGTGTGTGTGTGTGTGTGTGTGTGTGTGTGTGTGTGTGTGTGTGTGTGTGTGTGTGTGTGTGTGTGTGTGTGTGTGATGTTTATTGTGTGTGCATTTTCAGATGTGATGGATGTGGCGTGGTCGCCTCATGATGTGTGGCTGGCCTCCTGCAGTGTGGACAACACCATCGTCATCTGGAACGCCCGCAAATTCCCAGGTGAGCCGCCAATCCTGCTCTGTGTGCAGATGGGAGTCCTGGCAGTACAGCAGGTAACAGCATATAGGAGTATACTGGCAGTACAGGGGTCTCATTGACACAGGTAACAGCATATAGGAGTATACTGGCAGTACAGGGGTCTCAGTGACACAGGTAACAGCATATAGGAGTATACTGGCAGTACAGGGGTCTCAGTGACACAGGTAACAGCATATAGGAGTATACTGGCAGTACAGGGGTCTCATTGACACAGGTAACAGCATATAGGAGTATACTGGCAGTACAGGGGTCTCAGTGACACAGGTAACAGCATATAGGAGTATACTGGCAGTACAGGGGTCTCAGTGACACAGGTAACAGCATATAGGAGTATACTGGCAGTACAGGGGTCTCAGTGACACAGGTAACAGCATATAGGAGTATACTGGCAGTACAGGGGTCTCAGTGACACAGGTAACAGCATATAGGAGTATACTGGCAGTACAGGGGTCTCAGTGACACAGGTAACAGCATATAGGAGTATACTGGCAGTACAGGGGTCTCAGTGACACAGGTAACAGCATATAGGAGTATACTGGCAGTACAGGGGTCTCAGTGACACAGGTAACAGCATATAGGAGTATACTGGCAGTACAGGGGTCTCGCTGATCCAGGTATCAGTGAAATACGATGTTATAATTACAGAAAGTGCAACCTCAGCATGTCAGTGCAGATTAGCTTTAAATAAGGAGGCTAGCTACAGACATATGCAGCACCTGCTCTTGACCCAGATACAAGCTCCTCACTTCTGGGTGGACTGCGCTGCCATGGAAAAGATTTCTCTGCATTTCTGGGCTTATCTCTTGGAAAGGAAGCTGACTGTATATGGGAAACGTGTGCCTCCCCCTCACAGAGATGGTGACCTCGCTGAAGGGCCACACTGGCCTGGTGAAGGGGCTCACCTGGGACCCTGTTGGGAAGTACATCGCCTCGCAGGCTGATGACCACAGCCTGAAGGTGTGGAGGACCATGGACTGGCAACTGGAAACCAACATCACCAAGCCTTTCAATGAGGTGAGTACGCTCCTGCCTGTGTACTGAGCACAGCGTGTTACTGCCTGTGTACTGAGCACAGTACTGAGCACAGCGTGCTACTGCCTGTGTACTGAGCACAGCGTGCTACTGCCTGTGTACTGAGCACAGCGTTCTACTGCCTGTGTACTGAGCACAGCGTGCTATAAACTGTGTACTGAGCACAGCGTGCTATAAACTGTGTACTGAGCACAGCGTGCTATAGCCTGTGTATTGAGCACAGCGTGCTCTAACCTGTGTACTGAGCACAGCGTGCTATAAACTGTACTGAGCACAGCGTGCTCTAACCTGTGTACTGAGCACAGCGTGCTATAAACCTGTGTACTGAGCACAGCGTGCTATAACCTGTGTACTGAGCACAGCGTGCTATAACCTGTGTACTGAGCACAGCGTGCTATAACCTGTGTACTGAGCACAGCGTGCTATAAACTGTACTGAGCACAGCGTGCTCTAACCTGTGTACTGAGCACAGCGTGCTATAAACCTGTGTACTGAGCACAGCGTGCTATAACCTGTGTACTGAGCACAGCGTGCTATAACCTGTGTACTGAGCACAGCGTGCTATAAACTGTGTACTGAACACAGCGTGCTATAACCTGTGTACTGAGCACAGCGTGCTATAAACTGTGTACTGAACACAGCTTGCTCTAAACTGTGTATTGAGCACAGCGTGCTATAGCCTGTGTACTGAGCACAGCGTGCTATAACCTGTGTACTGAGCACAGCGTGCTATAACCTGTGTACTGAGCACAGCGTGCTATAACCTGTGTACTGAGCACAGCGTGCTATAAACTGTGTACTGAACACAGCGTGCTATAACCTGTGTACTGAGCACAGCGTGCTATAAACTGTGTACTGAGCACAGCGTGCTATAAACTGTGTACTGAGCACAGCGTGCTATAAACTGTGTACTGAGCACAGCGTGCTATAAACTGTGTACTGAACACAGCGTGCTCTAAACTGTATACTGAGCACAGCGTGCTATAGCCTGTGTACTGAGCACAGCGTGCTATAACCTGTGTACTGAGCACAGCGTGCTATAACCTGTGTACTGAGCACAGCGTGCTATAATCTGTGTTCTGAGCACAGCGTGCTATAACCTGTGTTCTGAGCACAGCGTGCTATAACCTGTGTACTGAGCACAGCGTGCTATAGCCTGTGTACTGAGCACTGCGTGCTATAGCCTGTGTACTGAGCACTGCGTGCTATAGCCTGTGTACTGAGCACAGCATGCTCTAACCTGTGTACTGAGCACAGCGTGCTATAGCCTGTGTACTGAGCACAGCGTGCTATATCCTGTGTACTGAGCACAGCGTGCTATAGCCTGTGTACTGAGCACAGCGTGCTCTAGCCTGTGTACTGAGCACAGCGTACTATAGCCTGTGTACTGAGCACAGCGTGCTATAGCCTGTGTACTGAGCACTGTGTGATGCTGCCTGTATACTGAGTACAGTAGTGAGTCCATTATGAGTCAGTAATGAGCTCTACATCACAAGCCAGTCTGAACAAAATGAGCTAGAAAAATTGGTCTATCCCTGGTCTTTCTGGTAACAGACTGGGTGGCAGTATGAGCGAACATCTCAACTGCTTGGCACATCAATATCTCCCTGTACTCAAAACATTACAGAAAACATTGGGTCTGGACTGCTAGACCCAATAAGTAGTACCCATAAGTCACATGGGGCAGCCATGTTGTGTGGAAATTGTGACTTCATGCTGACACCTTCATAAGAGCCTGGTGGTACACTCCTCTTTTCCACAATGGCTACACGTCTGTCAATGCATGTGCAATCTAGCACATGTATGTTTGATGTCAAACTGCTGTGTGTGTGTGTGCGTGTGTGTGTGTGTGTGTGTGTGTGTGTGTGTGTGTGTGTGTGTGTGTGTGTATCTGTCAGTGCGGAGGGACCACTCATGTCCTGAGGCTCAGCTGGTCTCCAGACGGACAGTATCTGGTCTCCGCCCACGCCATGAACAACTCCGGCCCCACGGCACAGATCATCGAGCGGGATGGCTGGAAGACCAGCATGGACTTTGTGGGCCACAGAAAGGCCGTGACGGTGGTGGTGAGTGATCAGCTGTGTTGTGGCAGGGAGCCAATCAGAGGCCAGGATTTGCTTAACCGCCATTTTCTTCTTTTGTGTGGAAAACCCGAACCCTCTTTCTGAAGCCCTAACCCCCTTTCTGAAACCCTAACCCCCTTTCTGAAACCCTAAACCCCTTTCTGAAACCCTAACCCCCTTTCTGAAACCCTAACCCCCTTTCTGAAACCCTAACCCCCTTTCTGAAGCCCTAAACCCCTTTCTGAAGCCCTAACCCCCTTTCTGAAACCCTAACCCCCTTTCTGAAGCCCTAACCCCCTTTCTGAAGCCCTAACCCCCTTTCTGAAGCCCTAAACCCCTTTCTGAAGCCCTAACCCCCTTTCCGAAACCCTAACCCCCTTTCCGAAACCCTAACCCCCTTTCCGAAGCCCTAACCCCCTTTCTGAAGCCCTAACCCCCTTTCTGAAGCCCTAAACCCCTTTCTGAAGCCCAAACCCCCTTTCCGAAGCCCTAAACCCCTTTCCGAAACCCTATCCCCCTTTCCGAAACCCTAACCCCCTTTCTGAAGCCCTAAACCCCTTTCTGAAGCCCAAACCCCCTTTCTGAAACCCTAACCCCCTTTCTGAAGCCCTAACCCCCTTTCTGAAACCCTAACCCCCTTTCTGAAGCCCAAACCCCCTTTCTGAAACCCTAACCCCCTTTCTGAAACCCTATCCCCCTTTCCGAAGCCCTAACCCCCTTTCTGAAGCCCTAACCCCCTTTCTGAAGCCCAAACCCCCTTTCTGAAACCCTAACCCCCTTTCTGAAGCCCTAACCCCCTTTCTGAAGCCCTAACCCCCTTTCTGAAGCCCAAACCCCCTTTCCGAAGCCCTAAACCCCTTTCCGAAACCCTATCCCCCTTTCCGAAACCCTAACCCCCTTTCCGAAACCCTAAACCCCTTTCTGAAGCCCTAAACCCCTTTCTGAAGCCCTAAACCCCTTTCTGAAACCCTAACCCCCTTTTCTCTGCAGAAATTCAATCCCAAAATCTTTAAAAAGAAGCAGAAGAACGGGAGCTCGCCCAAACCCAGCTGCCCGTACTGCTGCTGTGCGGTGGGGAGCAAAGATCGCTCCGTCTCCGTCTGGGTAAGAGGAATACCGCCAGGAATACTGCCAATACAAGCGCAGGGATCCTAGAACAGGAAGTACTAGCACAGGGAATCCTAGAACAGGACGTACTAGCAAAGGGAATCCTAGAACAGGAAGTACTAGCACAGGGAATCCTAGAACAGGGCGTACTAGCAAAGGGAATCCTAGAACAGGAAGTACTAGCACAGGGAATCCTAGAATGGGAAGTACTAGCACAGGGAATCCTAGAACAGGAAGTACAAGCACAGGGAATCCTAGAATGGGAAGTACTCGCACAGAGAATCCTAGAACAGGACATACTAGCACAGGGAATCGTAGAGCTCATTGCAGGTAGTGGCCTGGGTTCAGTCAACATTGTCATTTTATTCACAAATAAATGCAACTGTTCTAATGTTAACAGTATGCTAATGTTAATAGTATAATCATAAACAGTATGGTAATAGTATAATCATAAACAGTATGGTAATAGTATGATCATAAACAGTATGGTAATAGTATGATCATAAACAGTATGGTAATAGTATGATCATAAACAGTATGTTAGTAGTATAATCATAAACAGTATGGTGAGAGTATTTTGGTTATCATGGAGTCAAAGTTAAGGACAGTAGAAGAGTGGAGAGTCCTGTTTAAGTTGAATCTGAAAACATGCTGGAGGTGATGCCAACAGAGTACATTTGAATACTTTCATTGTGATAATGGGTGGGCTCAGTGGATAGTGATATGACAAACTGCCCAGTAGAGGGCAGCACCATATAACACTGATTATTTTTTCTGTGTGGGGCAGAATTTGAGACGATCTGGATTTGCTCTATTCTCCAGCAGCAGTGAGCCACTGGCCTGTGAATCAGACTGAACAACAAATGACTGCTAATTCTACTCCTTTTTCAGCTCACATCCCTGAAGCGCCCCCTAGTGGTGATCCATGACCTGTTTGATAAGTCTATCATGGATATCACATGGTAAGGCTCTCATTCAGAGACTACTGCTGCTTGTGTTCCATTAGTCTCCAGTGCATCATATCATATCTCTGTCTTATGCTCCAGTGATTGGGCCAGGATTGGGCTGTTTGTGGTGGTGGCAGTCTTACTCTGTGTGTGTGTGTGTGTGTGTGTGTGTGTGTGTGTGTGTGTGTGTGTGTGTGTGTGTGTGTGTGTGTGTGTGTGTGTGTGTGTGTGTGTGTGTGTGTGTGTGTGTGTGTGTGTGTGTGTGTGCCAGTGCGCAGGTGTGTGCATGTGTGTGCCTGTTTACAGGTGTGTACGTTTGTGTGTGTGTGTGTGTGTGCCAGTGTACAGGTGTGTGTGTGTGTGTGCCAGTGTACAGGTGTGTGTGTGTGTGTGTGCCAGTGTACAGGTGTGTGTGTGTGTGTGTGTGTGCCAGTGTACAGGTGTGTGTGTGTGCCAGTGTACAGGTGTGTGTGTGTGTGTGTCTGTGTGCCAGTGTACATGTGTATGTATGTGCCTGTGCACAGGTGTGTATGTTTGTGTATGTGAACAGGTGTGTGTGTGTGTGTGTGTGTGTGCCAGTGTACAGGTGTGTGTGTGTGTGTGTGTGTGTGTGTGTGTGTGCCAGTGTACAGGTGTGTGTGTGTGTGTGCCAGTGTACAGGTGTGTGTGTGTGTGTGTGTGTGTGTGTCTGTGTGCCAGTGTACATGTGTATGTATGTGCCAGTGCACAGGTGTGTATGTTTGTGTATGTGAACAGGTGTGTGTGTGTGTGTGTGCCAGTGTACAGGTTTGTGTGCCAGGTGTACAGTTGTGTATCTCCTCCCACCAGGACTCTGAATGGGCTGGGCATCCTGGTGTGCTCCATGGACGGCACTGTGGCGTTCCTCGATTTCTCTCAGGACGAGCTGGGGGACCCCTTAAATGAAGATGAGAAGGTACAGGAGCGTGCTGCACTAAATGTGTTCCCCTTGTTTGATAAAGCAGCACACCTGCTCACAAGGGACTCCTGGAAGAATATACCGCCTGCATGTTTTATGTCAGCGATTTATCAACAGGCCTTCTTGTGTTGTGAGAAAGAGGGTCTTGACAACTGTTACCAAGGTGTGCATACAGAGATGTGTACTTCAATGTGCAGACACACACGCACACACATACAGTTTAAGTCGGAAGTTTACATACACTTAGGTTGAAGTCATTAAAACTCATTTTTAACCACTCCACAGATTTTATGTTAGCAAACTATAGTGTTGGCAAGTCAGTTAGGACAATTAATTTGTGATATATGACACAAGTAATTTTTCCAACAATTGTTTACAGACAGATTATTTCACTATATCACAATTCCAGTGGGTCAGAAGTTTACATACACTAAGTTGACTGTGGCTTTAAACAGCTTGGAAAATTCCAGAAAATTATGTCATGGCTTTAAAAACTTCTGATAGGCTAAAGAAAATTGTGGACCTCCACAAGTCTGGTTCATCCTTGGGAGCAATTTCCAAATGCCAAGGTACCACGTTCATCTGTACAAACAATAGTATACAAGTATAAACACCATGGGATCACGCAGCTGTCATACCACTCAGGAAGGAGACGCGTTCTGTCTCCTAGAGATGAACGTGCTTTGGTCCGAAAAGTGCAAATCAATCCCAGAACAACAGCAAAGGACCTTGTGAAGATGCTGAAGGGAACAGGTACAAAAGTATCTATATCCACAGTAAAACGAGTCCTATATCGACATAACCTGAAAGGCTGCTCAGCAAGGAAGAAGCCACTACTCTAAAACCGCCATAAAAAAGCCAGACTACAGTTTGCAACTGCATATGGGGACAAAGATCTTACTTGTTGGCGAAATGTCCTCTGTTCTGATGAAACAAAAATGGAACTGTTTGGCTGAAATAAATAATTATCTTTACTATTATTCTGACATTTCAAATTCTTAAAATAAAGTCGTTTTCCAAACTGACCTAAGACAGGGAATGTTTACTAGGATTAAATGTCAGGAATTGTGAAAAACTGAGTTTAAATGGATTTGGCTAAGGTGTATGTAAACTTTCGACTTCAACTGTACATGCATGTAATTGCACAGAAAACCAGGAATCTCTTTGATGCGTTCTGCCGCATGCTATTAACTCATTTGAATATCTGGGGTCTTTGTAAGTAGGATTGAATATCTGGGGTCTTTGTAAACAGGATTGAATATCTGGGGTCTTGGTAAACAGGATTGAATATCTGGGGTCTTTGTAAACAGGATTGAATATCTGGGGTCTTTGTAAACAGGATTGAATATCTGGGGTCTTTGTAAACAGGATTGAATATCTGGGGTCTTTGTAAACAGGATTGAATATCTGGGGTCTTTGTAAGCAGGATCTGAACCTTGAACAATTTGTTTTCAGTGTACGGAATGTCTTTGTTTTTCCATCAGAACTCCATTCACCAGAACATCTATGGGAAGAGCCTGGCCATCACGGCCGAGCCACAGCTCTCCACCACCATTATCGAGAACCCTGAGATGCTCAAGTACCAGCAGGAGAAAGAGCTGTCAGAGCGTCGTAGTGCAGCCAGCCATGAAGCACAAGCCCCCAAACTCACCAGCGTGGTCAATGGAGAGTCCCTGGAGGACATCCGTAAGGTAACCCTAAACCCTCCCTAAAAACTCCAAACTCAGATCCACACCTGTGACTCCCCACACCTGTGACTCCCCACACCTGTGACTCCCCACACCTGTGACTCCCCACACCTGTGACTCCCCACACCTGTGACTCCCCACACCTGTGACTCCTAACACCTGTGAGTCTCAATTTTAAAATGACGTCCTATTGTGTAGTTTTTTTTCCCCCTCTAAACAAATTTTTAGAATTCAGAAGAAATACCCTTTTTAAAAACAGTTTTTCTCTTTAAATTAGCTGTATTTGTACGTAGTGTGGGTATAATGGCTGGATTACAAGGCGGCTGTTCTGACTGATTGTTCCAGAACCTGTTGAAGAAGCAGGTTGAGACGAGGACAGCGGATGGGAGGAGACGAATCACCCCGCTGTGCATCGCTCAGCTGGATACCGGGTAAGACTGCAACGCACCCCGACAACTTTCAAAGTCCTTCATGGTCTAGCCCCTTATATCTCTGTGATTTTTATGCCTTACCAGCAGTCATGCAGCCTTAGGTCAGAGGGTAGAGAGCAAAGTTTAGGTTGAAATCCGAAGGTGATGTGGGTTTTGCTCCCAGTCTATCTCATCTTTTGAACTCACTTTTTGGGACTTGCTTTATGTATAAATAACTGATTATTTTTATATCTTGAGCCTTTTATTACAGTTAATTGTATTTTACGACATTGTATTATATTTATTTATTTCATTATATTTTTATTTATTTCATTATATTTATTTATTTCCATTTGTTTCTTGTATTTTCATGTTGTTTTTTGGTACCCCAGTGTTTCAGAAAGTGCTTATTATTGTGCTATTAGTTATTGTTGTTATTGTTATTATTATAATTATTTGCATTGTTGGTAAACTTTGGAGCTTAACAGCCATATGCTTTCATGCCGAATATTTCATGATCTTAAGGTTTTCTTTTCTTCTTAAGATTGTCTTTAGTCAATGTATAACTAAAGATTCTCCCCCATTTCTGAAATAACTCCCGACTCGCACACAATCCAATCCCACAACTCCCCAGCCTCAATAACTCCCAACTTGCACACAATCCAATCCCACAACTCCCCAGCCTCATAATGTGTGCATTAACGTTACCTAATATAACGTGTGCTCTCTTGTTGAAAGACTTCACACAATGATGCCAACCTAATGTTAGCATTTAGCTACAAATCTTTTGTCAACTGCCTGAATGTCAGCCAGGACAATTAACGTTAGCGAGCCAACTTAGACTTCACACTCACAGTCATGGTTTCTTTCAATCTCAACTCATCATCTTCACACAGGAGGATAAGTTGGTTAACTTTTTTAATTCACTTATGTGCCTGTAATATCGGGCGAATCGCAGCAGCTTGTTCGCTTCACCTCGTAAACTAATCTGGAGGCCGCTGCCTTCTCAGGAGCTTGTCTTAGGCTTGGTTAGGTTTTGGAGGCTGTTTGTTTTGATTTCCAGTCAGTCAACGAGCTAATTTGGAAGTAAAATTACTCGCACCGCAAAAACTCTCCCAATCATTGAACCTAGTGATATTGACATCATGCGAGAGTTTTCAGTACGACACTGCAAGACTGGCACTTTCTGATCCGACGGAATTACTAAGGTTATTCGTTTGTTTGTTTGTTTGTTTGGGCAAGTTAAGCCTGTCCGACCACTATTAGTGTTTTATAGTTGTTGCAATGTAGTGAATGATTGTTGTTAGTGTTTTATAGTTGTTTCAGTGTAGTGAATGATTGTTATTAGTGTTTTATAGTTGTTGCAGTGTAGTGAATGATTGTTAATAGTGTTGTATAGTTGTTTCAGTGTAGTGAATGATTGTTATTAGTGTTGTATAATTGTTTCAGTGTAGTGAATAATTGTTATTAGTGTTTTATAGTTGTTTCAGTGTAGTGAATGATTGTTATTAGTGTTTTATAGTTGTTTCAGCGTAGTGAATGATTGTTATTTGTGTTTTATAGTTGTTCCAGTGTAGTGAATGATTGTTATTAGTGTTTTATAGTTGTTCCAGTGTAGTGAATGATTGCTATTAGTGTTGTGCAGTGTAGTGAATAATTGTTATTAGTCTTGTTGTATAGTTGTTTCAGTGTAGTGAATGATTGTTATTAGTGTTTTAGTTTCAGTGAATTATGCTTTTTTTCCGGCAGGGATTTTTCTCCTGCTTTGTTCAACAGCGTTCCCATCCTTCCCGGCTCATCCATGTCATCCCAGCTGACCCCCCAGCTGTCCTCCGACTCCAGCACGGCCAACTCGCTGGGCCTGCGCCCCGCCCAGGATCCCCCCTCTGCCCCCCCCGGAAAGCCCCCAGAGGAGCCCAAAGATGGGTTAGTAACTGATCAGGATAATAATAATAATAATAATAAACTTTATTTGTATAGCACCTTTCATACATAAAATGCAGCCCAAAGTGCTTCACAACAATAGAAAACAAAATACAGAACAAAAGCAATAGAAGAAAAATAGACATAAAAGGCAATAGAACATTTACGAGACAATTTCCCTTCTTCGAGGTATATTTGCCCATGGGTGGGAGCAGCATACAGCCTCCACAGTTTGAGTCACTCCGCAGTGTGACGAACCCGTCGGTCCCTAGTCAACTTTTAAGTTGAGCGCCCTACTGGCCTCTTTCTACGTTTTGATTTTCATTTGCCCATGGGTGGGAGCAGCATACAGCCTCCACAGTTTGAATCACTCCGCAGAGTGACGAACCCGTCGGTCCCTAGTCAAACTTTTAAATTGAGCGCCCTACTGGCCTCTTCTTTCACCCCACTATACAGAATAAAAGAAAGAAAAGAAATAAAATAAAATAATAGGTAAAACAGCTTTAAAAAGATAAATAAGCTTAAAAATAAATCAATTAGACTAGTACATGGTAATAAAAATAAATAAAGGATGAGGGTTTACTATGACCCGCAGTGTGTCTCTCTGCCTGGTGTGCAGCGAGGCAGGGCAGCGTTTGGGCTGGGCTCCCTGGAAGTGTGTCCCCTCCTGTGTCCTCCTTCCAATAGCATTAGCGCTAACACTCACTAGCACTAGTGGGAATTAGCACTAGTACTAATTAGCATTATCACCAGGGCCATGACCGAATATGATCCCTGTTCCCTGCCCCCTGTCCACTCAGACCCCTGTTTACTATGTGCCCTCTTTCCTCACTTTGCAAGCAGTGTGCGAAAGAAATCCTGCAAAACACTTTCCAAACTAGTGAGGAAATAATTTGTAATATGACCCGCTCTTGTACCATAGACATGCATATACTAGCGCTCATTAGCATTAGCATTTATTTTGGCCACATCCTCCCTGCCAGCCAGCCTGGAAAGGCTGCTCTCTCTGAGGGCTGAAAGGCCAGGCAGCATGAACAGTTTGGGGGTCAATCAGGAGAACCCTGTGGAGGGGAGGGGGCATTATGACACTATTTCTCTCTCTCCAGCACTGTCAGTGCCTCTGCTCCAGCAATGAACTCCACCGCCATGAAGAATAATCTTCTGCTAACCTCTGCTGCCAAGATGGAGCCAATGAAGGCACTGGACTCCCGATTTACTGAGAGGTCAAAGGCCACACCTGGGGTGACAGTCTCCTCTGCTATTGGTGTAGGCTCCCTGGACAGGTAAGGGGGCTTTCTGATCAGTATTAATGTATATATGCAGGCATATTGAATGTTTTTTTCAGCAAAAGGCCTTTTGTTGGATTTTCTTTTGCAGAGCGAAAGACATCAGCACTTTAAAGGATCCGAAATCCAAGGACGAAACCAGCAGCGACAGCGAGGACAAAATGGCTGCCGTCAAATCACTGAGCTTCAACAAGAGGAAGGCGGAGCTGGACAGCGCAGAGGTGGTGGAGAAGAAGAAGAAGGGCCGGCCGAGGAAAGACTCTAAAATGCTGGCACCAGTGGTTCAGCAGCCTCTACTGCAGGTACTGTCGGTTTGGCAGTACCTTCTTTGCCAAACGCTATAAAATGGCACCATATCCTGAACAAAATAATGTGTGTACTTTGGCGAAGGCCTGCAGGAAGGGTTCTGTTGTCTCTATGGTAACGAGGAGTCAAACTCCTGACCGTTTGTTTACATTTGTGAAAACATGGCAGCAGCCTGTGAAATTATTGAGATTATGGAAGAATGGAGGAAGAAAATAAGTGAATGGAACAAAAGAAAGGGGGTCTGTCCGTCCATCCCAAAAACCAAACGAGAGAAAAGCAGGGAGATTAGCAGATGAAAATGCTGGTGGACGAAGACACACATTTCAAATATTTTAGTAGGTCGGCTAACCGGTTCAATGACTTAACTGCATCCGTGCCTACATCTTGCATACAATACTTTATTTATTCTGCTAGTTTTTCCTCTATCACGACAATGTGTGTCCAATCACACTGCACGACAATGTGTGATCCAATCACACTGCGCGACAATGTGTGATCCAATCACACTGCGCGACAATGTGTGATCCAATCACACTGCACGAGAATGTGTGATCCAATCACACTGCACGAGAATGTGTGATCCAATCACACTGCACGACAATGTGTGATCCAATCACACTGCGCGACAATGTGTGATCCAATCACACTGCGTGACAATGTGTGATCCAATCACACTGCGCGACAATGTGTGATCCAATCACACTGCGCGACAATGTGTGATCCAATCACACTGCGCGACAATGTGTGATCCAATCACACTGCGCGACAATGTGTGATCCAATCACACTGCGCGACAATGTGTGATCCAATCACACTGCGCGACAATGTGTGATCCAATCACACTGCGCGACAATGTGTGATCCAATCACACTGCACGACAATGTATGATCCAATCCATAGACTGTATAAAAATATGGACAAAGTCACTGTGACGTCACCTATTGCCCTCCCACGGCCTCGTAAAAACCCAATTGATTCTCGGAAGTCTTTTTCGCCGCCGGTTTGTACAAACTGCGTCTGCTCCGTGGAGCCGAAGAGGACTCAACGTGTCCCTCTGATTGGTCCTGAACAAATGTTAATACCCTGTCCAAACGACACAATATTTAAAAAAATCAGCACATGCAGAGGCATTAGATGAAGGAAAGGCACCTATTGCAATTACATTTTTTTGTGGGGGAAATGTATTGACTGAGTATTTTGACCACATTGCTGCCATTGACTTCCATGGTGAAAGACCTATACTGGAGCCAATCGCAGTGGCACTAGTGAGCAACGGCACAATTTCCGCTCCCAGCCCAACCAGGAAGTGAACTTCAAAACGAAAGCCCATGGTGCGTCCCAATACTAAAAAAATGCACCCTCCTTTGCTCCACTACCACCTCCTCTCCTCCAAACGGATCTTTGTGTTTTAATCTAATGTTGCTGATTACATCTTAATTACGCATTAATGGTTAAATATCAATTAATGTCTCGACGCAAAGCGTATACTGTACATGTAAATAATTGTACTCAAAACATTCAGGCAGTTTTGCATATTTCCGGGTAGGAGAGGAGTGGTAGTGGGGGTGTGGAGGAAGGGAGGTGGAGACTGAAGAATATTGGGACGCACCCCCAGTCTTGGCCCCTTGATCCAATCACACTGCACGACAGTATATGATCCAATCACACTGCATGACAGTGTATGATCCAATCACACTGCATGACAGTGTATGACGGTGTCCACCACATAATAAAATTCTAGAGGTGCGTGACATTGAGAGTGTTGTGCTGGGCTTGTTTCAGTTTAAAATACGTCATTTTTGTTGCAAGACGTTTGTCCTGTCATGCAACAAAGTGTAAATTAGGCTTTGCATTGGGAAAACAAAAAGCTTGAATTGTGGAGTGAGGTTGACGGGGCTTGTATAAATATTCATAATTCTGATATCGGGGTCCTTTGCGATGTGTTTATCATGGAAATTCCTATCGCTATGACAATGAAAAGGATATGTTGTGTAGCCCTATTTGGGACTGAGCGACTCGGTATTTGGGACTGAGTGACTCAGTATTTGGGACTGAGCGACTCGGTATTTGGGACTGTGTGACTCGGTATTTGGGACTGTGTGACTCGGTATTTGGAACTGAGCGACTCGGTATTTGGGACTGTGTGACTCGGTATTTGGGACTGAGCGACTCAGTATTTGGGACTGAGCGACTCGGTATTTGGAACTGTGTGACTCGGTATTTGGAACTGAGCGACTCGGTATTTGGGACTGTGTGACTCGGTACTTGGGACTGAGTTGGGTCAGGTTAATTGAATCTGGGAGTTGATTAAACTGGTGATTCTCTGGCTGCGTCCGCAGGTCACCCCGTCTACAGAGAAGGAGTCTGTACGAGCGGCGGCCCCTGTGACGGTCTTCAAGTTGCCCACTCCCACGCCACAGAAAGCCTTCTCTCTGCAGGTACGCCCTCACACCCTAACCCTCACACCCTAACCCTAACCCACTCCCACGCCACAGAAAGCCTTCTCTCTGCAGGTACGCCCTCACACCCTA
The DNA here is from genome assembly GCA_029718625.1 of Synaphobranchus kaupii. Taxonomy (NCBI): domain Eukaryota; kingdom Metazoa; phylum Chordata; class Actinopteri; order Anguilliformes; family Synaphobranchidae; genus Synaphobranchus; species Synaphobranchus kaupii. The sequence goes on from CM056376.1 coordinate 16,149,414, forward strand.
ACCCTAACCCTAACCCTAACCCTCACACCCTAACCCTAACCCACTCCCACGCCACAGAAAGCTTTCTCTCTGCAGGTGAGCCCTCACACGCACACACACACGCACACGCACACACACACACGCTCACTTCTACGCTACAGAAAGCCTTCTCTCTGCAGGTGAGCTCTCACACACACACACACACACTCACTCCTACGCCACAGAAAGCCTTCTCTCTGTAGGTGAGCCCACACACACACTCCCATGATCGGTCGCTAACCTGTCTGTGTGTGCAGATCACTAACCTGTCTGTGTGTGCAGATCGCTAACCTGTCTGTGTGTGCAGATCACTAACCTGTCTGTGTGTGCAGATCACTAACCTGTCTGTGTGTGCAGATCGCTAACCTGTCTGTGTGTGCAGATCGCTAACCTGTCTGTGTGTGCAGATCACTAACCTGTCTGTGTGTGCAGATCGCTAACCTGTCTGTGTGTGCAGATCACTAACCTGTCTGTGTGCAGATCAGCGTTGAGCCCTCGCTGTACATCGAGGTGGAGAACGAGGTGTCGACGGTGGGCGGGGTTCGGTTCAGCCAACTGCGCTGCACACGGGAGGGTCGGGAGTGGGACACGCTATTGGCCAGCCGCATCCTGACCGCCACGGGAAGCTGGTGAGTACCGCCGCCATACTCCGCCCACTGACTGTGCTCTGATGTGGCAGTATTGTGTGTGTGTGTGTGTGTGTGTGTGTGTGTGTGTGTGTGTGTGTGTGTGTGTGTGTGTGTAGTGACCTCACATGCCGGTATTGTGTGTGTGTGTGTGTGTGTGTGTGTGTGTGTGTGTGTGTAGTGACCTCACATGCCGGTATTGTGTGTGTGTGTGTGTGTGTGTAGTGACCTCACATGCCGGTATTGTGTGTGTGTGTGTGTGTGTGTGTGTGTAGTGACCTCACATGCCGGTATTGTGTGTGTGTGTGTGTGTGTGTGTGTGTGTGTGTGTGTGTGTGTGTGTAGTGACCTCACATACCGGTATTGTGTGTGTGTGTGTGTGTAGTGACCTCACATGCCGGTATTGTGTGTGTCTGTGTGTGCAGTGACCTCACATGGCAGTATTGTGTTGTGTGTTCAGTGAGGTAATCGCGGTGGCGTGTGAGGACCGTATGCTCTCCGTGTTCTCTGCCTGTGGGCGGCGGCTCCTCCCAGCGATCCTGCTGCCAGCGCCCATGTCCACGCTCCATTGCTCCGCCTCCTTCGTCATGGTGCTGACCGCCTGCGCCACGCTGTCCGTCTGGTGAGACCACACCCCTACCGGTCATAAACACGCCTCTCCACTCCACTGACCGCACCCCCCACGGGCTGCGCTGATCATAAACACACCTGCCCACTGACCACAAGCGCAATACACTGGACCGTAACCGTGTCCAAATACACTGGACCGTAACCGTGTCCAAATACACTGGACCGTAACCGTGTCAAAATACACTGGACCGTAACCGTGTCCAAATACGCTGGACCGTAACCGTGTCCAAATACGCTGGACCGTAACCGTGTCCAAATACGCTGGACCGTAACCGTGTCCAAATACGCTGGACCGTAACCGTGTCCAAATACACTGGACCGTAACCGTGTCCAAATACACTGGACCGTAACCGTGTCCAAATACGCTGGACCGTAACCGTGTCCAAATACGCTGGACCGTAACCGTGTCCAAATACGCTGGACCGTAACCGTGTCCAAATACGCTGGACCGTAACCGTGTCCAACTACGCTGGACCGTAACCGTGTCCAAATACACTGGACCGTAACCGTGTCCAAATACGCTGGACCGTAACCGTGTCCAAATACGCTGGACCGTAACCGTGTCCAACTACGCTGGACAGTAACCGTGTCCAACTACGCTGGACCGTAACCGTGTCCAACTACGCTGGACCGTAACCATGTCCAAATACACTGGACCATAACCATTAGGGGTGTATCCGGAGCCGAATACCGTATTCGGGAAAGCACGAATAATGCGTTGGAAGAGATATTTTTTTCTACCCGAAGTTGCTTGTTAATATTTGGATTCGGAAAAAAATAATAATAATTTAGAGAGCGAGAGAAGAGAAGGAGACTAATTTGGCACCGCTAGCTATCTGCCAGATATTTAATTCATTGAGATAGCCACTAACAGGAGGAGATAGCCACTAACAGGAGGAGATAGCCACTAACAGGAGGAGATAGCCACTAACAGGAGGAGATAGCCATTAACAGGTTATAAAACCAAACTGTGACTTAATGTTTATAAAGATATTTTGCTAACGTATTACTCTAGATCAGGAAGGTCTCCTGTATGCTATTGATAGACTAGCGTATGTTACATGAACGTTACAAGTCTACAGTGTGGATTCATTGCGAGTTGAATGTTAAACAATCTGGGTAGAAACAAGCATTCACAGAATCCGTGATATAGGCTAAATATATTAATTTTAATTAAGTTACCACAGTGCGATTGTGGCGAATATGTACCTACGTGCGAATCCACTTTTGATGTCGTTTTCTCTTCACCCATTAATCAGCACAGCAGCCGAGAGCTGGCTGGAGCAAGCTAACATGTACAGTAGCTAAGCTGAAAGTTTAATGAATGAAACGGATAGTAGGTTGGAAACGGATATTTCTCTCGACTCCACCAGGCAGTCTGTCATTAATTTTCTCGTATGGAGGGTGAAAGCGAGTGGCTGGCTAGCTACGCTGATTGTAGCTCTGCTGCAAGTGCAAATGTTACACCATTAACGCCAAACCTCAGTGCTCAACGCAAAGGCTAACGTTAATGCCAGTGGGCTCAGTCTGCAACAAGCACTGCACTGTCACTGCGGTTACACAAATGACACATGCACACACACACACACACACAACCTCACCTCCCGCTTCGTGCAACCTACAATCTGTAATATGTTTAACCATCGTGAATTTGGCATCACATTTCACATAGTGCAAAAACAAAATGAGAGGACAGGCTGTGTGAGCTAGGAGCAATACAGGGGCAAACCATTGAGGTGTGGGGGTGGGGGGTTTCCATCTTCATATAGTAAAAAAAAGCACAATATGAAATCACAACAGGCAGAAAGGTTTGTTATTGTGTAAATAGTTTCCATTCAAATGTATAATGGAATGGTTTCATGTTTTTATAAAACTGCCTTTTCATTCTGAGTTGATTATATATTGTACCTCAGATTTTTTTCAGTTCTTATCCAAAATTATTGTTCAGTGTCCCCCAGTTAGGGGGTGAAGGGTTAGATAAATAAGTCCAGAATATAGTTCTTATAAAAGGTTTTGAAAAGAAAAAAAGACAGGGAGGGGGGTGAATACTCATACATTGCAATAGCAATTAATTTTAGACTAGAAAATATGACATTTCCTATATGTAACACCACGTCTGATCAAAGCCCCGCCCACTTCCGGTTTCTATCCAGATACAGATACAGATACAGATACAGATAGTGGCATCGCTGCACACCCCTAGTAACCATGTCCAACTACACTGGACCGTAACCCTGTCCAACTACGCTGGACCGTAACCATGTCCAACTACACTGGACCGTAACCATGTCCAACTACGCTGGACCGTAACCCTGTCCAACTACGCTGGACCGTAACCATGTCCAACTACACTGGACCGTAACCATGTCCAACTACGCTGGACCGGAACCATGTCCAAATACACTGGACCATAACCATGTCCAAATACGCTGGACAGTACTGATAGTTCCTTTAACTTCATGCTCAGCCATTCTTACAGGGGTGAATGTGTTTGTTCTTTTACTCACAGGGATGTACAGAAGCAGAGTGTTCTTGTGAAAAACGAGTCCCTGCAGACCATCCTATCAGGTGAGGAGATTGATTGGCTCACAGGCTCACAGGCTCACAGGGTCACAGGCTCACAGGGTCACAGTTTCATTGAGTCATTGGGACGGGTGCCTCCAAATACTCTTCACTTCTCACCTCCTTTCCTCCACTCGTCTCCTACCTGGAAGTATGCAAAACAGCCTATATATTTTGAGTACAAGTGTTGCATGTACAGTATACAATGTACCTGACATTGCGGTTTGCATCGATGTACTAATTAATGTGTAACCATTCATATGTAATCAGCAACATTATATTAAAACACAAAGATGGGTTTCTGGGGCACGGAGGAGAAGAGGTGGTAGTGGAGGAAAGGAGGAGAGGAGGTGGTAGTGGAGGAAAGGAGGAGAGGAGGTGGTAGTGGAGGAAAGGAGGATGCATTGTTACAGTATTGGGACACTCCTACTGAGGTGACCGCAGATGGTTGAACGGATCGTTTGATCAGTGTGTTTCTGTAGAGCAGTGGTCCCCAACCCTGTTCCTGGAAATCTACCGTCCTGTAGGTTTTCATTCCAACCCCAATTTGGCACACCGAGTATACTAATTAGCAGCTCAACAAGATCTCTAGCTGTTAAATGAGGTGTGTTTTGTTAGGGTTGGAGTGAAAACCTACAGGACCGTAGATCTCCAGGATCAGGGTAAGGGACCACTGTTGGGGGTCCACGAAGGAATGCCAGGGGGTCCTCGGCTGAATGGGGAAAAAAGTAAAGTAAATTAAATAGCCTAATTAGCCTATAATAAAACCTATAATGGGCCCAACCATTAGCCTATTAGGCCTACTCTAAATTATATTTAATTATTGAATGTGATATAATTGTTTAGTAACCTTGGCTTAGCCTACATTATTCAGTAATATTGCGATCATTCTGTTTCACTCGATCGTCAATTGGCCTAATTATTCCAAAACGTCAAAAAATACGGTCACTAGAAGAATATCGGACATGGATATATGATATAACTGAGCAACTGCTTGAACAGGTAAAGGTCAGTCCCTTATTGCGTTAGTATTATATTATATTATATTATATTATATTATATTATATTATATTAAAGTAGAGACGGCTTTTTTTGTTGTTGTTGTTGTGAGACCTGCAGATAAAATGTCTCCAGTTTTATTTGTGTAACATTGTTGATTGTATATTGTTTATAAATTACATGCACTTCACATGTACTACATAGCAGTCCATTTATGGGGAGATAAAATTCATACTTTTTTTTTGGATGGGGGAGGGGGGGAGAGAACCCCTGCTGTAGAGAGACCCCAGACGGTTTGATCAGAGTGTGTTTCTGCAGAGACCCCAGACGGTTTGATCAGAGTGTGTTTCTCTAGAGAGACCCCAGACGGTTTGATCAGTGTGTGTTTCTGTAGAGAGACCCCAGACGGTTTGATCAGTGTGTGTTTCTGTAGAGAGACCCCAGACGGTTTGATCAGTGTGTGTTTCTGTAGAGAGACCCGGGACGGTTTGATCAGAGTGTGTTTCTCTAGAGAGACCCCAGACGGTTTGATCAGTGTGTGTTTCTGTAGAGAGACCCCAGACGGTTTGATCAGTGTGTGTTTCTGTAGAGAGACCCGGGACGGTTTGATCAGTGTGTGTTTCTGTAGAGAGACCCCAGACGGTTTGATCAGTGTGTGTTTCTGCAGAGAGACCCGGGACGGTTTGATCAGAGTGTGTTTCTGCAGAGACCCCAGACGGTTTGATCAGAGTGTGTTTCTGCAGAGAGACCCCAGACGGTTTGATCAGTGTGTGTTTCTGCAGAGACCCCAGACGGTTTGATCAGAGTGTGTTTCTGCAGAGAGACCCCAGACGGTTTGATCAGTGTGTGTTTCTGCAGAGAGACCCCAGACGGTTTGATCAGTGTGTGTTTCTGCAGAGAGACCCCAGACGGTTTGATCAGAGTGTGTTTCTCTAGAGAGACCCCAGACGGTTTGATCAGTGTGTGTTTCTGCAGAGAGACCCCAGACGGTTTGATCAGTGTGTGTTTCTGCAGAGAGACCCCAGACGGTTTGATCAGAGTGTGTTTCTCTAGAGAGACCCCAGACGGTTTGATCAGTGTGTGTTTCTGCAGAGAGACCCCAGACGGTTTGATCAGTGTGTGTTTCTGCAGAGACCCCAGATGGTTTGATCAGAGTGTGTTTCTGTAGAGAGACCCCAGATGGTTTGATCAGTGTGTTTCTGTAGAGAGACCCCAGACGGTTTGATCAGTGTGTGTTTCTGTAGAGAGACCCCAGACGGTTTGATCAGTGTGTGTTTCTGCAGAGAGACCCCAGACGGTTTGATCAGTGTGTGTTTCTGCAGAGACCCCAGATGGTTTGATCTGTGTGTGTTTCTGCAGAGAGACCCCAGACGGTTTGATCAGAGTGTGTTTCTGCAGAGAGACCCCAGACAGTTTGATCAGAGTGTGTTTCTGCAGAGAGACCCCAGACGGTTTGATCAGTGTGTGTTTCTGCAGAGAGACCCCAGACGGTTTGATCAGTGTGTGTTTCTGCAGAGACCCCAGACGGTTTGATCAGAGTGTGTTTCTGCAGAGACCCCAGATGGTTTGATCAGAGTGTGTTTCTGCAGAGACCCCAGATGGTTTGATCAGAGTGTGTTTCTGCAGAGACCCCAGATGGTTTGATCAGAGTGTGTTTCTGCAGAGACCCCAGACGGTTTGATCAGAGTGTGTTTCTGCAGAGACCCCAGACGGTTTGATCAGTGAGTGTTTCTGCAGAGACCCCCCAGACGGTTTGATCAGTGTGTGTTTCTGCAGAGAGACCCCAGACGGTTTGATCAGAGTGTGTTTCTGCAGAGAGACCCCAGACGGTTTGATCAGTGTGTGTTTCTGCAGAGAGACCCCAGACGGTTTGATCAGTGTGTGTTTCTGCAGAGACCCCAGATGGTTTGATCAGAGTGTGTTTCTGTAGAGAGACCCCAGACGGTTTGATCAGAGTGTGTTTCTGCAGAGAGACCCCAGACGGTTTGATCAGTGTGTGTTTCTGCAGAGAGACCCCAGACGGTTTGATCAGTGTGTGTTTCTGCAGAGACCCCAGATGGTTTGATCAGAGTGTGTTTCTGTAGAGAGACCCCAGATGGTTTGATCAGAGTGTGTTTCTGTAGAGAGACCCCAGACGGTTTGATCAGTGTGTGTTTCTGTAGAGAGACCCCAGACGGTTTGATCAGTGTGTGTTTCTGCAGAGAGACCCCAGACGGTTTGATCAGTGTGTGTTTCTGCAGAGACCCCAGATGGTTTGATCTGTGTGTGTTTCTGCAGAGACCCCAGACGGTTTGATCAGTGTGTGTTTCTGCAGAGACCCCAGACGGTTTGATCAGTGTGTGTTTCTGCAGAGACCCCAGATGGTTTGATCAGAGTGTGTTTCTGCAGAGAGACCCCAGACGGTTTGATCAGTGTGTGTTTCTGCAGAGAGACCCCAGACGGTTTGATCAGAGTGTGTTTCTGCAGAGAGACCCCAGACGGTTTGATCAGAGTGTGTTTCTGCAGAGAGACCCCAGACGGTTTGATCAGTGTGTGTTTCTGCAGAGAGACCCCAGACGGTTTGATCAGTGTGTGTTTCTGCAGAGACCCCAGACGGTTTGATCAGAGTGTGTTTCTGCAGAGACCCCAGATGGTTTGATCAGAGTGTGTTTCTGCAGAGACCCCAGACGGTTTGATCAGTGTGTGTTTCTGCAGAGAGACCCCAGACGGTTTGATCAGTGTGTGTTTCTGCAGAGAGACCCCAGACGGTTTGATCAGTGTGTGTTTCTGCAGAGAGACCCCAGACGGTTTGATCAGTGTGTGTTTCTGCAGAGAGACCCCAGACGGTTTGATCAGTGTGTGTTTCTGCAGAGACCCCAGATGGTTTGATCAGAGTGTGTTTCTGCAGAGACCCCAGATGGTTTGATCAGAGTGTGTTTCTGCAGAGACCCCAGACGGTTTGATCAGTGTGTGTTTCTGCAGAGACCCCAGACGGTTTGATCAGTGTGTGTTTCTGCAGAGACCCCCCAGACGGTTTGATCAGTGTGTGTTTCTGCAGAGACCCCAGATGGTTTGATCAGTGTGTGTTTCTGCGCAGGCACTGATGTCAGGGTTTCCCAGTCATTACTCACTCAGCAGGGAGTTCCCGTGATCAGCCTTTCCAACGGGAAGTCTTACTGCTTCAGCTCCTCCCTGGAAACATGGTGAGACCTGCTTCTGCTAGCCTGCTAATGTCCTCATACCCAAACTCCAACCTGCTAGCCTGCTAATGTCCTCATACCCACACTCCAACCTGCTAGCCTGCTAATGTCCTCATACCCAAACTCCAACCTGCTAGCCTGCTAATGTCCTCATACCCAAACTCCAACCTGCTAGCCTGCTAATGTCCTCATACCCACACTCCAACCTGCTAGCCTGCTAATGTCCTCATACCCAAACTCCAACCTGCTAGCCTGCTAATGTCCTCATACCCACACTCCAACCTGCTAGCCTGCTAATGTCCTCATACCCACACTCCAACCTGCTAGCCTGCTAATGTCCTCATACCCACACTCCAACCTGCTTCTGCTAGCCTGCTAATGTCCTCATACCCACACTCCAACCTGCTTCTGCTAGCCTGCTAATGTCCTCATACCCACACTCCAACCTGCTTCTGCTGCCTGCTAATGTCCTCATACCCACACTCCAACCTGCTTCTGCTAGCCTGCTAATGTCCTCATACCCACACTCCAACCTGCTTCTGCTAGCCTGCTAATGTCCTCATACCCACACTCCAACCTGCTTCTGCTAGCCTGCTAATGTCCTCATACCCACACTCCAACCTGCTTCTGCTGCCTGCTAATGTCCTCATACCCACACTCCAACCTGCTTCTGCTAGCCTGCTAATGTCCTCATACCCACACTCCAACCTGCTTCTGCTAGCCTGCTAATGTCCTCATACCCACACTCCAACCTGCTTCTGCTAGCCTGCTAATGTCCTCATACCCACACTCCAACCTGCTTCTGCTAGCCTGCTAATGTCCTCATACCCACACTCCAACCTGCTTCTGCTAGCCTGCTAATGTCCTCATACCCACACTCCAACCTGCTTCTGCTAGCCTGCTAATGTCCTCATACCCACACTCCAACCTGCTTCTGCTAGCCTGCTAATGTCCTCATACCCACACTCCAACCTGCTTCTGCTAGCCTGCTAATGTCCTCATACCCACACTCCAACCTGCTTCTGCTAGCCTGCTAATGTCCTCATACCCACACTCCAACCTGCTTCTGCTAGCCTGCTAATGTCCTCATACCCAAACTCCAACCTGCTTCTGCTAGCCTGCTAATGTCCTCATACCCACACTCCAACCTGCTTCTGCTAGCCTGCTAATGTCCTCATACCCAAACTCCAACCTGCTTCTGCTAGCCTGCTAATGTCCTCATACCCACACTCCAACCTGCTTCTGCTAGCCTGCTAATGTCCTCATACCCACACTCCAACCTGCTTCTGTTAGCCTGCTAATGTCCTCATACCCACACTCCAACCTGCTTCTGCTAGCCTGCTAATGTCCTCATACCCACACTCCAACCTGCTTCTGCTAGCCTGCTAATGTCCTCATACCCACACTCCAACCTGCTAGCCTGCTAATGTCCTCATACCCACACTCCAACCTGCTTCTGCTAGCCTGCTAATGTCCTCATACCCACACTCCAACCTGCTTCTGCTAGCCTGCTAATGTCCTCATACCCACACTCCAACCTGCTTCTGCTAGCCTGCTAATGTCCTCATACCCACACTCCAACCTGCTTCTGCTAGCCTGCTAATGTCCTCATACCCACACTCCAACTTGCTAGCCTGCTAATGTCCTCATACCCACACTCCAACCTGCTTCTGCTAGCCTGCTAATGTCCTCATACCCACACTCCAACCTGCTTCTGCTAGCCTGCTAATGTCCTCATACCCACACTCCAACCTGCTTCTGCTAGCCTGCTAATGTCCTCATACCCAAACTCCAACCTGCTTCTGCTAGCCTGCTAATGTCCTCATACCCAAACTCCAACCTGCTTCTGTTAGCCTGCTAATGTCCTCATACCCAAACTCCAACCTGCTTCTGCTAGCCTGCTAATGTCCTCATACCCACACTCCAACCTGCTTCTGCTAGCCTGCTAATGTCCTCATACCCACACTCCAACCTGCTTCTGCTAGCCTGCTAATGTCCTCATACCCAAACTCCAACCTGCTTCTGCTGCCTGCTAATGTCCTCATACCCACACTCCAACCTGCTTCTCCTGCCTGCTAATGTCCTCATACCCACACTCCAACCTGCTTCTGCTGCCTGCTAATGTCCTCATACCCACACTCCAACCTGCTTCTGCTAGCCTGCTAATGTTCTCATACCCACACTCCAACCTGCTTCTGCTAGCTTGCTAATGTCCTCATACCCACACTCCAACCTGCTTCTGCTAGCCTGCTAATGTCCTCATACCCACACTCCAACCTGCTTCTGCTAGCCTGCTAATGTCCTCATACCTACACTCCAACCTGTTAGCCTGCTAATGTCCTCATACCCACACTCCAACCTGCTTCTGCTGCCTGCTAATGTCCTCATACCCACACTCCAACCTGCTTCTGCTAGCCTGCTAATGTCCTCATACCCACACTTCAACCCACAGTGTAATCTTCCCTAATCTCAGGGGTCAGGGGGTGGTGCTAATGCCACTGGCTCTGAAATGATTGGTTATTTTTTCCTGTGTAACTGTGATGCAGGATCCTAATTAGTTGTTTTTTCCTGTGTAACCGTGGTGCAGGAACCTGATAGCGGATAAGCAGGACTCGCTGGTGCAGTGCGCCGACTTCAGAAACTGCCTCCCGTCTCAGGACTCCATGGTAACGACGGGGCCGCTGGCCGTCATGCAGGGCCGCACACTCAAGTAAGAATAATGTGTGTGTGCGCGTACGTGCGCGTGTGCACACGTATGTGTTAATAATGTGTGTGTGTGTGCGTACGTATGCGTGTGCACACGTATGTGTTAATAATGTGTGTGTGTGTGCGTACGTATGCGTGTGCACACGTATGTGTTAATAATGTGTGTGTGTGTGCGTTCGTACGCGTGTGCACACGTATGTGTTAATAATGTGTGTGTGTGTGTGCGTACGTACGCGTGTGCACACGTATGTGTTAATAATGTGTGTGCGTGTGCACGTATGTGTTAATAATGTGTGTGTGTGTGCGTACGTGCGCGTGTGCACACGTATGTGTTAATAATTGTGTGTGTGTGTGTACGTGCGCGTGTGCACACGTATGTGTTAATAATGTGTGTGTGTGTGCGTACGTACGTGCGTGTGTGCACACGTATGTGTTAATAATGTGTGTGTGTGTGCGTACGTGCGCGTGTGCACACGTATGTTTTAATAATGTGTGTGTGTGTGTGCGTACGTGCGCGTGTGCACACGTATGTGTTAATAATGTGTGTGTGTGTGCGTACGTGCGCGCACACGTATGTTTTAATAATGTGTGTGTGTGTGTGCGTACGTGCGCGTGTGCACACGTATGTGTTAATAATGTGTGTGTGTGTGCGTACGTGCGCGTGTGCACACGTATGTGTTAATAATGTGTGTGTGTGTGCGTACGTGCGCGTGTGCACACGTATGTGTTAATAATCTGTGTGTGTGTGCGTACGTGCGTGTGTGCACACGTATGTGTTAATAATGTGTGTGTGTGCGTACGTGCGCGTGTGCACACGTATGTGTTAATAATGTGTGTGTGTGTGTGTGCGCGTACGTACGCGTGTGCACACGTATGTGTTAATAATGTGTGTGTGTGTGCGTACGTGCATGTGCACACGTATGTGTTAATAATGTGTGTGTGTGTGCGTACGTGCGTGTGCACACGTATGTGTTAATACTGTGTGTGTGTGTGTGCGCGTACGTACGCGTGTGCACACGTATGTGTTAATAATGTGTGTGTGCGCGTACGTACGCATGTGCACACGTATGTGTTAATAATGTGTGTGTGTGTGCGCGTACGTACGCGTGTGCACACGTATGTGTTAATGTGTGTGTGTGCGTACGTGCGCGTGTGCACACGTATGTGTTAATAATATGTGTGTGTGTGCGTACGTGCGCGTGTGCGCACGTGTGTGTTAATAATGTGTGTGTGTGCGCATACGTACGCGTGTGCACACGTATGTGTTAATAATGTGTGTGTGTGTTTGTATATTGTTTGTGTTAATACTGTCTGTGTGTATGTGTTAATTTGTGCGTGTGTGTGTGTGTTTGTATATTGCTTGTGTTAATAATGTGTGTGTGTTTGTGCGTGCGCGCGTATGTTTAAATGTGTTCGTGTGCTCCTCCAGTGCAGGCCGTCTTGCCTCCAGACTCAGCTCCGTACCGCACCACTTGCAGCAGGGCCTGACTCTGGCGTACCTGGAGAGCCAGCTAGCCTCCGCCCTCACCCTACGCTCCAGCCATGAGTACCGCCACTGGCTTCTCATCTACGCCCGCTTCCTGGTCAATGAAGGTCAGCTTCGCGTGGCGCAGCTGTGTGAATGAGCCGTGTTTGTCCAAGTCAAGTCCCAAGTCTTACTGGGCAAGTCCGAGCTAAGTCTCAAGTCTTAGAGGACAAGTCTCAAGTCTTAGAGGACAAGTCTCAAGTCTTAGAGGACAAGTCCCAAGTCTTTTTTATCATTTAAGCTCACAATTTTTAAAATTCCATTAATTATTAGATTTTAAGGATGAAGGGTAGAGTAATTGTGATTATTTCACAGTAGAAGATAATGGGGCTTTAAATCAGTGAGTTACATTATTAATTTATCAACATTTATAAGACATAGTTAAGTCATAGTTAAGTCTGCTAGCAGGCTAGCAGAAGCAGGTTGGAGTGTGGGTATGTGTTTGGACCCTGTGTGAATGAGCTGTTTGGACCCTGTGTGAATGAGCTGTGTTTGGACCCTGTATGAATGAGCTATGTTTGGACCTTGTGTGAATGAGCTGTATTTGGACCCTGTGTGAATGAGCTGTGTTTGGACCCTGTGTGAATGAGCTGTGTTTGGACCCTGTGTGAATGAGCTGTGTTTGGACCCTGTGTGAATGAGCTGTGTTTGGACCCTGTGTGAATGAGCTATGTTTGGACCTTGTGTGAATGAGCTGTGTTTGGACCCTGTGTGAATGAGCTGTGTTTGGACCCTGTGTGAATGAGCTATGTTTGGACCTTGTGTGAATGAGCTGTGTTTGGACCCTGTGTGAATGAGCTGTGTTTGGACCCTGTGTGAATGAGCTGTGTTTGGACCCTGTGTGAATGAGCTGTGTTCGGACCCTGTGTGAATGAGCTGTGTTTGGACCCTGTGTGAATGAGCTGTGTTTGGACCCTGTGTGAATGAGCTGTGTTTGGACTGTGTGTGTAACTGATGTCTCTGTGCTGCAGGGCCCGAGCACAGGCTGCGGGAGCTGTGTAAGGACTTACTGGGGCCAGTGCACAGGTCCTCCAGCAGCGCCTGGGACTCCTCTGTTCTGGTGAGTTCCCCTGTTACCCAGCATGCATCTGTCCCCTGTGTGCAGTCTTTCCCATTACCCAGCATGCATCTGCTCCCTGTGTGCAGTGTCTGCCATTACCCAGCATGCATCTGCCCCTTGTGTGCAGTCTGTCCCATTACTCAGCATGCATCTGCTCCCTGTGTGCAGTCCCTCCCATTACCCAGCATGCATCTGCCCCCTTTGTATAGTCTCTCCCATTACCCAGCATGCACCTGCCCCCTGTGTGCATTCTTTCCCATTACCCAGCATGCATCTGGCCTAGGGTTGGGTATCGTTTGAAATTTTTCGATACTTTATATCAGGGCTGCTCAACCCTGTTCCTGGAGATGTACCGTCCTGTCGGTTATCATATCAACCCTAATGGGCAGCTCAACAAGCTCTCTAGCTGTTGAATGACGTATGCTTTGTTAGGGTTTGAGTAAAACCTACAGGATGGTAGATCTCCAGGATGAGGGTTGGGCAGCCCTGCCTTATATGAAAACTTAGTATGTTTCTATAAATGATTATAACTGATATCTTTATGATTTACATTTTCATTCTGTAAGCATTATGTCACTGTAAAATGACAGATAAGTATTATTCTGTGAAAATTTTGTCATTGTAAAATGACTGATAAGTAGGCTGTTATTCTGTGAACATTGTCATTATAAAATGACAGAATAAGCACAACAGAAGAAAATAAAGTGCAATTCCAAAACTGTCAGGGCGTCCATTTTGGAGATTCAACTGTATTGAAAGGATGCAACCCCTTTACTATAAAGCGGGTTACAGCACGGTGCCGTTATTCTCTTAGTTCTACTTGCTGCTACAGTAAAGGGAGTTATGGAAGTTACTGGCTTTCACAGAGGTACCTTAATATGAAATGAAATAGGAAATCGATTAATTTCACAACTGGCTGTCTACTGCAAACGTTTATTTATGATAGCTTCAAAGATACAAGGTAAACTAATAACGTTAATGGAATTAACATCCACTTTCGCCAGCTACGCATACGTTATTAGGCTACAAGGCAATTTGTTAATATCCAAACCAAAAGTTTTGTTTGCGAGAATGTTATTCAATCGTTGTGAGCAGTCAGAAGACCCAGCGCTGGCCAATCAAATGCTTTATCACATTCAACGTGTTACTGGTGTTTCATTTCATTGTAGTTGCATTTGATGCAGTGGATTGTGCTAAAATAGCATTCACGTCGAGAAGTAGCCTACAGTAAAGTATCGAAATTTGGTACCATTTTTTCCAAAATGTTTTTATACTCGGTAGGACCAACGTATTTCGGAGGCATCGTTTTTCGATACCCGACCCTAATCTGACCCCTGCAGTGCACGTCCATTGGCCTTAAAGGGCCTTCTATAGTAAAGCTCATTTGATTGGTTGGTCTGCAGACCAGGAGGAGGAACACAGAGAGATGATGATTCTGACTGCGCTTTTGTCCTTATTTGTAAAACACTTCAGAAACAAATTTATTACCATCTCTGGTGACTTGTGTACTTCCTGGCTCTAACTGCGTCCTGTGCTGTGCAGACTGGGTCTAGCTGTGTTGTGTGCTGTGCAGACTGGCTCTAGCTGTGTCCTGAGCTGTGCAGAGCTGCGCAGACATACTCTAACTGTGTCCTGTGCTGTGCAGACTGGCTCTAACTGCGTCCTGTGCTGTGCAGACTGGCTCTAACTGCGTCCTGTGCTGTGCAGACTGGCTCTAACTGCGTCCTGTGCTGTGCAGACTGGCTCTAACTGCGTCCTGTGCTGTGCAGACTGGCTCTAACTGTGTCCTGTGCTGTGCAGACTGGCTCTAACTGTGTCCTGTGCTGTGCAGACTGGCTCTAACTGTGTCCTGTGCTGTGCAGACTGGCTCTAACTGCGTCCTGTGCTGTGCAGACTGGCTCTAACTGTGTCCTGTGCTGCGCAGACCGGCTCTAACTGTGTCCTGTGCTGCGCAGACCGGCTCTAACTGTGTCCTGTGCTGCGCAGACCGGCTCTAACTGTGTCCTGTGCTGCGCAGACATACTCTAACTGTGTCCTGTGCTGTGCAGACTGGCTCTAACTGTGTCCTGTGCTGTGCAGACTGGCTCTAACTGCGTCCTGTGCTGTGCAGACTGGCTCTAACTGTGTCCTGTGCTGTGCAGACTGGCTCTAACTGTGTTGTGTGCTGTGCAGACTGGCTCTAACTGTGTCCTGAGCTGTGCAGACTGGCTCTAACTGTGTCCTGTGCTGCGCAGACCGGCTCTAACTGTGTCCTGTGCTGCGCAGACCGGCTCTAACTGTGTCCTGTGCTGCGCAGACCGGCTCTAACTGTGTCCTGTGCTGCGCAGGGCTTGCGGAAGAGAGAACTCCTGCAGGAGGTGCTCCCAGTCATCGGGCAGAACCTGCGCTTCCAGAGGCTTTTCACAGAGTACCAAGATCAGCTGGAACTCCTCCGCAATAAATAGCACTTCTGCACCACTGACTCCGCCCACCAGCCCTTATACAGGCCCATTGTGGCTCCGCCCCTGGGCCCAGGGGCACGCCCCCCCAGCAAGCCTTCTCTAGCAGGGTAGCACTGTACTGGGCATCATTGGGGGGGTAATAATTAGTTAAGATGACGATGCTAATAATGATAATATGAATAAACGACAGAGATGACAGCCACACCGATAATGGTGATGATGAGGAAAGGAAGGAGAGACCACGCCATCTGGACAGTGTGATTGGCTCTGACAGTGTGATGGACAGTGTGATTGGCTCTGACAGTGTGATGGACAGTGTGATTGGCTCTGACAGTTTGATGGACAGTGTGATTGGCTCTGACAGTGTGATGGACAGTGTGATTGGCTCTGACAGTGCGATGGACAGTGTGATTGGCTCTGGACAGTGAGGGACAGTGTGATTGGCTCTGGACAGTGTGAGGGGCCGTGTGATTGGCTCAAGGGTCACAGTATGCCTGAGGAGCTGCACCACCACCAGGCTTGGCCAAACCGGCGGATCTCCTACGGCAACACGCTGGCGGCCGTGGTGCCCAAACACTAATGCAGCACCACCGTCAGTGACCAACACCGGCGCCCCAAATACCCCCAATACCGCTCCGCCTTGGGCTGAGGAAGGATCCCCAGAACTCTCCCGCGGTTCCCCCCCCTAATCGATTTGTACAGCCTTTCTGTTGGTCATTTTTAAATGTTTGTACAAGGCATTTTCTTTTCCATTTTCTATAAAAAACACAAAGACCACAGCCAGGAAAAAAGTTAAATAAATGAACAAGCAATGCTTTGACATAATGTTGTGAGTTCGTCCACATGCTGACCAAACAGTTCTGACCTAACTACATGCTGACCTAACTACAGTTACAAACATATAGTTTGTCAAAAAAAGACATTTATTTGCTGGGTATTTGTTTTAATATCCTAGTTTTGTACATTTTATAAATGTTTATTAAATTTCAATGTTCACAAGATATTTTTTTTTCCTGTTCTACCATTGAGCAAGTTACTTGGCCTGAATTGCTTCAGTAAGATATCTAGCGGTTTCCAGTTTAGCCTTCATTTATAAAGTGTGTTTCACATAAGCAAACACCACTAGAACCAGAGATGGGTATAACTACAGTCATATATGTATTTAGGCCTGCCTCAAGTCCTGTGAAAGGTTTCTTCTTTGTTTTTGTAAATGTACACGTGGTGTAGGGTTAGGGTCTTAAAAGGAAGACTGTCACTGCCCCCCTGACTGACTGGTGAAGGGTTAGGGTTAGTAATGGCTGGTGAAGGGTTAGAAGGGTTAGGGTTAGTAATGACTGGTGAAGGGTTAGGGGTTAGAAGGGTTAGGGTTAGTAATGACTGGTGAAGGGTTAGGGGTTAGAAGGGTTAGGGTTAGTAATGGCTGGTGAAGGGTTAGGGGTTAGAAGGGTTAGTAATGACTGGTGAAGGGTTAGGGGTTAGAAGGGTTAGGGTTAGTAATGACTGGTGAAGGGTTAGGGGTTAGAAGGGTTAGGGTTAGTAATGACTGGTGAAGGGTTAGGGGTTAGAAGGGTTAGGGTTAGTAATGGCTGGTGAAGGGTTAGGGGTTAGAAGGGTTAGTAATGACTGGTGAAGGGTTAGGGGTTAGAAGGGTTAGGGTTAGTAATGGCTGGTGAAGGGTTAGAAGGGTTAGGGTTAGTAATGACTGGTGAAGGGTTAGGGGTTAGAAGGGTTAGGGTTAGTAATGGCTGGTGAAGGGTTAGGGTTAGTAATGGCTGGTGAAGGGTTAGGGGTTAGAAGGGTTAGTAGTGGCTGGTGAAGGGTTAGGGGTTAAAAGGGTTAGGGTTCGTAATGGCTGGTGAAGGGTTAGGGTTAGTAATGACTGGTGAAGGGTTAGGGGTTAGAAGGGTTAGGGTTAGTAATGACAGGTGAAGGGTTAGAAGGGTTAGGGTTAGTAATGACTGGTGAAGGGTTAGGGTTAGTAATGGCTGGTGAAGGGTTAGAAGGGTTAGGGTTAGTAATGGCTGGTGAAGGGTTAGGGGTTAGAAGGGTTAGGGTTAGTAATGGCTGGTGAGGGGTTAGAAGGGTTAGTAATGGCTGGTGAAGGGTTAGGGTTAGTAATGGCTGGTGAAGGGTTAGGGGTTAGAAGGGTTAGGGTTTGTAATGGCTGGTGAAGGGTTAGGGGTTAGAAGGGTTAGGGTTAGTAATGACTGGTGAAGGGTTAGGGGTTAGAAGGGTTAGGGTTAGTAATGACAGGTGAAGGGTTAGGGGTTAGAAGGGTTAGGGTTAGTAATGACTGGTGAAGGGTTAGGGGTTAGAAGGGTTAGGGTTCGTAATGACAGGTGAAGGGTTAGGGGTTAGAAGGGTTAGGGTTAGTAATGACTGGTGAAGGGTTAGGGGTTAGAAGGGTTAGGGTTAGTAATGACAGGTGAAGGGTTAGGGGTTAGAAGGGTTAGGGTTAGTAATGACAGGTGAAGGGTTAGAAGGGTTAGGGTTAGTAATGACTGGTGAAGGGTTAGGGGTTAGAAGGGTTAGTGTTAGTAATGACAGGTGAAGGGTTAGGGTTAGTAATGACTGGTGAAGGGTTAGGGGTTATAAGGGTTAGGGTTAGTAATGACCGGTGAGGGGTTAGAAGGGTTAGGGTTAGTAATGACTGGTGAAGGGTTAGGGTTAGTAATGACTGGTGAAGGGTTAGGGTTAGTAATGACTGGTGAAGGGTTAGGGGTTAGAAGGGTTAGGGTTAGTAATGACTGGTGAAGGGTTAGAAGGGTTAGGGTTAGTAATGACTGGTGAAGGGTTAGGGTTAGTAATGACTGGTGAAGGGTTAGGGTTAGTAATGACTGGTGAAGGGTTAGGGGTTAGAAGGGTTAGGGTTAGTAATGGCTGGTGAAGGGTTAGGGGTTAGAAGGGTTAGGGTTAGTAATGGCTGGTGAAGGGTTAGGGGTTAGAAGGGTTAGGGTTAGTAATGGCTGGTGAAGGGTTAGGGTTTAGAAGGGTTAGGGTTAGTAATGACAGGTGAAGGGTTAGGTCGTTCCATCATTGGGGGATGGATGTAGAGTAGAGCGGGGGGCCACTGCCAAGTGCTGAAAAAAATGGAGTCCGCTCGCTGGCGAGGGGGTGTGGTTGGAGTGCACAGTGATTGTTTGAAGATGGGAAGGGGCTGTGCCGTTCACAGCTTGGTCTGCCAGTGTGAACCATTTGAATAGAATGTGGACAGAAGCCAGTAAATGGTTTTGAACTGGCATCATGGCATGACTAAACTAAAATAGCACAAGACCAAACGGGCAGCAGCATTTTGGGCTGGTCACAGTGGCCTGATAGCAGAGCTGTGATGTAGGGGCCCAGATGAGTGATTAGCAGGGTTTGTGGGAGCTGTAGTCTCTTGGGTGAGTAGGAGGTGGGTTTGTGGGAGCTGTAGTCTCTTCGGTGAGTAGGAGGTGGGTTTGTGGGAGCTGTAGTCTCTTGGGTGAGTAGGAGGTGGGTTTATAGGAGCTGTAGTCTCGGGTGAGTAGGAGGTGGGTTTGCAGGAGCTGTGTAGGAGGAGGTGGGTTTATAGGAGCTGTGTAGGAGGAGGTGGGTTAGGGTAGGGATGTTGTGGAGGGAGAGCCTGGAGGACCCAGGTGGGTATTGTAAGGTACCCTCAGGAGCTCATCCAGGTTACACAGATTCTTGGCTGGAAAAATGAAATCCATGTTCAGTCAGTCTGGATAAAAGCGTCTGCTCTGCTGAAATGAAATGGCTCCATTATCAGTGTCAGTGTAATAGGTAATAATGGGTAAACTGCACTGGAAGCTCCATAGGTAATAATGGGTAAACTGCACTGATAGCTCCATAGGTAATAATGGGCACTGCACTGGGAACTCCATAGGTAATAATGGGTAAACTGCACTGGGAGCTCCATAGGTAATAATGGGTAAACTGCACTGGGAGCTCCATAGGTAATAATGGGTAAACTGCACTGATAGCTCCATAGGTAATAATGGGTAAACTGCACTGGGAGCTCCATAGGTAATAATGGGTAAACTGCACTGATAGCTCCATAGGTAATAATGGGTAAACTGCACTGGGAGCTCCATAGGTAATAATGGGTAAACTGCACTTGGAGCTCCATAGGTAATAATGGGTAAACTGCACTGGGAGCTCCATAGGTAATAATGGGTAAACTGCACTGGAAGCTCCATAGGTAATAATGGGTAAACTGCACTGGAAGCTCTATAGGTAATAATGGGTAAACTGCACTTGGAGCTCCATAGGTAATAATGGGTAAACTGCACTGGGAGCACCATAGGTAACAATGGGTAAACTGCACTGGGAGCACCATAGGTAATAATGGGTAAACTGCACTGGGAGCTCCATAGGTAATAATGGGTAAACTGCACTGGGAGCTCCATAGGTAATAATGGGTAAACTGCACTGGGAGCTCCATAGGTAATAATGGGTAAACTGCACTTGGAGCTCCATAGGTAATAATGGGTAAACTGCACTGGGAGCTCCATAGGTAATAATGGGTAAACTGCACTTGGAGCTCCATAGGTAATAATGGGTAAACTGCACTGGGAGCTCCATAGGTAATAATGGGTAAACTGCACTGGAAGCTCCATAGGTAATAATGGGTAAACTGCACTGGAAGCTCCATAGGTAATAATGGGTAAACTGCACTGGAAGCTCTATAGGTAATAATGGGTAAACTGCACTTGGAGCTCCATAGGTAATAATGGGTAAACTGCACTGGGAGCACCATAGGTAATAATGGGTAAACTGCACTGGGAGCACCATAGGTAATAATGGGTAAACTGCACTGGGAGCTCCATAGGTAATAATGGGTAAACTGCACTGGGAGCTCCATAGGTAATAATGGGTAAACTGCACTGGGATCTCCATAGGTAATAATGGGTAAACTGCACTGGGAGCTCCATAGGTAATAATGGGTAAACTGCACTGGGAGCTCCATAGGTAATAATGGGTAAACTGTCCAAACTGCACTGGCAGGTTAAGCCCCTGTGCAAAACATAGCCAAATGTGTCAAAGAACTTGCATGATTTAGTGAGTTGGTATAGGAAGTATTCAGCTAGGTTGAACTCATTAAAACTCATTTTTAACCACTCCACAGATTTCATGTTAGCAAACTATAGTGTTGGCAAGTCAGTTAGGACATCTATTTTGTGCATGACACAAGATACCTCAGACCCTTGATGACTTACAGCCATTTTACCAATCATGTATTCCATACTGTTCCAGCATAATTTACAGCTAAATCTAGTCCCACCCCCCAATTCCCATAGAGATTAATTCAAATGCAGAGACGTTATAGTATCGCCTGTAAGAATACGAGAAAATAAGATTTCAAGAGTCTTTTGATGTTGTGTCACAGACATCAGGAAGTCATGGCATGCAAAGGATATGCGACCAAATATAAAAAATTTAAAGGCACAGTCAACTTAGTGTATGTAAACTTCTGATCCACTGGAATTGTGAGATAGAAAATTAAAAGTTAAATAATCTGTCTGTAAACAATTGTTGGAAAAATTACTTGTGTCATGCACAAAGTAGATGTCCTAACTGACTTGCCAACACTATAGTTTGCGAACATGAAATCTGTGGAGTGATTACAAATTAGTTTTAATGACTTCAACCTAAGTGTATGTAAACTTCCGACTTCAACTGTATATACAGTAAGTAGGATGTGCAGTGTAGTTTAAGGTCCGGATTGTGAAATCTACTGTCATGCTGAATGTGGGAGAGGCACTGTCCATGTACAGCCACAGAGGGGCAGCAGAGTTCTGCAGAGCTCAACTTTGTCAGCTTCCACACAGAAAAGTCTTCCGAGATGAGAGGCCAGACCGCTCTGGCCCACCTGTCAATGTGCATGTGGACAGCATGATAAGTTTAGCGTGTGGGCAGCATGTTAAGTTTAGCGTGTGGAAAGCATGTTAAGTTTAGTGTGTGGATAGATTGTTAAGTTTAGCGTGTGGGCAGCATGTTAAGTTTAGCATGTGGACAGCATGTAAGTTTAGCATGTGGGCAGCATGTTAAGTTTAGCATGTGGGCAGCATGTTAAGTTTAGCATGTGGACAGCATGTTAAGTTTAGCGTGTGGGCAGCATGTTAAGTTTAGTGTGTGGAAAGCATGTTAAGTTTAGCGTGTGGGCAGCATGTTAAGTTTAGCATGTGGGCAGCATGTTAAGTTTAGCATGTGGACAGCATGTTGCGTTGTGACTGACAGCCAATTAATAATAGTGTGCACTGTAGTGTGCACTTGATGAGAGACCCTGTAGTGTGCACTTAATGACAGGCCCTGTAGTGTGCACTTAATGACAGGCCCTGTAGTGTGCACTTAATGACAGGCCCTGTAGTGTGCACTTAGTGACAGGCCCTGTAGTGTGCACTTAGTGACAGGCCCTGTAGTGTGCACTTAATGACAGGCCCTGTAGTGTGCACTTAATGACAGGCCCTGTAGTGTGCACTTAGTGACAGACCCTGTAGTGTGCACTTAGTGACAGGCCCTGTAGTGTGCACTTAGTGACAGGCCCTGTAGTGTGCACTTAATGACAGGCCCTGTAGTGTGCACTTAGTGACAGGCCCTGTAGTGTGCACTTAATGACAGGCCTTGTAGTGTGCACTTAATGACAGGCCCTGTAGTGTGCACTTAATGACAGGCCCTGTAGTGTGCACTTAGTGACAGGCCCTGTAGTGTGCACTTAATGACAGGCCCTGTAGTGTGCACTTAATGACAGGCCCTGTAGTGTGCACTTAATGACAGGCCCTGTAGTGTGCACTTAATGACAGGCCCTGTAGTGTGCACTTAGTGACAGGCCCTGTAGTGTGCACTTAGTGACAGGCCCTGTAGTGTGCACTTAATGACAGGCCCTGTAGTGTGCACTTAATGACAGGCCCTGTAGTGTGCACTTAGTGACAGACCCTGTAGTGTGCACTTAGTGACAGGCCCTGTAGTGTGCACTTAATGACAGGCCCTGTAGTGTGCACTTAATGACAGGCCCTGTAGTGTGCACTTAATGACAGGCCCTGTAGTGTGCACTTAATGACAGGCCCTGTAGTGTGCACTTAGTGACAGGCCCTGTAGTGTGCACTTAATGACAGGCCTTGTAGTGTGCACTTAATGACAGGCCCTGTAGTGTGCACTTAGTGACAGGCCCTGTAGTGTGCACTTAATGACAGGCCCTGTAGTGTGCACTTAATGACAGGCCCTGTAGTGTGCACATAATGACAGGCCCTGTAGTGTGCACTTAGTGACAGGCCCTGTAGTGTGCACTTAGTGACAGGCCCTGTAATGTGCACTTAATGACAGGCCCTGTAGTGTGCACTTAATGACAGGCCCTGTAGTGTGCACTTAGTGACAGACCCTGTAGTGTGCACTTAGTGACAGGCCCTGTAGTGTGCACTTAATGACAGGCCCTGTAGTGTGCACTTAATGACAGGCCCTGTAGTGTGCACTTAATGACAGCCCCTGTAGTGTGCACTTAGTGACAGGCCCTGTAGTGTGCACGTAATGACAGGCCCTGTAGTGTGCACTTAATGACAGGCCCTGTAGTGTGCACTTAGTGACAGGCCCTGTAGTGTGCACTTAATGACAGGCCTTGTAGTGTGCACTTAATGACAGGCCCTGTAGTGTGCACTTAATGACAGGCCCTGTAGTGTGCACTTAGTGACAGGCCCTGTAGTGTGCACTTAATGACAGGCCCTGTAGTGTGCACTTAATGACAGGCCTTGCAGTTTGCATGAGCAGAACTGAAATGGGAATTAGATGCTTATAAATGGTCTTATGCAAATAAATGTATTAGTATTTTTTATTAAGTATCATTGATTTCCTTTTTTTATTGAGGGGTGCTAGTGTTGTGATTTATTAACCACTTCATGTGATACGGGTTAGGGTTAGGGGTTAGGGTTAGAGGGTTAGGGTACGGGTTAGGGTTAGGGGTTAGGGTTAGATTGGGGAGAGCACATTTTGGTTCATTTAAGACAGCCATTTAAATGGTTACAGAGCATATTTTCCATATTATCAGTGAGAATACTGAGTTTTGCATTTTTTACTTTGCCTATTTGGTTTTTGGATGGAACTAAAATATTAAATAGGAGCTAACAGAACTGTGTCCGATTCCGGGTATTCATTTAAATATAAAGCGTGCAATGCACAGGTCAGAATACAAGTTAGACTTTTTAGGTTCAAATATTTGCTGTTCTGACTCAACCTTTGTAATAACTCTTATCTATGGCGACTCTGTGCTTCTCTGTTAATGTGACTGAGAGAATCCTGTAAATTACTCTCTGTGTCCTCTAAAGATTATATTATATACCAGGAAGCAACTAGTTAGGAATTGGGACTTAGAGAAAGATTGGAAAATAGAGAAAGATTATTTTGATCTTTAAAACAATGAATGCTCAAATAAGTCTGGTTCAGGACTTATTCCCTTGACAATGTACTCACATAGATAATTTAATAATTGCTCATGTGCTCTTGCCATGCATAGTGAATAACTACTGACAAAATTCTACATAAAATGGATGTAAAAATATAACCAAGAGAAAATATATGAACATAAACGAAACTTAAGGTTGGTCTATATTGTGGCTTCAAGGGGAGAACTGGATGGGTGGAATACTTTGGCTTGCTGGCTCCACCTCCTGGCCATTGGCAGTAATTGCAGTAATACAGTGAGTAAATGCACTGCTCATGCACTAAATTAAATGCAACAAAAAAAAGTAACTCATAATTTTTTGGAAAGATGGCAGACAAAGGTGAAGTCCAATACCCCCTCTCCTAGGCTTGGTACAGGATGCCAGGTGTAAAATGTTGAGACTACTGCAATAAACCTTAGGTGCAAGTTTCCACATTTTCATATCTCCATTTATGTATTTTGTTTGTGTCTACCATATTTAAGCCACACAGGCTTCTAAAAATCACCACCAGATATTGTGGACAGATCATGATCTTAAAGAATCAAGAGAGTTATTGAGGTTTCTATGGATTGTGGATTTTTGCCAGAATTTTGAAGTTGCATATATCATGCATTTCAGCGCAGTTTTTTGGACATGTAGTTTCAAATAATTCATGGTCTTGATATTTTTAAATGTCTTTAATGAGCAGACATAAGACAGCTTAATTGCTATGACCTTAGAGATATCTCTCCACATTCTTCACATTAAATTGTGGACGTGTGGAAATTTCTTAATGTTCCACGCAGCAGTGCTGTCCCATGCAGTGGTGTTTAAATGCTGAGGGTTAACCTAGGGGAGATATTTTAGTCCTCTACAGACTGGCAGCCAGTGGCTCAGTTACTTAATGCTTCATTCTTTCAGTAACATTTCTCATAATTTACGAAATTTCCTTCACAAAATGGCCGTTCTATGTTAACTGTTGTTCCTCACTCGCACAGGGTTCCAACCCTGGACTCAGCTGTTCTGTAACTGAAGTGTTTTAACTTGATGGATGTACATAGTTGGGGGTGGCGATGATCTCCAGTTTATCAAATATTAGAAACCTGACAAAAAATTACAAATCTATATCATTTTGTGATTTTATTGTCATTATCTTTTGTCAGTTTCTCAAATTGTCAACAATTTTTTTTATTTTATTAGAATTTTCTTAATTCTTTTAAAGACCCAGTAAAGTTACACAGGTAAAGGTAGGTCGACATTATGTCAAAACTGTCTACCTACCTTTTCCAAAATTTAATGATAACATTGAAAATGAAAATAATAACATTTCCTTTTGTTTTAAAGTAAAATATTTGTGAACTGGTGTACCAGAGGACTGAGGGGGCGTGCTCTTCTGTTCTGTTCACTTCTGATTGACAGCCACTAAATGCTCTCACATTATTGTTTAACTAGCTAGCTAGCACATCCTTTAGCATTATATGGAAAACAACATGGATTGTGACATCGACACAAAAACTATAGAATCAGTGGTAGGATTGGAGAAATTCAGCAATACTTGTGAGTGATTCAGCAGTACATGAGAGCGATTCAGTCATACATTTGAGCGATTCAGCAGTACATGAGAGCGATTCAGTCATACATTTGAGCGATTCGAGTTACTTCCAGTGATGGAGAGGGACATCGCTACTGCATAGATTCAACTACCAGATGGCAAAAATGTCCAAAACTTTATTTTTATTTACAGGGATCACAGAACTCTTTATATTCTGCACATGTGTAAAAATACATGCTCTACCTCAGAAAATCTACAGGTGTCCCTCAGGGTTCAGTCCTTGGTTCTTTCCTCTTCTCTCTCCTTCCTCACCTGATACTCATACTGATACTCTTAGTCCATGTGCTGGTCACCTCCCGTATGGATCTGCAACTCCCTCCTTGCTGGCCTCCACCATAAGGCATGTTAGTTTATCTTAGAAGCAGTGTGAAATGCTCAAATTAAAAATGAGAGCAGTTATATAACTTTTAACTTGCACAAAAAAGTTAAATAAAAACATTAGTTTTATTAGTAAACATTAAATAGTTTGCAGCTGAGGTACGTATATGAAAGCATAAATGATAAATTAACTAAAAGCAGTGAATGTCATGTAAAATGAAAAGTCTGTGACTATATTTTATCGTGGCCAGTTGCTTACCAGTCTCTTCTCTGATGTTACTTAGTTTTTGTTGGTCTATTGTTATCTTCATTGAGTAATATATTGATAAATTGCAAGTTGTGCAAATAAATTCAATCCGTCGGTATTCAGGGTACCAGGTGGATACTGCTTCACTCTCTGTGCTCAGTCGCCCTAGTTAAAGTTATAACTTTCTTTTGTTGCAATAAAACTTGTAGTTTGCTAGGTTAAAATAACATTTAATTCATTCACTTATTGATTGTAAATGGGACTCTGTGCTTTCTGATCATACTTTTGTATTCCTGAGATTCTTCACTTCTGTATGTTGCTCTGTTTTTCTCTGAGTAATTTCATTAGTATAAAAGAATATAATTTACCACTACTAGCATACAATATGGCACATTACCGGTATTGTTTATTTTATACAGCCTTCTTTGCTCATATGTATGTATCAAGCATGTGCTTAATGCCCCCCCCCCCCCACCCCCCCCCCCCCCCCCCCGGGGCACAGAGCGCAGACAGTAACAATAAGCACCAAGAAGCACCCTGTCCTTTCTAAGCTTTCTTCCACAGCATGTTGATTAGCAACACCTCCTAGAAAAGCTATAACCCTAACCCTATCCCTAACCCCTAACCCCTAACCCTAACCCCTAACCCTAACCCCTAACCCTAACCCTAACCCCTAACCCTAACCCTTCCTCTCTTTATGACTGCTGTTTAATTTTACATTGTGAAAAATGGCACTATACTAGTAATTGACTTTTAGTTGAAAATTAACTACATCGACGTAGGTTATATTTTTATGGCCATATCATATATCATATCATTTCCATGACTCCTCGATCTGTAACTTTATGATGTGTCTCATCTGTAAACATTACCTCCAGTTTAGAGAGAAGACGAATGGCTTAGCTATATCGCTTTAATTATTGTTAGCCCTGTTGCCATGTAGCTGTCAAAGAACAGGAGGTATTAAAGTAATAAAATAAAGTAATAATAAATCAGAGAGAAATATGATTACCTCTGAAAAGAGCATGGTAAATTTCACTAACACTCTCCCACATTCTCCTTAATTAACGATTAATTAATAATGAATATTTAATACAGTTTCAGTACATATCAAATATCTCTGACAACACAGGTAGTGCAAAACAATTATTGTTAATGACAGACATGATTTAATATAAGAATGTTAGGTGCTAATAATATTTTATTAATGATTCATTAGAAGATGATAGCCATAATGCTGAATATGAAAACTATGGGCTCTATTTTCAAACCAGCGCAAGGGGACGGTATAGTCAAACGCAAGCTTGTTGACAGCATCAACGTCTTAAAACTGGCGCTATGGCGTTTCTCAGCAATACCGCTAGGATCAACAAATTCTCAACATAACATCCTTTCGCTTGCACTGCAATGGGATGGGTGGCGCTGTCTGGGGCGTGTTCTAAAATACTTTCGGCTCAGTGACAATTTGAACCAACGAAAACCCATTGCGTTATGATTAGCTGGAACCACCTCTTAGCGGGAACGCAATAGACTCTGCCAATTTGCCAACTTATTCGTCATGTAGTTCTATGTAGTGTCTATAGGTGATGCCAACATTACACTTCCATTTAATGAACAAATAGCCTATAATTATTATTAATTAATTAATTTTAATTTAAACTACTAGAATAAAACAGGACAGCTTACAAGAAACTTGCGATCATGTAGGCCAATAGCCTATAATATATAAATTACACATTGACACAGTTGAATCATAAGCCTACCATTTGAATCATAATTATGCCTAGCCTACATCACTAATGTAGGCTAATTAATGCATTCGCCACCTCCTCCCGTGCCTTCCGAACTTCTGGGAGACGAGGTGGTGTGGATTGTGATCCATAAATTACTACAGTCCTAGCCTGTACTTCTGTTGCAAGTATGCGGAAAATCTGCGGAAAATCGCTCTTGTCGTTGACGGTCCAGTGCGTTTGGGTTGCTCATTATGAAATTGCATGGAGCGATTGCGTTCCAACTGGCTTTTTTTTAAAGCATGAGAACAACTATTTGATTGGCTACCATAGAGACACACCTTGGACATTTAAACCCAGCCTTTTAGCAATACCGCCATCAGATGCGCCAAGATTGCCGTCATGAAATTACCAAATTTCTCGCCGACACGCCCTCAGAGCGATACCGCCAAGCGATTACTCTTGCGTTCACCATTGCGTTTGGTTTATTAAAATAGAGCCCTATATGTTTAGTTTTCTGATTTAATCAGAGATGGGATCAATTGCATTGCAAATCAGTCAGTTTAGGAAATTAATTAAAATTAATTTAATGAATTCAAGAATTCCGATATAGTATTATGGAAATAAAATTTATGAATTGAATTGAAATTAATTTACTGAATTAAAATGGAATTGGTGCCAATGTTGCATTTAATGTAGTTAATTTAAGATTAATTTATTTGGTCATTAACTTAAATTAGTAAAATAGTTCCTAAGGAACAACAGACAATAGGAGAGAAACGGAGAGCTCTGACAGGGGAAAGTCCACGCATAGCTTTAAAAACCAATAAGAGCACCTTATAATCAATTCTAAAATCAACCGGCAGCCAGTGTAATGATTTTAAAATAGGGGTGATGCTAGTTTTAGTTAGTACCCTGGTCACAGTTTATGAATTACTTTGCCAGGAAGGCAAGTGTATAAAGCATTGCAGTAATCCAGACGACTTGTTATAAATGCATGCATCAGTTTCTCTGAATCTTCTTGGGAAAGGAAGGGCCTAATTTTGGCAATGTTCCATAAATGGTAAAAAGCAGTTTTCACATTTCTGATATGTGCATCAAAATCCAAGTTGCTATCCAATAAAATGCCCATGTTTTTAGCTTGGGAAGTGATACTTAAAGCCATACTTTTAATCAGGAAGTATATTCCAAATAACACTTGGATTTGAGAGCTGTATTTCTGATACCAAAATCAGGGGAGGTTGAGAAGTGGAAAACATGGACAGATGAAGCAAGACCCCTGATTATGATATACCTGCTGATCAAAACCCCGCTGCTTTGCCCTTGACCAAAGTCACCTGTGTCTCTGCTCTGGAAAATACACCTGCATCAGACATGAGGGCGTGGCCTTTAGTTTGTGAGTTATGACTCATTACCACATTGGAATGAGATGAACAGCAGCTGGTGGAAACGACCAGAAGCTTCAGGGGCCAGTAGATTTAATCTGCCTGGATGCAAAACACATTAATATCTGATTTTCCAAGAAGATGCAAATAAACGGTTTTTGGTACCAGTTTACAGATTTATTGCCAATTATTTAAATACAGATCCTTTCCAAAAAATTAGAATATCATGGAAAAGTTTTTTTTTTCCATAATCCCATTCAAAAAGTGAAACATTCATAGATTATAGTTCATTGCACACAAAGTGAAATATTTCTAGTCTTTATTTGTTTCATTTTTCATAATTTTGGCTTACAGCTCCAGAAAACCCTCAAAACAGTATTTCAAGAAATTAGAATAGTGTCGAAAATCAGCATTTTCTTCATTTATTTCAGAGAATGAATGTTTTAGACTGAGTGTCACACTCTAATCATCTAATTTACTCAAAACACCTACAAAGTTTTTCTACAGGTGTGTCGTTAAATTGGACAGGTATCTCAGTTTGGTTCAGTATGGGGAAGACTGCAGACTTGACAATTGGCCAGAAGACCGTTATTGACACCCTCCAGAAGATGGGTAAGCCACAAAAGGTCATCGCTAAGGAGGCTGGCTGTTCACAGAGTGCAGTGTCCAAGCATATCAATGGAAGGTTTAGTGGAAGGGAAAAATGTGGCAGGAGAAGGTACACAAGCAAAAGAGATGACTGTAGGCTTCAGAGGATTGTCAAGCAAAGACGATGCCAAAATTTGGCGGAGATGCAGAGGGAGTGGACTGAGGCTGGAGTCAGTGCTTCAAAAACCACCACGTACAGAGTGTGACACTCAGTCTAAAACATTAATTCTCTGAAATAACTGAAGTAAATGCTGATTTTCGACACACTATTCTAATTTATTGAAATACTGTTTTGGGGGTTTTCTGGAGCTGTAAGCCAAAATTATGAAAAATTAAACAAATAAAGGCTAGAAATATTTCACTTTGTGTGTAATGAATCTATAATCAATGAAAGTTTCACTTTTTGAATGGAATCTAGGCGGCAGTGTAGTATAATGGTTAAGGAACTGGACTTGTAACCGAAAGGTTGCAGGTTCGATTCCCAGGTAGGACACTGCCGTTGTACCCTTGAGCAAGGTACTTAACCTGAATTGCTTCAGTATATATCCAGCTGTATATATGGATAAATGTAATAAGAAGTTGTGTAAGTCGCTCTGGATAAGAGCGTCTGCTAAATGCCTATAATGTAATGTAATGTAATGTGTGTGGTGTGTTGAGAGTAACACACTGGTGTGTAGTGTGTTGAGAGTAACACTCTGGTGTGCGGTGTGTTGAGAGTAACACACTGGTGTGCGGTGTGTTGAGAGTAACACACTGGTGTGTGGTGTGTTGAGAGTAACACACTGGTGTGCGGTGTGTTGAGAGTAACACACTGGTGTGCGGTGTGTTGAGAGTAACACACTGGTGTGTGGTGTGTTGAGAGTAACACACTGGTGTGCGGTGTGTTGAGAGTAACACACTGGTGTGTGGTGTGTTGAGAGTAACACACTGGTGTGTGGTGTGTTGAGAGTAACACACTGGTGTGCGGTGTGTTGAGAGTAACACACTGGTGTGTGGTGTGTTGAGAGTAACACACTGGTGTGTGGTGTGTTGAGAGTAACACTCTGGTGTGCGGTGTGTTGAGAGTAACACACTGGTGTGCGGTGTGTTGAGAGTAACACACTGGTGTGTGTGGTGTGTTGAGAGTAACACACTGGTGTGCGGTGTGTTGAGAGTAACACACTGGTGTGCGGTGTGTTGAGAGTAACACACTGGTGTGCGGTGTGTTGAGAGTAACACACTGGTGTGTGGTGTGTTTAACTTTCTCTCTCTTGACAGAGTGCGGAGCTTCATTATCTGTGACTCCTCTCCTGCTGTATCTGTGACTTCTCTCGTGCTGTATCTGTGACTCCTCTCCTGCTGTATCTGTGACTCCTCTCCTGCTGTACCTGTGACTCCTCTCCTGCTGTATCTGTGACTCCTCTCCTGCTGTATCTGTGACTCCTCTCCTGCTGTACCTGTGACTCCTCTCCTGCTGTATCTGTGACTCCTCTCCTGCTGTACCTGTGACTCCTCTCCTGCTGTATCTGTGACTCCTCTCCTGCTGTATCTGTTCCTCTCAGTACAACAACAGAACAGAAACGCTGGCAGTGTAGGAGCCTGGTGCTGTGATCTGATGCGTTTGTGGCGGCTGTTGTTGTTTCTATTGGTGCTTCAGATGCTCTTGGTGTTGGTACTGGTGTTTCAGTTGGTGTTGGTCTTGGTGCTGGTGTTTCAGTTGGTGTTGGTCTTGGTGCTGGTGTTAGTGTTAGTGTTGCTGTTAGTGTTGGTGTTGCTGCTGGTGTTAGTGTTAGTGTTGCTGTTAGTGTTAGTGTTGGTGCTGGTGTTAGTGTTGGTGTTGCTGCTGGTGTTAGTGTTAGTGTTGCTGTTGCTGCTGGTGTTGGTGTTGGTGTTGGTGCTGGTGTTAGTGTTGGTGTTGGTGTTAGTGCTGGGGTTAGTGTTAGTGTTGCTGTTGGTGTTGGTGCTGGTGTTAGTGTTAGTGTTGGTGTTGGTGTTAGTGTTGCTGTTAGTGTTAGTGTTAGTGTTGCTGTTGCTGTTGGTGCTGGTGTTAGTGTTAGTGTTGCTGTTGGTGTTGGTGCTGGTGTTAGTGTTAGTGTTGCTGTTGGTGTTGGTGCTGGTGTTAGTGTTAGTGTTGCTGTTGGTGTTGGTGTTACTCTTGGCACTGGTGTCGCTGGCCTGGGCTCAATAGCAACTGAGATATGAATCACTGATCCCTGGGTCAGAGCTACACACACTATCTCAGTCTGTGAGCCCCTGTTCTCCCTCTCTCCCTCCCTCTCTCCCTCCCTCTCTCTCTCTCTGCCCCATCCTCTCACTATCACTCTCTGCCCCATCCTCTCACTATCACTCTCTGCGTGCCCCATCCTTTCTTTCTCCCCCCGCCCCCCCCCCCTCTCTCTCTCTCTCTCTCTCTCTCTCTCTCTCTCTCTCTCTCTCTCTCTCTTTGAGTAGCAATGTTAATGTACTGAACCACAGTAAAGTAACCAAGACTGAGCAGGGTTCAGTCTGTCATTGAAATGCACTTAAAAGCGAGATTGGCTTTGTTTTCAATACACAACATTGGGTGTAACAGCAGCATTAATTTCGGTATGGTCAGCTGGGTAGCAGATGTGACACTATAAAAGCGTCTAATATTGATACCCAAACATACATCTGCAAATATGAAGGGCTCTACATACATCTGCAAATATGAAGGGCTCTACATACATCTGCAAATATGAAGGGCTCTACATATTGTGATGAATGGATATTAAAGGCTTAGCCACTAGATGTCAGTCAAAGCACAGGTATTACCAGGCTTTTATACATGATGTGTTTGATTCTCTCCACCTCTCCCAGTGGCAGGCAATGACATTCTTTTCAAGGTTGATACTAGAGGAAGCAGGCATCGTCGAGCGCTGTTTTTACAGAGTGCGTAAATTCTCCTGGGCTGGGACTTAAGGTAAGATAGATTACACATCCCTGCTGCAAGAGACAATGCCATCACTCGCCAACCGTGTATTCTGTGATTGAACAACTTTACAAAGAGATGCTGCAAAGGGGATTATCTTATTTCAACTTTTGTGTGTGTATGTATGTGTGTGTGTGTGTGTGTGTGTGTGTGTGTGTGTTTGTGTGGAATTTACCAAGATTCCACTGCATCAAGGAAAGCAACATTTTTGTTATTGTTAATTCAAAGGGTATTTATATAATGTCACTCAACCATGGACATTGTAATGCTATTCATACAGATTAAGATATAGGGAGTCAGTGTGTAAATACACATGGGCATAATAACACTATAGGGAGTGAGTGTGTAAATGCATATAGGCATAGTAACACTATAGGGAGTGAGTGTGTAAATACATATAGGGATAATAACACTATAGGGAGTGAGTGTGTAAATACATATAGGGATAATAACACTATAGGGAGTGAGTGTGTAAATGCATATGGGGATAATAACACTATAGGGAGTGAGTGTGTAAATGCATATAGGGATAACAACACTATAGGGAGTGAGTGTGTAAATGCATATAGGGATAATAACACTATAGGGAGTGAGTGTGTAAATGCATATAGGCATAGTAACACTATAGGGAGTGAGTG
Source organism: Synaphobranchus kaupii (assembly GCA_029718625.1). Taxonomy (NCBI): domain Eukaryota; kingdom Metazoa; phylum Chordata; class Actinopteri; order Anguilliformes; family Synaphobranchidae; genus Synaphobranchus; species Synaphobranchus kaupii. The sequence continues at coordinate 16,183,057 of CM056376.1, forward strand.
TGTGAATGCATATGGGGATAATAACACTATAGGGAGTGAGTGTGTAAATGCATACATCTCCTTGAGTTTTATGCACGTTTGAATGCTGTCCCAAACAGCTTCTCTTTTAAGCCAGTCTCTGTTGACAATATCGCCAACCTGTTAAAGGGCCTCAAGTGTTCTAAGGCCACCGGTCTTGACAACATCCCAGCTAGGTTTTTAAAGGATGCAGCTGATTTGATAGCGCCACCTGTTGCTCATGTTGTTAACTTGTCTCTGGAGCTTGGCATTGTCCCTAATGACATGAAACACGCCAAAACAATCCCCCTTTTTAAGAAAGGCAACAGGTCAGACCCTGGCAACTACAGGCCCATCTCGATTCTTAGTGTCACTTCCAAGGTCTTAGAAAAGGTCATTCATGAACAGCTTTATGAGTATATCAACGACTCGAAACTGTTATACAAATTTCAATCAGGCTTTAGGAAGTCACACTCTACCGACTCTTGTTTGCTTTTTTTAACTGATTTCATTAGATCAGAAATGGATGCTGGCAAGTTTTGCGGTATGATTTTAATTGACCTTCAAAAGGCTTTTGATACTGTCGACCACAGCTTGCTTTTTAACAAATTGTCTGCTGTAGGCATTAGCCCCTCAAGTTTAAAATGGTTCATCTCCTACCTTTCAGATAGAGACCAAAAGATAGACATTAATGGTCATCTTTCCTCCGCATTACCAGTGACATGTGGAGTCCCGCAAGGGAGTGTCCTGGGCCCTTTATTGTTTTTAATTTACATTAATGACCTTCAATCTGCCTGCAATGTTAACCTGTTTTTGTATGCTGATGACTCTGCTATCCTATCCTCTGACAAGGACGCGGATAGACTACAGGCCATTCTCAACGAGGAATTCAGTAAAATCAAGTCTTGGCTCACTGACAATAAATTATCCCTTCACATGGCCAAAACTGAATATATCATATTTGGTTCCCAACCTAGGCTACGTAAACTGGTCTCACCTAATATCGACCTCGAGGGCCAGACCTTTGCCGCAAAAACATCAATTAGCTACCTATGTTCCTACTTAGATAGCAGCCTGGGAGGTGAATCTATGGCTCTAAAGACTATGAGCAAGGTGAATGGCAGAACTAAATTTCTGGCCAGGAAAGCTCCGTTTTTGGACTCAGCCAGTCTTTGTATATTAGCCAACTCACTTGTTTCTTGTTGCTTTGGTTATGCAATCTGTTCTTGGTACGGTGGTCTGACCAAAGTTTTAAAGGAGAAACTGCAGGTTTCCCAGAATAAACTAATCAGGTTAACATTAGGGCTAGCCTCAAGAGACCATGTGGGCAAAGAACACTTTCAGCAGCTGGGCTGGCTGCCCCTGGAAGCTAGGTTTGTTCAACTCCAGCTCAACATGGTCCACAACATTTATAGTAACAGGGCCCCTGATTATCTTAATAATCATTTTCAGAGGAGTGGTGACACGCATACTCACAAGACCAGAGCCAGCATTGGTGACCTGTGCCTTCCTAGGTTCAAAACCAAAATGGTTTATAGGGATAATAACACTATAGGGAGTGAGTGTGTAAATGCATATAGGGATAGTAACACTATAGGGAATGAGTGTGTAAATGCATATAGGCATAGTAACACCTATAGGGAGTGAGTGTGTAAATGCATATAGGGATAGTAACACTATAGGGAGTGAGTGTGTAAATGCATATAGGCATAGTAACACTATAGGGAGTGAGTGTGTAAATGCATATAGGCATAGTAACACTATAGGGAGTGAGTGTGTAAATGCATATAGGGATAGTAACACTATAGGGAGTGAGTGTGTAAATGCATATAGGCATAGTAACACTATAGGGAGTGAGTGTGTAAATGCATATAGGCATAGTAACACTATAGGGAGTGAGTGTGTAAATGCATATAGGCATAGTAACACTATAGGGAGTGAGTGTGTAAATGCATATAGGCATAGTAACACTATAGGGAGTGAGTGTGTAAATGCATATAGGGATAGTAACACTATAGGGAGTGAGTGTGTAAATGCATATAGGCATAGTAACACTATAGGGAGTGAGTGTGTAAATGCATATAGGCATAGTAACACTATAGGGAGTGAGTGTGTAAATGCATATAGGCATAGTAACACTATAGGGAGTGAGTGTGTAAATGCATATAGGCATAGTAACACTATAGGGAGTGAGTGTGTAAATGCATATAGGGATAGTAACACTATAGAGAGTGAGTGTGTAAATGCATATAGGCATAGTAACACTATAGGGAGTGAGTGTGTAAATGCATATAGGCATAGTAACACTATAGGGAGTGAGTGTGTAAATGCATATAGGCATAGTAACACTATAGGGAGTGAGTGTGTAAATGCATATAGGCATAGTAACACTATAGGGAGTGAGTGTGTAAATGCATATAGGCATAGTAACACTATAGGGAGTGAGTGTGTAAATGCATGCGCATAGTCACGAAATGACCGACCTACACAGTTTGATTTCCAAGTTTGACAGATTGCATTTTGTATTTGAATTATGACATGGTTTTTTAATTAAATATCAAATTAAAATGAAATAGGCTACAATTGGCGATTTGCATTTTCATTTGAATTTTAACATGCTTATGCTTCCGTAGTCAACGAATAGTAAACTAGCAAAGATGCAAGCCTATCTTTTTATAGGCAAATGTGCCCTTTGAATTAACATCTGCTAAATACTAATATTTAATTTAAAAAAATGAATTCCTTTCGAGTCATTTGTCTAAAGTCAAAGTCAAGTCTCAAGTTGTGAATACCAAGTCAAAGTCAAGTCGAGTCTTTTATTAATTACACTCAAGTCGTCAAATTTGGGACTCGAGTCTGACTCGTGTCAAGTCATGTGACTCGAGTCCCCCACCTCTGCAAAATACCAATTACAGATACTTACCATATACCAATTACAGATACTTACCATATACAAATTACAGATACTTACCATATACCAATTACAGATACTTACCATATACCAATTACAGATACTTACCATATACCAATTACAGATACTTACCAAATACCAATTACAGATACTTACCATATACCAATTACAGATACTTACCATATACCAATTACAGATACTTACCATATACCAATTACAGATACTTATCATATATCAATTACAGATACTTACCATATACCAATTACAGATACTTACCAAATACTAATTACCGATACTTATCATATATCAATTACAGATACTTACCATATACCAATTACAGATACTTACCAAATACTAATTACCGATACTTATCATATATCAATTACAGATACTTACCATATACCAATTACAGATACTTACCAAATACTAATTACCGATACTTATCATATATCAATTAATTACAATATATATACAATATATATATCAATTACAGATACAGATACTTACCAAATACCAATTAAAAATAATTACAGATTGTCATTGCAAATGAGAATGTGTTCTCTTCTGTGTGTTGTGGAAAGACTAAGACTCACTGGCTTTGTTTCTCACACACTCATCTCATCTACATAAGATTTTGAATTCTGTCTTCTCTGTCGCCGTTGCAAATTTACATTCATATTTGCTGCTTTGGTAATAACATAACGGATATGTATATATTATATTATATCTATTCATTCTGGTTCTAGTCTCTTTTGTTGCCATTTTCCACTCCTACGTAGGTTGGATCATAACTCTTTGTGAAATTACACCCACACATATACACAGACATATACACACATGCCAATACACACACATACACACACATATGCACACATGCCCATAAACATACACACGCACACACACAGATACACAAATGCCCGTACACATACACACAGATACACACACGTATAAACAAAGGCGATCCAAACCCCATTTCTTTGCAAATCAGAGAATAAATAGACATCCCTCCACTCTCCTCTCTTTCATTGACTTCACTCCTCTCTCTCTCACGCTGTCTCTCACTCTCTCTCTTCTCTCTCTCTCCTCTGTCTCTCTCCTCTCTCTCACACTCTCTCTCACTCTCTCTCTTCTCTCTCTCTCTCTGTCTCTCCTCTCTCTCACGCTCTCTCACTCACTCTCTTTTCTCGCTCTCTCTCTCTCTCTCTCTCTCTCTCTCTCTCTCTCTCTCTCTCTCTCTCTCTATGAAACGACAGTTCTGATCTGTTCTTCTGTGGCTGTGATGGTTTCTCGTCTCCATTTTCAGGGCACAGGGTTTAGATAAACAGCTTCCAGTGTCTATAAGCTACAAGAATCATGTTTGTATCTGAGTAGAATTATCCAAGACTGCGCTGAATATGAATATGAATATGAGGGATACCAGCGCTTTCCTGTTTCGTCCCAAATACCACATTCTTCTAGCACATAGGCTACCAATCTGTGGGGGTCATGCACATAGGCTACCAATCTGTGGGGGTCATGCACATAGGATACCAATCTGTGGGGGTCATGCACATAGGATACCAATCTGTGGGTGTCATGCACATAGGCTACCAATCTGTGGGGGTCATGCACATAGGATACCAATCTATGGGGGTCATGCACATAGGATACCAATCTATGGGGGTCATGCACATAGGCTACCAATCTGTGGGGGTCATGCACATAAGCTACCGATCTGTGAGGGTCATGCACATAGGATACCAATCTGTGGGGGTCATGCACATAGGCTACCAATCTGTGGGGGTCATGCACATAGGAAACCAATCTGTGGGGGTCATGCACATAGGATACCAATCTGTGGGGGTCATGCACATAGGATACCAATCTGTGGGGGTCATGCACATAGGCTACCGATCTGTGAGGGTCATGCACATAGGCTACCAATCTGTGGGGGTCATGCACATAGGATACCAATCTGTGGGGGTCATGCACATAGGCTACCGATCTGTGAGGGTCATGCACATAGGCTACCAATCTGTGGGGGTCATGCACATAGGCTACCAATCTGTGGGGGTCATGCACATAAGCTACCGATCTGTGGGGGTCATGCACATAGGCTACCAATCTGTGGGGGTCATGCACATAGGCTACCAATCTGTGGGGGTCATGCACATAGGAAACCAATCTGTGGGGGGTCATGCACATAGGATACCAATCTGTGGGGGTCATGCACATAGGATACCAATCTGTGGGGGTCATGCACATAGGATACCAATCTGTGGGGGTCATGCACATAGGATACCAATCTTAGGGGGTCATGCACATAGGCTACCAATCTGTGGGGGTCATGCACATAGGCTACCAATCTTTAAAAAGCTTCCATTAAAGATGAAAACTTTCGTTTTTTCTTACAAAATATATTTTTTATGCAACTATATAACCAATTCATATTAGGAACCTCACTCAACGGTACAGCAACAGTGTGGAGATTCAAACTGAGGCATGTTTTTAACCACAGTCACTGCAGAACTAGGGGCAGCTGAGTTTGGAGAGAGCTAATATGGAAAGGGGGACGGGCTGGTGACTCAAAAGGAGGTGGAGTTTCATTGCTGAACGACAGTCATTGGGCCCCTGGAGGAAGAATGGTGAGACTGCAGATGTGCTTAAAAGTAGAAAGTTCCCTACCTGTGGTCCCCACTGCAGAGCAGGATGTGATTTCATCTCATGAGACTCAATAGAAAATTGCTGACAAATGAATGGAAAGTTGTTGAGTGAAAAAGCAGTGTCTGGTTGTAGGAATAGTGTTTTATAGTGCTTAATAGTGCTTTTCTGCCCATGTCCAGGCTGTGTGTTTGCTGAGTGAGTCAGCCTGTCGGCCCGCTGGGTACGGCTCCTGTCGGTGTGTGTGTGTGTGTGTGTGTGCAGCCGTCGCCATCTCCTGCTTGAGCGCTAATAAGAGAGAGTGGCATGACACTGTGCTGTTTGGACTCTGTGCTGTTAGAGCTCTGTGCTGTTAGAACTCTGTGCTGTTAGAGCTCTGTGCTGTTTGGACTTTGTGCTGTTAGTGCTCTGTGCAGTAAGGACTCTGTGCTGTTAGAACTCTGTGCTGTTAGAGCTCTGTGCAGTAAGGACTCTGTGCTTTTAGATCTCTGTGCTGTAAGGACTCTGTGCTGTTAGAGCTCTGTGCAGTAAGGACTCTGTGCTGTTAGAACTCTGTGCTGTTTGGACTCTGTGCTGTTAGAACTCTGTGCAGTAAGGACTCTGTGCTGTTAGAGCTCTGTGCAGTAAGGACTCTGTGCTGTTAGAACTCTGTGCTGTTTGGACTCTGTGCTGTTAGAACTCTGTGCAGTAAGGACTCTGTGCTTTTAGATCTCTGTGCAGTAAGGACTCTGTGCTGTTAGAACTCTGTGCTGTTAGAGCTCTGTGCTGTTTGGACTCTGTGCTGTTAGAACTCTGTGCTGTTAGAGCTCTGTGCAGTAAGGACTCTGTGCTGTTAGAGCTCTGTGCTGTTAGAGCTCTGTGCAGTAAGGACTCTGTGCTTTTAGATCTCTGTGCTGTAAGGACTCTGTGCTGTTAGAGCTCTGTGCAGTAAGGACTCTGTGCTGTTAGAACTCTGTGCTGTTTGGACTCTGTGCTGTTAGAACTCTGTGCAGTAAGGACTCTGTGCTTTTAGATATCTGTGCAGTAAGGACTCTGTGCTGTTAGAACTCTGTGCTGTTAGAGCTCTGTGCTGTTTGGACTCTGTGCTGTTAGAACTCTGTGCAGTAAGGACTCTGTGCTTTTAGATCTCTGTGCAGTAAGGACTCTGTGCTGTTAGAACTCTGTGCTGTTAGAGCTCTGTGCTGTTTGGACTCTGTGCTGTTAGAACTCTGTGCTGTTAGAGCTCTGTGCAGTAAGGACTCTGTGCTGTTAGAGCTCTGTGCAGTAAGGACTCTGTGCTGTTAGAACTCTGTGCTGTTTGGACTCTGTGCTGTTAGAACTCTGTGCACTAAGGACTCTGTGCTTTTAGATATCTGTGCAGTAAGGATTCTGTGCTGTTAGAACTCTGTGCTGTTAGAGCTCTGTGCTGTTTGGACTCTGTGCTGTTAGAACTCTGTGCTGTTAGAGTTCTGTGCTGTTTGGACTCTGTGCTATTAGAACTCTGTGCTGTTAGAGCTCTGTGCAGTAAGGACTCTGTGCTGTTAGAGCTCTGTGCAGTAAGGACTCTGTGCTTTTAGATCTCTGTGCTGTAAGGACTCTGTGCTGTTAGAGCTCTGTGCAGTAAGGACTCTGTGCTGTTAGAACTCTGTGCTGTTTGGACTCTGTGCTGTTAGAACTCTGTGCACTAAGGACTCTGTGCTTTTAGATATCTGTGCAGTAAGGATTCTGTGCTGTTAGAACTCTGTGCTGTTAGAGCTCTGTGCTGTTTGGACTCTGTGCTGTTAGAACTCTGTGCTGTTAGAGCTCTGTGCAGTAAGGACTCTGTGCTGTTAGAACTCTGTGCAGTAAGGACTCTGTGCTTTTAGATCTCTGTGCTGTAAGGACTATGTGCTGTTAGAACTCTGTGCTGTTTGGACTCTGTGCTGTTAGAGCTCTGTGCAGTAAGGACTCTGTGCTGTTAGAACTCTGTGCTGTTAGAGCTCTGTGCAGTAAGGACTCTGTGCTGTTAGAGCTCTGTGCTGTTAGAACTCTGTGCTGTTTGGACTTGTTCTGTTAGAGCTCTGTGCAGTAAGGACTCTGTGCTGTTAGAGCTCTGTGCTGTTAGAACTCTGTGCTGTTTGGACCCTGTTCTGTTAGAGCTCTGTGCAGTAAGGACTCTGTGCTGTTAGAGCTCTGTGCTGTAAGGACTATGTGCTGTTAGATCTCTGTGCTGTAAGGACTCTGTGCTGTTAGAGCTCTGTGCTGTAAGGACTCTGTGCTGTTTGGACTTGCTGTGAGGCTCCATCAGCACTCTGCCCATAAACAAGCAACAATGCCAGGAAATCTCATTTCTGTTTGCAGACGTTTCACGCACTGACATCAAAACTTGGGGAGAGTAAATAATCAAATCAGAAAGAAAAAAATAATTATAGACTTCTGGCAGCAGGGGAGTTTTCTGAGCATTGCCTTCTCTTGCCCTGTGACTGAATGCTGATCACAGTGAGGACACATGGCTAGGACAGATCCTGGCACAGTGTTCACTCCCTGGCGAACAAGTTTGAGAGAGGGACAGGTTTGGGAGAGGGACAGGCTTGGATGGGGGACAGGTTTGGGAGAGGGACAGACTTGGGTGGGGGACAAGTTTGGAAGAGGGACAGGTTTGGGAGAGGGACAGGCTTGGGTGGGGGACAGGTTTGGGAGAGGGACAGGTTTGGGAGTGGGACAGGCTTGGGTGGGGGACAGGCTTGGGTGGGGGACAGGTTTGGGAGAGGGACAGGTTTGGGGAGGGGGACAGGTATGGGAGAGGGACAGGCTTGGGTGGGGGACAGGTTTGGGAGAGGGACAGGCTTGGGCAGGGGACAGGTTTGGGGAGGGGGACAGGTTTGGGCAGGGGACAGGTTTTGGTGGGGGACAGGCTTGGGAGAGGGACAGGCTTGGGTGTGGGACAGGTTTGGGAGAGGGACAGGTTTGGGCGGGGGACCGGTTTGGGAGAGGGGCAGGTTTGGGAGAGAGGGACAGGTTTGGGGAGGGGGACAGGTTTGGGAGAGGGACAGGCTTGGGCGGGGGACAGGTTTGGGCGGGGGGACAGGTTTGGGGAGGGGGGACAGGCTTGGGAGAGGGACAGGTTTGGGAGAGAGGGACAGGTTTGGGGAGGGGGACAGGCTTGGGAGAGGGACAGGTTTGGGAGAGAGGGACAGGTTTGGGAGAGGGACACGCTTGGGCGGGGGACAGGTTTGGGGAGGGGGACAGGTTTGGGAGAGGGACAGGCTTGGGCGGGGGGACAGGTTTGGGCGGGGGGACCGGTTTGGGAGAGGGGCAGGTTTGGGAGAGAGGGACAGGTTTGGGAGAGAGGGACAGGTTTGGGGAGGGGGGACAGGCTTGGGAGAGGGACAGGTTTGGGAGAGAGGGACAGGTTTGGGGAGGGGGACAGGCTTGGGAGAGGGACAGGTTTGGGAGAGAGGGACAGGTTTGGGGAGGGGGACAGGCTTGGGAGAGGGACAGGTTTGGGAGAGAGGGACAGGTTTGGGAGAGGGACACGCTTGGGCGGGGGACAGGTTTGGGAGAGGGACAGGCTTGGGCGGGGGACAGGTTTGGGCGGGGGGACCGGTTTGGGAGAGGGGCAGGTTTGGGAGAGAGGGACAGGTTTGGGAGAGAGGGACAGGTTTGGGGAGGGGGACAGGCTTGGGAGGGGGACAGGTTTGGGGAGGGGGACAGGTTTGGGAGAGGGACACGCTTGGGCGGGGGACAGGTTTGGGCAGGGGACAGGTTTGGGCGGGGGACAGGTTTTGGTAGGGGACAGGCTTGGGAGAGGGGCAGGCTTGGGCGGGGGACAGGTTTGGGCAGGGGGACAGGTTTTGGTAGGGGACAGGCTTGGGAGAGGGACAGGTTTGGGCGGGGGACAGCATTCAGCCTGTGAGAGGCACATACAGTAGGAGGATCCAACCCCACTGTCCTATCAGAACCCAGCATACTGCGGCTCCAGGCCCCAGTGTCCTTTCACTCCAGGCCTGCAGAGTCTCCTGCACTGTTGGCTGGGCCCTGCTCTATCTCACCGCTCTGCTGTAATACACTGCAGTAATCAATCCACAGATGTTGAGACTAATCGCTCCATTACCTCCCAAATCTACAGGTTTGGGAGAGAGGGACAGGTTTGGGAGAGAGGGACAGGTTTGGGGAGGGGGACAGGCTTGGGAGAGGGACAGGTTTGGGAGAGAGGGACAGGTTTGGGGAGGGGGACAGGCTTGGGAGAGGGACAGGTTTGGGAGAGAGGGACAGGTTTGGGAGAGGGACACGCTTGGGCGGGGGACAGGTTTGGGAGAGGGACAGGCTTGGGCGGGGGACAGGTTTGGGCGGGGGGACCGGTTTGGGAGAGGGGCAGGTTTGGGAGAGAGGGACAGGTTTGGGAGAGAGGGACAGGTTTGGGGAGGGGGACAGGCTTGGGAGGGGGACAGGTTTGGGGAGGGGGACAGGTTTGGGAGAGGGACACGCTTGGGCGGGGGACAGGTTTGGGCAGGGGACAGGTTTGGGCGGGGGACAGGTTTTGGTAGGGGACAGGCTTGGGAGAGGGGCAGGCTTGGGCGGGGGACAGGTTTGGGCAGGGGACAGGTTTTGGTAGGGGACAGGCTTGGGAGAGGGACAGGTTTGGGCGGGGGACAGCATTCAGCCTGTGAGAGGCACATACAGTAGGAGGATCCAACCCCACTGTCCTATCAGAACCCAGCATACTGCGGCTCCAGGCCCCAGTGTCCTTTCACTCCAGGCCTGCAGAGTCTCCTGCACTGTTGGCTGGGCCCTGCTCTATCTCACCGCTCTGCTGTAATACACTGCAGTAATCAATCCACAGATGTTGAGACTAATCGCTCCATTACCTCCCAAATCTACTGCGTGGGACCCCCTCCGTCCCTGTGGGGCCATATCCACCTCGTACAGGAGTAATGGGTACATCCTGCCCTCATTATTTCACTCTTCTCAATTTCACACCGTAATGACTGTGGCGGCTGTGTAACATGGTGTAGCCGACGTGCACTCGGTCCTGATGGAAATATGTGCCGGTTATTGCAAGACTCATGTCGTCTTTGATGAAATCTCTGTCCATTGTGGAATGTCCAGGTCATTAAATTTCTAATTGAAGTGGCTAATAGCAGGAGCAGACAGTACTGTTTGCATTATGCATTATCTGCACATCTGAACACTATCCATTATAATATAGTGAAGTATGTTTTATTGTCCTATTGGGTCATAAGACTCACAAGAGTCCTTAGAGAGTGGTCAAGGTTGTCTCTATATCCTCATACAGATGCTCTGAAGTGCTGTAGCGGGGCCTGTATAGTGATGTGCTGGATGGCTGTCTCTGTTTAAACAGCCACTAAGGAGTCCCACGGCAGTGTGGATGTGTGTGACTTGTACACCATGCGTGTGTGACTCTCTGCCATGCTGATACATGTTCAAGTGACATTTATATCACATGACCGTTCAATCAGCTGGATTGTGTGGAACGCATCAGTCCGTCTGAAGGAGAAACTGAGGCTTTATTTGTTGTTTAAGTCTTTGTGAAGTAAAAAAACACTTAAGGGATTTCTCAGGCCTTAGGAAACCACATCAGATGTTTTATGCAACCTCCATGTATGAGTCCCCAGGGTGGGGAGAAAAATCCATTAAGGTGGAGCTTCTGGTGCACACAGTGCTGTTCTGCGCTAACGTTCTCCGCAAGGCATCTTTACCATTATCGCTTAACATACATATTTAATTGGAGCTTGAAATTAATTTCAAGTGTTCTGGAAAAGGCAATATTGTTTTTTCAAAATTAACTTGAGGGAAAATGTTGAAGATTGTACTTTCTGAGAAGCAGTGGACAGAGGAAGCACAAACAGTTGTTTGTGTTTCATAATTTAAAATATAACCGTTTTTCAAAAATGTTATGACTAGTTTGGACTGTATTAGCTTATCTGGCTAGCAAGCCTTATCAGTTTCTTTTATTTTAAAAAACTGACATGCTAATATATGTACAGTAATCTTTTTAAAACACAAGTATTTCAATATTATTCCACATCTACTGGCCAAATGAGCATGTTAAAAAAATGCAACAAATATGTTATATTCAAAAGAGTAAACATGGTGCTGAATACTCACTAATAAATGAGAACAGGTCAGCACTCGAAACTGGTATAAAACCTTTTGCTTTATTTGTGTAACATTACATTACATTACATTCATTTAGCAGACGCTTTTATCCAAAGCGACGTACAGTAAGTGCAACTGACAGTAAGTGTACAGTACAGTAAGTGTAACTGACGGTTAAGACTCAGCCTAGTGACCATTTTAAAATAAAATGGAAGAATGATGTTGCAGATGGACCCAGTTAATCTGAGTATGCAGATGGACCTATAAGAGTGTCTGACAGCCGCACACACTAACATACACTCACCTGCCTGGAACACGCTAATATACACTCACCTGCCTGAGCACACGTTAATATACACTCACCTGCCTGGCACACACTAATATACACTCACCTGCCTGGCACACACTAATATACACTCACCTGCCTGGCACACACTAATATACACTCACCTGCCTGGCACACACTAATATACACTCACCTGCCTGGAACACACTAATATACACTCACCTGCCTGGAACACACTAATATACACTCACCTGCCTGGAACACACTAATATACACTCACCTGCCTGGCACACACTAATATACACTCACCTGCCTGGCACACACTAATATACACTCACCTGCCTGGCACACACTAATATACACTCAACTGCCTGGCACACACTAATATACACTCACCTGCCTGGCACACGCTAATATACACTCACCTGCCTGGCACACACTAATATACACTCACCTGCCTGGCACACACTAATATACACTCACCTGCCTGGCACACACTAATATACATTCACCTGCCTGAGCACACGCTAATATACACTCAACTGCCTGGCACACACTAATATACACTCACCTGCCTGGCACACACTAATATACACTCACCTGCCTGGCACACACTAATATACACTCACCTGCCTGGCACACACTAATATACACTCACCTGCCTGGCACACGCTAATATACACTCAACTGCCTGGCACACACTAATATACACTCACCTGCCTGGCACACACTAATATACATTCACCTGCCTGGCACACACTAATATACACTCACCTGCCTGGAACACACTAATATGCACTCACCTGCCTGGAACACACTAATATACACTCACCTGCCTGGCACACACTAATATACACTCACCTGCCTGGCTCACCTGCCTGGCACACACTAATATACACTCACCTGCCTGAGCACACGCTAATATACACTCACCTGACTGGCACACACTAATATACACTCACCTGCCTGGCACACACTAATATACACTCACCTGCCTGGCACACACTAATATACACTCACCTGCCTGGCACACGCTAATATACACTCACCTGCCTGGAACACGCTAATATACACTCACCTGCCTGGCACACACTAATATACACTCACCTGCCTGGCACACGCTAATATACACTCACCTGCCTGGCACACACTAATATACACTCACCTGCCTGAGCACACGCTAATATACACTCACCTGCCTGGCACACACTAATATACACTCACCTGCCTGGCACACGCTAATACACTCACCTGCCTGGCACAGACTAATATACACTCACCTGCCTGGCACACGCTAATATACACTCACCTGCCTGGCACAGACTAATATACACTCACCTGCCTGGAACACACTAATATACACTCACTTGCCTGGCACACACTAATATACACTCACCTGCCTGGAACACACTAATATACACTCACCTGCCTGGAACACACTAATATACACTCACTTGCCTGGCACACACTAATATACACTCACCTGCCTGGAACACACTAATATACACTCACCTGCCTGGCACACACTAATATACACTCACTTGCCTGGCACACACTAATATACACTCACCTGCCTGGAACACACTAATATACACTCACCTGCCTGGCACACACTAATATACACTCACCTGCCTGGCACACACTAATATACACTCACCTGCCTGGCACACACTAATATACACTCACCTGCCTGGAACACACTAATATACACTCACTTGCCTGGCACACACTAATATACACTCACCTGCCTGGAACACACTAATATACACTCACCTGCCTGGCACACACTAATATACACTCACCTGCCTGGCACACACTAATATACACTCACTTGCCTGGCACACACTAATATACACTCACCTGCCTGGAACACACTAATATACACTCACCTGCCTGGCACACACTAATATACACTCACTTGCCTGGCACACACTAATATACACTCACCTGCCTGGAACACACTAATATACACTCACCTGCCTGGCACACACTAATATACACTCACTTGCCTGGCACAGACTAATATACACTCACTTGCCTGGCACACACTAATATACACTCACCTGCCTGGAACACACTAATATACACTCACTTGCCTGGCACACACTAATATACACTCACCTGCCTGGAACACACTAATATACACTCACCTGCCTGGCACACACTAATATACACTCACCTGCCTGGCACACACTAATATACACTCACCTGCCTGGAACACGCTAATATACACTCACCTGCCTGGCACACACTAATATACACTCACCTGCCTGGAACACACTAATATACACTCACCTGCCTGGCACACGCTAATATACACTCACCTGCCTGGAACACACTAATATACACTCACCTGCCTGGCACACGCTAATATACACTCACCTGCCTGGCACACGCTAATATACACTCACCTGCCTGGCACACGCTAATATACACTCACCTGCCTGGAACACACTAATATACACTCACCTGCCTGGCACACGCTAATATACACTCACCTGCCTGGCACACACTAATATACACTCACCTGCCTGGCACACACTAATATACACTCACCTGCCTGGCACACACTAACATACACTCACCTGCCTGAGCACACGCTAATATACACTCACCTACCTGGCACACACTAATATACACTCACGTGCCTGGCACACACTAATATACACTCATCTGCCTGGCACACGCTAATATACACTCACCTGCCTGGCACACACTAATATACACTCACGTGCCTGGCACACACTAATATACACTCACCTGCCTGGCACACACTAATATACACTCACCTGCCTGGCACACACTAATATACACTCACCTGCCTGGCACACACTAATATACACTCACCTGCCTGGCACACACTAATATACACTCACCTGCCTGGCACACGCTAATATACACTCACCTGCCTGGCACACACTAATATACACTCACCTGCCTGGCACACACTAATAAACACTCACTTGCCTGAGCACACGCTAATATACACTCACCTGCCTGGCACACACTAAGATACACTCACCTGCCTGGCACACACTAATATACACTCACCTGCCTGGCACACACTAATATACACTCACCTGCCTGGCACACACTAATATACACTCACCTGCCTGGAACACACTAATATACACTCACCTGCCTGGCACACACTAATATACACTCACCTGCCTGGCACACACTAATATACACTCACCTGCCTGGCACACACTAATATACACTCAACTGCCTGGCACACACTAATATACACTCACCTGCCTGGCACACGCTAATATACACTCACCTGCCTGGCACACACTAATATACACTCACCTGCCTGGCACACACTAATATACACTCACCTGCCTGGAACACACTAATATACACTCACCTGCCTGGCACACACTAATATACACTCACCTGCCTGGAACACACTAATATACACTCACCTGCCTGGCACACACTAATATACACTCACCTGCCTGGCACACACTAATATACACTCACCTGCCTGGAACACACTAATATACACTCACCTGCCTGGAACACACTAATATACACTCACCTGCCTGGCACACACTAATATACACTCACCTGCCTGGCACACACTAATATACACTCACCTGCCTGGCACACACTAATATACACTCACCTGCCTGAGCACACGCTAATATACACTCACCTGCCTGGCACACACTAATATACACTCACCTGCCTGGCACACACTAATATACATTCACCTGCCTGGCACACACTAATATACACTCACCTGCCTGGCACACACTAATATACACTCACCTGCCTGGAACACACTAATATACACTCACCTGCCTGGAACACACTAATATACACTCACCTGCCTGAGCACACGCTAATATAAACTCACCTGCCTGGCACACACTAATATACACTCACCTGCCTGGCACACACTAATATACACTCACCTGCCTGGAACACACTAATATACACTCACCTGCCTGGCACACACTAATATACACTCACCTGCCTGGCACACACTAATATACACTCACCTGCCTGGCACACACTAATATACACTCACCTGCCTGGCACACGCTAATATACACTCACCTGCCTGGCACACACTAATATACACTCACCTGCCTGGCACACGCTAATATACACTCACCTGCCTGGCACACACTAATATACACTCACCTGCCTGAGCACACGCTAATATACACTCACCTGCCTGGCACACACTAATATACACTCACCTGCCTGAGCACACGCTAATATACACTCACCTGCCTGGCACACACTAATATACACTCACCTGCCTGGCACACACTAATATACACTCACCTGCCTGAGCATATGCTAATATACACTCACCTGCCTGGCACACACTAATATACACTCACCTGCCTGGAACACACTAATATACACTCACCTGCCTGAGCACACGCTAATATACACTCACCTGCCTGGAACACGCTAATATACACTCTTCTGCCTGGAACACGCTAATACACTCACCTGCCTGGCACACACTAATATACACTCACCTGCCTGGCACACGCTAATATACACTCACCTGCCTGGCACACGCCAATATACACTCACCTGCTTGAGCACTGAGAAACCAGCATTTTCCAGCATATCCTTCATAAAACTGAAATCAATATTGTGCCAACATATTATCATCATATAACCCAGTCTTAAGCCTTTACTCATTGTACATGGAATGAACTGGAATAAAATGATGAAAATATTGTCTGTGTTGCTGTTTACTACCCAAAGGACCATTGTCTTTGCAGCTTTGCAGTTTGTGCAGTTTATCATAGTCAAAGCTACAGTTGAAATAAATAATGAGTGGTTCTGGTTAAATGTATGTTGGGGGTCAGTCAGCTCATGAATAATGGAGGGTACGGTTGAGACCTGGGGTGGTTGATTTGGGCTCTACATCTTTATTTGTCTTTATGGGTCGAGATCTTCTTTAAATCTCTCCCTGCAGATGATCACGGTTTCCACCTGCAGCAGGGGTCTGAACTAATGATCCTGGCCTGACACCTCATGAATCACCCACCCACCCACCCCCTACCCACCGCCTTCCACCTCCACCCACCCCCCCCCCTACCCACCCGCCCCCCCCCACCGCCTTCCACCTCCACCCACCCCCTACCCACCCCCCCCACCCCCCCACCGCCTTCCACCTCCACCCATCCCTCCCTCTGTCTTTTGACACACGTATAAGGTTTAGAATCATGGTGTAAGACTCCGTATTCAGGAACATGTTAAAAAGTACTTTAACAAAGCCTATTCTCTGTGAGCCATTGAGCAATGCCCTTGGGGATCGTGGCCTTCGCATCATAAATCACATGACCACTTAGCTACAGTGGAGGCTTCTTTTGTATCTTCAGATTCTGAGCTGTCTCTCTGATCCGCCATTAATCATTGTGTTTTTAAAGCAGGTGGAGGCTGTGTTGTGCTGTATTAATCATTGTGTTTTTAAAGCAGGTGGAGGCTATGTTGTGCTGTATTAATCATTGTGTTTTTAAAGCAGGTGGAGGCTGTGTTGTGCTGTATTAATCATTGTGTTTTTAAAGCAGGTGGAGGCTGTGTTGTGCTGTATTAATCATTGTGTTTTTAAAGCAGGTGGAGGCTGTGTTGTGCTGTATTAATCATTGTGTTTTTAAAGCAGGTGGAGGCTGTGTTGTGCTGTATTAAATCTATGACTCCATATAGGCTTTCCGCTCCTGTAAGCTTTGTGAGGCTGGAAATGTTGTACCACAGGCATCATTGCAAACAAACATGGCTTCTCTTCCTCAAATTCCATCTCCGCTTGACATCATAGGAATTCTGAAGACTACTGAGCAAACGTTCTCTGGGCACCCCACTCGCTCCACCCCTTTATACACATCAACAAATCAGAGTTCCTCAGCTGATGATAAGGGTAGGGCTCATCTATACCCACTCAACACAACCAATTCAAACCAGAACATGAGTTATATACATCATTTATACATCATATATGGGTCTTTCCTCTCTAGCTGTAACATGAGCTTTTTCCCAATCCTAGCCTGCCCCCTTTCTCCAGCACCTGATGTTTCACTGCTACCTGCAGCTGAGTGTCCCAGGCCTTACACTAACCCCTAACCCCTAACCCTAACCCATGGGTCTTCTGCCTGGCCTTAATAACTCAACTCTCCAGCTGGAGAAAGATCCAACACCCTGACTATTACTCACAACTATGCTCTACTTTGCAAGTCCTCATAACATATCAAAATTCTCTTGAAAATGCTCTTTTTCACCAAACAAAATGAACCCCTTAACTTCTAAGACACCAGAGTGTCACCTGTCCATGCAGACCTTTACAAGAATAAACAGTCTATTCCATTACAAAAGGTTGCATTGAAAGTAAACACCTTTTGGTGAAAGTGCATCTTTGTGTAGTTTCCATGGTTTATGCAGTGTTGAGCAATATTATAACAGTGATTAATTTAAACAAATAAAAGTCAAATACCCAGTACAAGGAATTCCTGGCATAGATTTAGGAATTATGTGCTCCAAGTGCCAGGGGAGTGTTGTCAATATTCCATCTGACAAATAAAAGTCTTTTCACTTAATCATAGAAGTCAGCCATTGAGTAAAGCTACTCTGAGTCTGCATTCAGACGGAAAGTTATTACTCAATCAGTCAAGCTCTCCGTAACTCAATTTACCACTTCTGTCCACATCATTTACGCATGCCCTCAACTCAAAGAACATGTTGGAAAAACTATTTGACATCTGTATCATATATATTACGCTAATTAACCTACTTATACCACAAGAGCTGGTTGGAATGATAACAAATATTCTCCTTTACTTAGCTTTTGAGGACCTGCACTTACTGAAACAGAAAAGCACAAGAGCCTGATTAGAGAGGCAGAATTCATTATTACCTGTAAAGGAGAGCAATTTGCATTGTGACATCAATGACACAAGTATTTACCAAACTTCCTACATGTCAAATAGCTTGAATGGTAAGCAAAGCCTGTTCAGATATCTGATTATTATGATATAATGAGATAATGAGTAAACACAGGGGGTTTTATTGCACTGAAAGCTAGTAAACTAAAGCAAATGCCCTTAAAACTAAAGGAAGCCTGATCTTAAATCTTGTAATGTTATACTGGAGATGTGCATTCTATTGCACTATGTGACACATGTAACATGAGTGAAAAATCAATCAACCTTCAAAACTGCTAAATTTTCAACAGCCCTGTCTCTGATCCCAGCCTGATGGTATGAAATCATATATTGAAATGAGTTAGACATCACACATACAGGTACACAAATGCGCATGGCTGTGGTTGCTAGCTTGCACGCTACTTTTCGGCAGCCAGTGTAGCTAGTTATCATGGCAGAAATTGTTGTCTGTAATATTGAGGAGCCTGATTAACCACAATATGATGCTGTTATGTTATTATCTGCAGCTAACTTTACCTCTTATGTCTCATTTCCCAGGAAGTTTCTTATTCTCAGTGGAAACCCTCTTTCTGATGACATATGAAGGTCAGGTGATCTGAAACTGCCTACTAGTGGTTGATCAAACGACTAAAAGGTTTGTTAAGGATTTTAACCAGGAACTCATGCATAGTTGTTATTAATATTGCTTTGAGGTAAAGGTTTGTTAAGGATTTTTACCAGGAACTCGTGCATAGTTGTTAATATTGCTTTGAAGTAATGTTATGGCTGTTAGTACACCCAAAGATGTGTATCATTGCAAATTCATGTTTTTACCTCAGATTTTCAGTAATGATGGCAAATTGTGAACATTAGTTTTAAAACCTGTTAGAAATTATAATTTTTCAGCAAATTGATTAAACCAAATAATACTTGAAAATGATAATTTGGCAAAGTACGGCATATGAAGCTACAAATCTGTGTAAGATTGTACTTTTTATTTGTTAGGAATGTATGAGGATAACCTATCCTGACAAGCATTTTAAAAGAATGAAAAGAGAATTCTGACACATAAAAACGGTGCCATATTTTATTGAGACAATTACTGAAAACCAAGGGACATAAAGCATATCTACATGTAAGCAGTGCATCCATAAGCAGTGCATCAAGCACTTTCTCATTTGATTCATTTATTTATTATGATGCAATACAATATATTCTTGTGTTAATATTCATTCATCAGGAATAAGTAATCCGTTTGAATTTGCCAGTCATAAAGGCTCATTGGACAGAAATGAATTTGATGTTCTGCAAGCTGAAATCGAAGATGATTTATTTCATATTGTAGACAAAGTGCTTTTCTCAGCTGTATAGGGAATATATATCTTGCTAAAGCCATGTGTACATGAAACCTATTCACAATTTTACAACCACAACATTCTCAGTGCTGTGCTGTGATATTGCATTCCTGATTGGTCTAGAAGGAAGACCTTCCTCTACATGGCCTTTGTACCTGACCTGATTGGCTAAACCAGGGATACTCAAATCTGCCAGTCGTGCGGTTTTCATTTCTCCCCTCTAATCAGGGACGGTTTTCAACCTGATGCTCCGGGCGACTGTAATCTCTGGCCAATCAGTGACATTATTGGACTATGAACTATCAGACAGAAGAGAAAAGCAGTAATACTACTGACCATGGCTGTGACTACATATGAGGACAGTGAGGTCTGAACACTGATTACGGCCTTGCTACTGACCTCATGATGATCTCTGCACTTCTGGAGATTATTTGAAATCAAGGCCTTTAATTTATAGTGATTGTAATTGCTTGTTGTCCGGAATGTGTTGCGATGAACTGGAGCAATTCAGCACAGTGTTAAAAGATGTGGGCTGTGTCCGAATCAGCACCCTTCCATACTATTAAGTAGGCTTGTTGAGTAGACAGGACGAGAAAGTCTTCAGAGATGGGCTCATTAAGGGTGGTGTCAAACTTACAGACATCTGCTCACTACTTATGGGACAACCCTGAACCTGCTCACTACTTATGGGACAACCCTGAACCTGCACACTACTTATGGGACAACCCTGACCCTGCACACTACTTATGGGACAACCCTGACCCTACACACTACTTATGGGACAACCCTGAACCTGCACACTACTTATGGGACAACACTGAACCTGCACACTACTTATGGGACAACCCTGACCCTACACACTACTTATGGAACAACCCTGAACCTGCACACTACTTATGGGACAACACTGAACCTGCACACTACTTATGGGACAACCCTGAACCTGCACACTACTTATGGGACAACACTGAACCTGCACACTACTTATGGGACAACCCTGAACCTGCACACTACTTATGGGACAACCCTGTACCTGCACACTACTTATGGGACAACACTGAACCTGCACACTACTTATGGGACAACCCTGAACCTGCACACTACTTATGGGACAACACTGAACCTGCACACTACTTATGGGACAATGCTGAACCTGCGCACTACTTATGGGACAACCCTGAATCTGCACACTACTTATAGGACAACCCTGAACCTGCACACTACTTATGGGACAACACTGAACCTGCACACTACTTATGGGACAACCCTGAACCTGCACACTACTTATGGGACAACCCTGAACCTGCACACTACTTATGGGACAATGCGGAACCTGCACACTACTTATGGGACAATGCTGAACCTGCACACTACTTATGGGACAACCCTGAACCTGCACACTACTTATGGGACAATGCTGAACCTGCACACTACTTATGGGACAATGCTGAACCTGCACACTACTTATGGGACAACCCTGAACCTGCACACTACTTATGGGACAACACTGAACCTGCACACTACTTATGGGACAACGCTGAACCTGCACACTACTTATGGGACAACACTGAACCTGCACACTACTTATGGGACAACCCTGTACCTGCACACTACTTATGGGACAACCCTGTACCTGCACACTACTTATGGGACAATGCTGAACCTGCACACTACTTATGGGAGAACCCTGTACCTGCACACTACTTATGGGACAACCCTGTACCTGCACACTACTTATGGGACAATGCTGAACCTGCACACTACTTATGGGACAATGCTGAACCTGCACACTACTTATGGGACAACACTGAACCTGCACACTACTTATGGGACAACACTGAACCTGCACACTACTTATGGGACAACCCTGTACCTGCACACTACTTATGGGACAACCCTGTACCTGCACACTACTTATGGGACAATGCTGAACCGGCACACTACTTATGGGACAACCCTGTACCTGCACACTACTTCTGGGACAACCTTGTACCTGCACACTACTTATGGGACAATGCTGAACCTGCACACTACTTATGGGACAACACTGAACCTGCACACTACTTATGGGACAACCCTGTACCTGCACACTACTTATGGGACAACACTGAACCTGCACACTACTTATGGGACAATGCTGAACCTGCACACTACTTATGGGACAACCCTGTACCTGCACACTACTTATGGGACAACACTGAACCTGCACACTACTTATGGGACAATGCTGAACCTGCACACTACTTATGGGACAACCCTGAATCTGCACACTACTTATAGGACAACCCTGAACCTGCACACTACTTATGGGACAACGCTGAACCTGCACACTACTTATGGGACAACGCTGAACCTGCACACTACTTATGGGACAACGCTGAACCTGCGCACTACTTATGGGACAACGCTGAACCTCCACATTACTTATGGGACAACCCTGAATCTGCACACTACTTATGGGACAAACCTGAACCTGCGCACTACTTATGGGACAAACCTGAACCGGCGCACTACTTATGGGACAACCCTGAACCTGCGCACTACTTATGGGACAAACCTGAACCTGCGCACTACTTATGGGACAACCCTGAACCTGCACACTACCTATGGGACAAACCTGAACCTGCGCACTACTTATGGGACAAATCTGAACCTGCGCACTACTTATGGGACAAACCTGAACCTACACACTACTTATGGGACAACCCTGAACCTGCACACTACTTATGGGACAACCTTGAACCTGCACACTACTTATGGGACAAACCTGAACCTACACACTACTTATGGGACAACCCTGAACCTGCACACTACTTATACGGCAAACCTGAACCCTTGTTCACTCGAGCGAGAATGTGCATTGAAGTGTGCAAGGGCAGACGAATGCTCAATGAAGTTTGTTGAACACGTGTTTAAGTTCTTTCATAATTTCCTTAAACATATTAAAACAATGCAGGTTTGGTTTGTTATCAATGGCTTTGTTCTTAAATTCTTCATATCTACCAAGTGGTATCACACTTTCACCAATTAGGCGTCTATTGATTCACATCAGTATTCTTTCATTTGATTGGTTACATTTCTTTTATTTTTTATTTTTTGCAATAGTACAATAAGCATGGCATGCACAGCTATTTCTGACATAAGTAAGCAATAATCAACGACGAGGTGTGCGTTACACGGTTTTATACCATGGTATGGGTGAATACTCGATTCTGATTGGTCAATGACTGGTCGTTATTATAACCGGTCAGTCATCCGGGTCACAAGTTCAATCACAGTTCTAAATTAATGCGCTGCCTGCCTGGCCAGCTAGTACTACGCAACCTGGGAATCATGATGTCCTATGGGACCATCTAAAAAAATACTACGGAGTTTGTTAGATGTAACTTATCGAAGAATTTTCGCTGGATAAAAAGTTTTCTACATATAGCCTATAGGCTACAGATTAACATGCTTTGTGAAGTAGCCTAGCTTGCATTCACAAGCAGTCAGCGTGTTGCCGACGTCAATTTACATGCAAATTCCTACTATGATAAATTCGTGTTTCCAACTGAATAAATAATGCACTTCTAACCACAAAAATGTTTTGCTATATTGAAGTAGTTGTAACTAAGATATCTGCCGAATACAAACTTTTTTAAATCTGTAGATTAATGTTGTTTACCGATTTTTATAAATCAGATGTATGCTGTTGCTACCGCAACGTTAACTTCTACCTTAGAGACGGATTTATGGCTTGCAGTAAAAAAAAAGATTAGGCTACGCATTGCACATAAACAGCATGCGCTTTGCTAACTCCGTGATAATGTAACTATGGCTAGCTATATAGTTACCTCGCCACGTATTGCATTTGCATTATCTGAAAAACAATGACAAAAGTTTATCGTAGCCAAAGTTAGCCCACTATTTGCAGCATACCTACGAGGCGAAGTAGCCGTCTGCCGTAGGCTACAGTAACGTTAGTCACTGAGTAAAATAAAGTAGGTAGGCTACATTCGTTTACTTCATTAATTCACTTTATTTATTCCACTTATTTTATAGAACGTCTTGGACTCTGAATTGACCGGTCATGTTTGCCATTCCCAGGTTGCGTAGTACTAGCTGGCCAGGCAGGCAGCGCATTAATTTAGAACTGTGATTAAACTTGTGACCCGGATGACTGACCGGTTATACAGAATAACGACCAGTCATTGACCAATCAGAATCGAGTATTGACCCATACCATGGTATAATGTGGTTTAAGAGGGTAAATAATCCCTCAAAACATGAAATGTTTCTAATTAAGAAAAAAATAATTCCTGTTAAAATTCATGAATCTCTTCTTGTGCAGTGAGAGTCTGGTGAATCAATGTGACTTGGGAATGGGATTGTTTAGCCCAGGGATACTCAAGTCTAGTCCTGCTGGTTTTGGTCCCCGCTGAGGCCCCTTACCATCAGAGCCAAAACAGTTGAAAGAGTGGAGGAGTACAGATATCTGGGTTCCATCATAGATAATAAATTGACCTTTGAGGCAAACTGTCATCGAGTGCATGCAGTCAGTCAAGGCTGTATTTCCTCCGCAAACTCAGGAATTTGGATGTGAGCCAGTCAGTACTACAAGCATTTTACACCTGCTTCCTTGCGTCAGTGCTGACCTTTAGCCTAACAGCTTGGTTTGGCTCATTAATTGAAATCAGGCAACTGAAGCTGGAGAGGGTGACATTTCAGGCTACTAAAATCATAGGGAACCAACAAAAATCGCTGAAACACCTGTATGAGGAGCGTACAATTTAAAAAGGAAAGAGGATTATGGCCCTTCCATCACATCCCCTGAACTCTCTCTTTGAGACTCTTCCATCAGGTCGAAGATTAAGATCTTTGCCCCTTAAAGCAAAAAGAGCCCGAAACAGCTAATTCCCTACAGCTGTTAGACTGCTTAATGACATTGGACATCTGAAAACAGTAAAGGCAGGTGAGGAACTGTTATTGCTTTTGATGCTCAATTTTTAATCAAAATTAATATTTAATTAATTTAATATAATATAATTTTGATCATAATACTAATAATAATAATAATAGTAGTAATTTTAATCATAATCATAATATATTCCACTCCACACATACCTTCACTATAATGTGAAACATGATTCAATTGAATGTCTTTCGTTTGTGTTTGTGGGTCTGCCCCAATGTCTTTTTTACTGCTGGAAACTACAACTGAAGTTGTTCCCTAACAGGAAAATAAAAGTTATTTAATTCTATTTAATTCTATTTAATTCTTTTCTGTTCTATTCTATTCTATTCTATCTGATAGTTAATTGTTTGATTGATGCCATTGATTGGCCATGGATTTAACTCACCTGGTCTCCCAGGTTTAAATTAGCCCTGATTAGTAGTGGAGCATGAAAACCAGCTGGCCTCGAGGGTCACATTTGAGTATTCATGTTTTACTGTGATATTTATGAATCACACGTTAGCATTTGTCCTGTTATTAGTAACTGGTTTTATGCTGTTTCATAGAACAGTGCAACATAACTCCTCCCAGCAGGGACTAAACTCCTCCAGTGGGATGATACATGCGTGTGATGATGTCATTAGACTCCCATTACAGCACAACATGGAGGTGTACACTCCAGCCCTTGCACATCCGGAAACTATACAAGACCTGTAAGAAAAACCTATAAGAACATATATATTCAACTATGTAATCTATGTATCCTTGGATGTAAATATCCAGCACCATCAACGGAGGGATAATGGCCTTGATGCACCGGGCAGGCAGAGAGTTGGCCTTGATGCACCGGTCGGTCGGAGAGTTGGACTTGATGCACCGGGCAGGTAGGAGAGTTGGCCTTGATGCACCGGGCAGGTAGGAGAGTTGGCCTTGATGCACCGGGCAGGTAGGAGAGTTGGCCTTGATGCACCGGGCAGGCAGAGAGTTGGCCTTGATGCACCGGGCAGGCGGAGAGTTGGACTTGATGCACCGGGCAGGTAGGAGAGTTGGCCTTGATGCACCGGGCAGGCAGAGAGTTGGCCTTGATGCACCGGGCAGGCGGAGAGTTGGACTTGATGCACCGGGCAGGTAGGAGAGTTGGCCTTGATGCACCGGGCAGGTAGGAGAGTTGGCCTTGATGCACCGGGCAGGCAGAGAGTTGGCCTTGATGCACCGGGCAGGCGGAGAGTTGGACTTGATGCACCGGGCAGGTAGGAGAGTTGGCCTTGATGCACCGGGCAGGCAGAGAGTTGGCCTTGATGCACCGGTCGGTCGGAGAGTTGGCCTTGATGCACCGGGCAGGTAGGAGAGTTGGCCTTGATGCACTGGGCAGGCGGAGAGTTGGACTTGATGCACCGGGCAGGTGGAGAGTTGGACTTGATGCACCGGGCAGGTGGAGAGTTGGCCTTGATGCACCGGGCAGGTGGAGAGTTGGCCTTGATGCACCGGGCAGGTGGAGAGTTGGCCTTGATGCACCGGGCAGGTGGAGAGTTGGCCTTGATGCACCGGGCAGGTAGGAGAGTTGGCCTTGATGCAGGTTTTAGAGGCATTCTTCCTCATGAACCCCACCTGGAGAAGACGGCCCAGAAAACACCTGGCGAACAGGTAAGAGTTTATCTGGAGTTTCAGGGAAAAGAAGCGCTGGCCTCGTATTTAATGCTGTCATCTATCCCCATTTCAAACATTGATTTATATGCACGGCTAGTTTGTTGCTTTCTTTTTGCCAGCCTAGAACACTTCAAAAATGCTCAAACACATTGAGGACACCATATAATTAAGTCATAGTTTATATCCTGTGAGTTTCTCCAATCTAAACTTCAAATGAAAATAGTTTTACACGCTGCTGTTTTGGGGTAAATTGGAGGCTCCCTTGTCTGTGCTGTGTCTGTAGGTTTTGTTAGTTTATTAAGATGGAATTTGATGGTGGATGTGATAACGGAAGTAATACCTCACTAGAATACGACCATCACTGTGGGCTTACAGTAAATGACTAAAGGTTGTCACATGTGAACATGAGCGCTAAATTAAGATGCAGCTGCTGTAAAATCATTAGTGGTACTCGGCCGTCTTTTCTACCCTTCTCAAGGTCAGACAGAGATGGAGCTTGAAGCAAAGCTGCACACACGCACACACACACACGCGCACACACACACACACACACACACACGTGCGCGCATGCAGACACGGGCATATGCACGCACGGACACACACGCACACAAGGCAGTGATATGACAGAAGAGAAATCAATAAAACAAGTTTTCTTTAATTGAATGGGAGGTGCTCTTTTGGTGATGGGATGAAGAATATCGCGGTAATCTGTATAAGTGCCGTAACATAACCCCTTTTAGGCTGGAATGTCTGGACGCTGAGTCAAAGGGCCAGGTGGGGGTCAGAGGTCAGCGCAGTGTGGGAGGAGCACTCTCTCAATTCCAGCTCTAACTGGATTACCAGGTGATCCTGCCTCTCCTCTCCGTTCACACAATAAACTTAGAGGAGAGGGATTCTGTGGTCTTGTGTATGGCACTGCGGATCAGAAGGGAGGATTGGAGGGGAGAGGTTAAGGTTTGGGTTAGGGTTAGGAGAGGTGTGTCACAGGAAGGGAGCATTGGCTGTTTGACGGGTGGTGGCGTTTAAGCTCTGTGGCGGTAGTGGTGGTTAGGGCTCTGTGGCGGTAGTGGTGGTTGTGGCTCTGTGGCGGTAGTGGCGGTTGGGGCTCTGTGGCCGTAGTGGTGGTTAGGGCTCTGTGGCGGTAGTGGTGGTTAGGGCTCTGTGGCGGTAGTGGTGGTTAGGGCTCTGTGGCGGTTGGGGCTCTGTGGTGGTTAGGGCTCTGTGGCGGTAGTGGAGGTTAGGGCTCTGTGGCGGTAGTGGTGGTTGGGGCTCTGTGGCGGTAGTGGCAGTTGGGGCTCTGTGGCGGTAGTGGTGGTTGGGGCTCTGTGGCGGTAGTGGTGGTTGGGGCTCTGTGGCGGTAGTGGTGGTTGGGGCTCTGTGGCGGTAGTGGTGGTTGGGGCTCTGTGGCGGTAGTGGTGGTTAGGGCTCTGTGGCGGTAGTGGCGGTTGGGGCTCTGTGGCGGTAGTGGTGGTTAGGGCTCTGTGGCGGTAGTGGTGGTTGGGGCTCTGTGGCCGTAGTGGTGGTTGGGGCTCTGTGGCGGTAGTGGTGGTTAGGGCTCTGTGGCCGTAGTGGTGGTTGGGGCTCTGTGGCGGTAGTGGTGGTTAGGGCTCTGTGGCGGTAGTGGCGGTTGGGGCTCTGTGGCGGTAGTGGCGGTTGGGGCTCTGTGGTGGTTAGGGCTCTGTGGCGGTAGTGGCGGTTGGGGCTCTGTGGCAGTAGTGGTGGTTAGGGCTCTGTGGCGGTAGTGGAGGTTAGGGCTCTGTGGCGGTAGTGGAGGTTGGGGCTCTGTGGTGGTTAGGGCTCTGTGGCGGTAGTGGCGGTTGGGGCTCTGTGGCGGTAGTGGCAGTTGGGGCTCTGTGGCGGTAGTGGTGGTTGGGGCTCTGCGGCGGTAGTGGTGGTTAGGGCTCTGTGGCGGTAGTGGCGGTTGGGGCTCTGTGGCGGTAGTGGTGGTTAGGGCTCTGTGGCGGTAGTGGTGGTTAGGGCTCTGTGGCGGTAGTGGTGGTTAGGGCTCTGTGGCGGTAGTGGCGGTTGGGGCTCTGTGGCGGTAGTGGCGGTTGGGGCTCTGTGGCGGTAGTGGTGGTTAGGGCTCTGTGGCGGTAGTGGCGGTTGGGGCTCTGTGGCGGTAGTGGCGGTTGGGGCTCTGTGGCGGTAGTGGTGGTTAGAGCTCTGTGGCGGTAGTGGTGGTTAGGGCTCTGTGGCGGTAGTGGTGGTTAGGGCTCTGTGGCGGTAGTGGCGGTTAGGGCTCTGTGGCGGTAGTGGTGGTTAGGGCTCTGTGGCGGTAGTGGTGGTTAGGGCTCTGTGGCGGTAGTGGTGGTTGGGGCTCTGTGGCGGTAGTGGTGGTTGGGGCTCTGTGGCGGTAGTGGCGATTGGGGCTCTGTGGCGGTAGTGGCGGTTGGGGCTCTGTGGCGGTAGTGGTGGTTAGGGCTCTGTGGCGGTAGTGGTGGTTAGGGCTCTGTGGCGGTAGTGGTGGTTAGGGCTCTGTGGCGGTAGTGGTGGTTAGGGCTCTGTGGCGGTAGTGGCGGTTGGGGCTTTGTGGCGGTTGGGGCTCTGTGGCGGTAGTGGTGGTTAGGGCTCTGTGGCGGTAGTGGCGGTTGGGGCTCTGTGGCGGTTGGGGCTCTGTGGCGGTAGTGGTGGTTGGGGCTCTGTGGCGGTAGTGGTGGTTAGGGCTCTGTGGCGGTAGTGGTGGTTGGGGCTCTGTGGCGGTAGTGGTGGTTAGGGCTCTGTGGCGGTAGTGGTGGTTAGGGCTCTGTGGCGGTAGTGGCGGTTGGGGCTCTGTGGCGGTAGTGGTGGTTGGGGCTCTGTGGCCGTAGTGGCGGTTGGGGCTCTGTGGCGGTAGTGGCGGTTGGGGCTCTGTGGCGGTAGTGGAGGTTAGGGCTCTGTGGCGGTAGTGGTGGTTAGGGCTCTGTGGCGGTAGTGGTGGTTGGGGCTCTGTGGCGGTAGTGGTGGTTGGGGCTCTGTGGCGGTAGTGGTGGTTAGGGCTCTGTGGCGGTAGTGGTGGTTAGGGCTCTGTGGCGGTAGTGGTGGTTAGGGCTCTGTGGCGGTAGTGGCGGTTGGGGCTCTGTGGCGGTAGTGGCGGTTGGGGCTCTGTGGCGGTAGTGGCGGTTGGGGCTCTGTGGCGGTAGTGGTGGTTGGGGCTCTGTGGCGGTTGGGGCTCTGTGGCGGTAGTGGCGGTTGGGGCTCTGTGGCGGTAGTGGCGGTTGGGGCTCTGTGGCGGTAGTGGTGGTTGGGGCGCTGTGGCGGTAGTGGCGGTTGGGGCTCTGTGGCGGTAGTGGTGGTTGGGGCGCTGTGGCGGTAGTGGCGGTTGGGGCTCTGTGGCGGTAGTGGTGGTTGGGGCTCTGTGGCGGTAGTGGTGGTTAGGGCTCTGTGGCGGTAGTGGTGGTTGGGGCTCTGTGGCGGCAGTGGTGGTTGGGGCTCTGTGGCGGTAGTGGCGGTTGGGCTCTGTAGCGGTAGTGGCGGTTGGGGCTCTGTGGCGGCAGTGGTGGTTGGGGCTCTGTGGCGGTAGTGGCGGTTGGGGCTCTGTGGCGGCAGTGGTGGTTGGGGCTCTGTGGCGGTAGTGGTGGTTGGGGCTCTGTAGCGGTAGTGGCGGTTGGGGCTCTGTGGCGGTAGTGGCGGTTGGGGCTCTGTGGCGGTAGTGGCGGTTGGGGCTCTGTGGCGGTAGTGGTGGTTAGGGCTCTGTGACGGTAGTGGTGGTTGGGGCTCTGTGGCGGTAGTGGCAGTTGGGGCTCTGTGGCGGTAGTGGTGGTTAGGGCTCTGTGGCGGTAGTGGAGGTTAGGGCTCTGTGGCGGTAGTGGCGGTTGGGGCTCTGTGGCGGTAGTGGCGGTTGGGGCTCTGTGGCGCTAGTGGCGGTTGGGGCTCTGTGGCGGTAGTGGCGGTTGGGGCTCTGTGGCGGTAGTGGCGGTTGGGGCTCTGTGGCGGTAGTGGCGGTTGGGGCTCTGTGGCGGTAGTGGCGGTTGGGGCTCTGTGGCGGTAGTGGCGGTTAGGGCTCTGTGGCGGTAGTGGCGGTTGGGGCTCTGTGGCGGTAGTGGTGGTTGGGGCTCTGTGGCGGTAGTGGTGGTTGGGGCTCTGTGGCGGTAGTGGTGGTTGGGGCTCTGTGGCGGTTGGGGCTCTGTGGCGGTAGTGGTGGTTAGGGCTCTGTGGCGGTAGTGGCGGTTGGGGCTCTGTGGCGGTAGTGGTGGTTGGGGCTCTGTGGCGGTAGTGGTGGTTGGGGCTCTGTGGCGGTAGTGGCGGTTGGGGCTCTGTGGCGGTAGTGGCGGTTGGGGCTCTGTGGCGGTAGTGGCGGTTGGGGCTCTGTGGCGGTAGTGGCGGTTGGGCTCTGTAGCGGTAGTGGCGGTTGGGGCTCTGTGGCGGCAGTGGTGGTTGGGGCTCTGTGGCGGTAGTGGCGGTTGGGGCTCTGTGGCGGCAGTGGTGGTTGGGGCTCTGTGGCGGTAGTGGTGGTTGGGGCTCTGTAGCGGTAGTGGCGGTTGGGGCTCTGTGGCGGTAGTGGCGGTTGGGGCTCTGTGGCGGTAGTGGCGGTTGGGGCTCTGTGGCGGTAGTGGTGGTTAGGGCTCTGTGACGGTAGTGGTGGTTGGGGCTCTGTGGCGGTAGTGGCAGTTGGGGCTCTGTGGCGGTAGTGGTGGTTAGGGCTCTGTGGCGGTAGTGGAGGTTAGGGCTCTGTGGCGGTAGTGGTGGTTGGGGCTCTGTGGCGGTAGTGGCGGTTGGGGCTCTGTGGCGCTAGTGGCGGTTGGGGCTCTGTGGCGGTAGTGGCGGTTGGGGCTCTGTGGCGGTAGTGGCGGTTGGGGCTCTGTGGCGGTAGTGGCGGTTGGGGCTCTGTGGCGGTAGTGGCGGTTGGGGCTCTGTGGCGGTAGTGGCGGTTGGGGCTCTGTGGCGGTAGTGGTGGTTAGGGCTCTGTGGCGGTAGTGGCGGTTGGGGCTCTGTGGCGGTAGTGGCGGTTGGGGCTCTGTGGCGGTAGTGGTGGTTGGGGCTCTGTGGCGGTAGTGGTGGTTGGGGCTCTGTGGCGGTTGGGGCTCTGTGGCGGTAGTGGTGGTTAGGGCTCTGTGGCGGTAGTGGCGGTTGGGGCTCTGTGGCGGTAGTGGTGGTTGGGGCTCTGTGGCGGTAGTGGTGGTTGGGGCTCTGTGGCGGTAGTGGCGGTTGGGGCTTTGTGGCGGTAGTGGCGGTTGGGGCTCTGTGGCGGTAGTGGCGGTTGGGGCTCTGTGGCGGTAGTGGAGGTTAGGGCTCTGTGGCGGTAGTGGCGGTTGGGGCTCTGTGGCGGTAGTGGTGGTTGGGGCTCTGTGGCGGTAGTGGCGGTTGGGGCTCTGTGGCGGTAGTGGTGGTTGGGGCTCTGTGGCGGTAGTGGTGGTTGGGGCTCTGTGGCGGTAGTGGTGGTTGGGGCTCTGTGGTGGTAGTGGTGGTTGGGGCTCTGTGGCGGTAGTGGTGGTTGGGGCTCTGTGGCGGTAGTGGCGGTTGGGGCTCTGTGGCGGTAGTGGTGGTTGGGGCTCTGTGGCGGTAGTGGCGGTTGGGGCTCTGTGGCGGTAGTGGCGGTTGGGGCTCTGTGGCGGCAGTGGCGGTTGGGGCTCTGTGGCGGTAGTGGCGGTTGGGGCTCTGTGGCGGTAGTGGTGGTTGGGGCTCTGTGGCGGTAGTGGCGGTTGGGGCTCTGTGGCGGTAGTGGTGGTTGGGGCTCTGTGGCGGTAGTGGTGGTTGGGGCTCTGTGGCGGTAGTGGTGGTTGGGGCTCTGTGGCGGTAGTGGAGGTTGGGGCTCTGTGGCGGTAGTGGTGGTTGGGGCTCTGTGGCGGTAGTGGCGGTTGGGGCTCTGTGGCGGTAGTGGTGGTTGGGGCTCTGTGGCGGTAGTGGCGGTTGGGGCTCTGTGGCGGTAGTGGTGGTTGGGGCTCTGTGGCGGTTGGGGCTCTGTGGCGGTAGTGGCGGTTGGGGCTCTGTGGCGGTAGTGGTGGTTAGGGCTCTGTGGCGGTAGTGGAGGTTAGGGCTCTGTGGCGGTAGTGGAGGTTGGGGCTCTGTGGCGGTAGTGGCGGTTGGGGCTCTGTGGCGGTAGTGGCGGTTGGGGCTCTGTGGCGGTAGTGGCGGTTGGGGGCTGTTTAAATAAGTGATTAGCAGCACAGCGGGTGCTGGACACACGTTGTTTTTATCAGAGTCAGTGTGGACTGAGGCCTCTGCGTGACGGCGTGTTTTCTTTAGGATTATTTCAGCCACTAGAGGGCAGAAAAGGTCTGTGTTTTATTTCTGTCTCAGGCCCGTGGGACAAGGGATAAATGTGCAGCTTTGGGTACAAAAGGTTATTTAAAGAATATGGCTCCCAATGTCTGCTGTTTATTTACACAAAGTCAGATGAGATTCAAAAAACTGCTGCAAATTGCTACCTAAGACAGCCATCTGTACTAGATCCCCTGAATGTGCCGTTTACACATCGCCAGGTTCAATATTTATTATTAAGCTCTAAATTCCTCAGAAATTAATGATGACAATGCTTTTTGGAAAAAAAACTTCCACGTGGCCCTAGGGGGCTCTGAAAATATTTTGGTCTGTTTAATAATCAAATTGAACTGGGCCACTTTCATCCTGTTTAGCATCAGCCGTGCTGCCCTGTTTCAATCCAGGTTTAGTAATATTTTATGTTTTATTCACATGCCATAAATATTGCAAAGGAACACAAGGTCCAGTCATTTTGTTGAGTCCTAAATATGAGACATATCTGTGCTATGTGCAGTTTACACAGTTAAATATGAGACATATCTGTGCTATGTGCAGTTTACACAGTTAAATATGAGACATATCTGTGCTATGTGCAGTTTACACAGTTAAATATGAGACATATCTGTGCTATGTGCAGTTTACACAGTTAAATATGAGACATATCTGTGCTATGTGCAGAATTCTGTCAGAGCCTTCTCAGCATGGTGGCCATTTATGGACAAACCCCTGATGGCACGGCTGTTACTGGGGCAACTGAAGGTACAAGGAGAGCAGGGTATAGGCTGGCAGCACCGCACAACTCATTCCTTTCCACTGCTGGTTACAGGGAAACTCACACGGTTACAGGTGAACTCACACGGTTACAGGGAAACTCACACGGTTACGGGGAACTCACGCGGTTACAGGTGAACTCACACGGTTACAGGGAAACTCACACAGTTACAGGGGAACTCATGCAGTTACAGGGGAACTCACACAGTTACGGGGAACTCATGCAGTTACAGGGGAACTCACACAGTTACGGGGAACTCACACGGTTACAGGGGAACTCACATGGTTATGGGGAACTCATGCGGTTACAGGGGAACTCACATGGTTACGGGGGTCTGTGTAGAAGTGAGAGCATGAGTCTGATCTCTTCTTTATTACTGGGATGGATGAATTCTCTCTGCAGGGTTGTTATCAGGGTTGAAAGGATGGCAGATGAGCTGAATAGGGTTCATTTTTGCCTCTTGCACATGGAACAGCAGAATTAATGAATACAGTCTAAAAGAAAACACAAAACTGCTTTTGGACACATTTCCACTGGACTCATTTATCAGACTGTTTTCACAAAACTTCTGAGATTTTTTGTATTGAATTTCAGGCCCGCTCCAGCGCGAGCCTTTCTGAAGCAGAGTTTCAGACCCGCTCCAGCGCAAGTCTTTCTGAAGCAGAGTTTCAGACCCGCTCCAGCGCGAGCCTTTCTGAAGCAGAGTTTCAGACCCGCTCCAGCGTGAGCCTTTCTGAAGCAGAGTTTCAGACCCGCTCCAGCGCGAGCCTTTCTGAAGCAGAGTTTCAGACCCGCTCCAGCGCGAGCCTTTCTGAAGCAGTTTCAGACCCGCTCCAGCGCGAGCCTTTCTGAAGCAGAGTTTCAGACCCGCTCCAGCGCGAGCCTTTCTGAAGCAGAGTTTCAGACCCGGTCCAGTGCGAGCCTTTCTGAAGCAGAGTTTCAGACCCGCTCCAGCGCGAGCCTTTCTGAAGCAGAGTTTCAGACCCGCTCCAGCGCGAGCCTTTCTGAAGCAGAGTTTCAGACCCGCTCCAGCGCGAGCCTTTCTGAAGCAGAGTTTCCAGAGTTAGGTTAGGGGACCCGAGGGAGGAGGTGTTGGGTTAGGCTTATAGCTGCTGGGTTAACTCACATGAATAGGGTTAGGGTTAGGTATGAATAGGTACATTTCTATCAGCGGTAAAGAAACGGCCCAAATTGATGGGCCCTTTATGACGGCCTGTTATAAAGCCAGACTGACTCCTGTCATCGCGTTGGCTCTGAAGCCCAGAGGGACTATCTGTATGTATGAGGACTGAGGGGCCATAACGACACGTTATAAAGCCAGACTGACTCCGTTATAAAGCCAGACTGACTCCGTTATAAAGCCAGACTGACTCCGTTATAAAGCCAGACTGACTCCTGTCATCGTGTTGTCTCTGAAGCCCCTGGTGTCTGTGGCGTGCAGTGCGTCGCTGTGGTGTGTAGCTGTAGCGTGTAGCTGTGGTGTGTAGCTGTAGCGTGTAGCTGTGGTGTGTAGCTGTAGCGTGTCGCTGTGGTGTGTAGCTGTGGTGTGTAGCTGTAGCGTGTAGCTGTGGTGTGTAGCTATAGCGTGTCGCTGTGGTGTGTAGCTGTAGCGTGTAGCTGTGGTGTGTAGCTGTAGCGTGTAGCTGTGGTGTGTAGCTGTAGCGTGTAGCTGTGGTGTGTAGCTGTAGCGTGTAGCTGTGGTGTGTAGCTGTAGCGTGTCGCTGTGGTGTGTAGCTGTAGCGTGTAGCTGTGGTGTGTAGCTGTGGTGTGTAGCTGTGGCGTGTAGCTGTGGTGTGTAGCTGTAGCGTGTAGCTGTAGTAGCTGTGGTGTGTAGCTGTAGCGTGTAGCTGTGGTGTGTAGCTGTAGCGTGTAGCTGTGGTGTGTAGCTATAGCGTGTCGCTGTGGTGTGTAGCTGTAGCGTGTAGCTGTAGCGTGTAGCTGTGGTGTGTAGCTGTAGCGTGTAGCTGTGGTGTGTAGCTGTAGCGTGTAGCTGTGGTGTGTAGCTGTAGCGTATCGCTGTGGTGTGTAGCTGTAGCGTGTAGCTGTGGTGTGTAGCTGTGGTGTGTAGCTGTAGCGTGTCGCTGTGGTGTGTAGCTGTAGCGTGTAGCTGTGGTGTGTAGCTGTAGCGTGTAGCTGTGGTGTGTAGCTGTAGCGTGTAGCTGTGGTGTGTAGCTATAGCGTGTCGCTGTGGTGTGTAGCTGTAGCGTGTAGCTGTGGTGTGTAGCTGTAGCGTGTAGCTGTGGTGTGTAGCTGTAGCGTGTAGCTGCGGTGTGTAGCTGTAGCGTGTCGCTGTGGTGTGTAGCTATAGCGTGTAGCTGTGGTGTGTAGCTGTAGCGTGTAGCTGTGGTGTGTAGCTGTAGCGTGTATCTGTAGTAGCTGTGGTGTGTAGCTGTAGCGTGTAGCTGTGGTGTGTAGCTGTAGCGTGTCGCTGTGGTGTGTAGCTGTAGCGTGTCGCTGTGGTGTGTAGCTGTAGCGTGTAGCTGTGGTGTGTAGCTGTAGCGTGTAGCTGTGGTGTGTAGCTGTAGCGTGTCGCTGTGGTGTGTAGCTGTAGCGTGTAGTGTGTCGCTGTGGTGTGTAGCTGTAGCGTGTAGCTGTGGTGTGTAGCTGTAGCGTGTAGCTGTGGTGTGTAGATGTAGCGTGTAGTGTGTCGCTGTGGTGTGTAGCTGTAGCGTGTAGCTGTGGTGTGTAGCTGTAGCGTGTAGCTGTGGTGTGTAGCTGTAGCGTGTAGCTGTGGTGTGTAGCTGTAGCGTGTAGCTGTAGTAGCTGTGGTGTGTAGCTGTAGCGTGTAGCTGTGGTGTGTAGCTGTAGCGTGTAGCTGTGGTGTGTAGCTGTAGCGTGTAGCTGTGGTGTGTAGCTATAGCGTGTCGCTGTGGTGTGTAGCTGTAGCGTGTAGCTGTGGTGTGTAGCTGTAGCGTGTAGCTGTAGCGTGTAGCTGTGGTGTGTAGCTGTAGCGTGTCGCTGTGGTGTGTAGCTGTAGCGTGTCGCTGTGGTGTGTAGCTGTAGCGTGTAGCTGTGGTGTGTAGCTGTAGCGTGTAGCTGTGGTGTGTAGCTGTAGCGTGTAGCTGTGGTGTGTAGCTGTAGCGTGTAGCTGTGGTGTGTAGCTGTAGCGTGTAGCTGTGGTGTGTAGATGTAGCGTGTAGTGTGTCGCTGTGGTGTGTAGCTGTAGCGTGTAGCTGTGGTGTGTAGCTGTAGCGTGTAGCTGTGGTGTGTAGCTGTAGCGTGTAGCTGTGGTGTGTAGCTGTAGCGTGTAGCTGTAGTAGCTGTGGTGTGTAGCTGTAGCGTGTAGCTGTGGTGTGTAGCTGTAGCGTGTAGCTGTGGTGTGTAGCTGTAGCGTGTAGCTGTGGTGTGTAGCTGTAGCGTGTAGCTGTGGTGTGTAGCTGTAGCGTGTAGCTGTGGTGTGTAGCTGTAGCGTGTAGCTGTAGCGTGTAGCTGTGGTGTGTAGCTGTAGCGTGTAGCTGTAGCGTGTAGTGGTGTGTAGCTTCTGCCCCTCTCCCTTGTCTTATGCAGAAGATTGTTTATATGATGGTGGAAGGCAGAGCATAGATGGCGGGAATTATAGTCCTGCGTCTCTTTAACAAAGGCGTACAAGTAGCAGGTTCTGTAATGGCACCCGATCACTACTGTCATTCATTGTTCAGGTCTGACGAAATCTGGGAAATAATCTAGAGGTATAAAGTGCAAATCCCCCCCAGGAGAAAAGGGATCCTCTTGTCTTTCAGTTCAGAGTTACAGTAGCTGAATGACTACACTGTCAGGAGTGCAACTGGAATCACGACACTTGGACTGAGAGGAGACTGTTTGAATGTGAAAATATAATGGCTATAATTTCCCCTGATACAAATGGAGAAAAACTGGTGTCAAGATAAGGAAATAAAAATGTAAAAAATTTTTTTTTTATAGAATTATCTAAATATTTTAACTACTCATAAGAAGAGGTGGTAAATAGCACTTCTGTGGTGTTACTGGACTGATTGTCCCATAATTAAGTTAAGTACCCTAACCCTGTTCTTTACAGGCTAATTAACCAATTAGCCTTCTGCACTATTCAGATGAATCCAGTGTCATCATGACAGACGGTCGCACATCTCCAGCTACTTCCTCTATAGTCCCACATCTCCAGCTACTTCCTCTATACTCCCACATCTCCAGTTACTTCCTCTATAGTCCCACATCTCCAGCTACTTCCTCTATAGTCCCACATCTCCAGCTACTTCCTCTATAGTCCCACATCTCCAGTTACTTCCTCTATAGTCCCACATCTCCAGCTACTTCCTCTATAGTCCCACATCTCCAGCTACTTCCTCTATAGTCCCACATCTCCAGCTACTTCCTCTATAGTCCCACATCTCCAGCTACTTCCTCTATAGTCCCACATCTCCAGCTACTTCCTCTATAGTTCCACATCTCCAGCTACTTCCTCTATAGTCCCACATCACCAGCTACTTCCTCTATAGTCCCACATCTCCAGCTACTTCCTCTATAGTCCCACATCTCCAGCTACTTCCTCTATAGTCCCACATCTCCAGTTACTTCCTCTATAGTCCCACATCTCCAGCTACTTCCTCTATAGTCCCACATCTCCAGCTACTTCCTCTATAGTCCCACATCTCCAGTTACTTCCTCTATAGTCCCACATCTCCAGCTACTTCCTCTATAGTCCCACATCTCCAGCTACTTCCTCTATAGTTCCACATCTCCAGCTACTTCCTCTATAGTCCCACATCACCAGCTACTTCCTCTATAGTCCCACATCTCCAGTTACTTCCTCTATAGTCCCACATCTCCAGCTAATTCCTCTATAGTCCTGCATCTCCAGCTACTTCCTCTATAGTCCCACATCTCCAGTTACTTCCTCTATAGTCCCACATCTCCAGCTACTTCCTCTATAGTCCCACATCTCCAGCTACTTCCTCTATAGTCCCACATCTCCAGCTACTTCCTCTATAGTCCCACATCTCCAGCTACTTCCTCTATAGTCCCACATCTCCAGCTACTTCCTCTATAGTCCCACATCTCCAGCTACTTCCTCTATAGTCCCACATCTCCAGTTACTTCCTCTATAGTCCCACATCTCCAGCTACTTCCTCTATAGTCCCACATCTCCAGCTACTTCCTCTATAGTCCCACATCTCCAGTTACTTCCTCTATAGTCCCACATCTCCAGTTTCTTCCTCTATAGTCCCACATCTCCAGTTACTTCCTCTATATCATGACAGTCCCACATCTCCAGTTACTTCCTCTATATCATGACAGTCCCACATCTCCAGTTACTTCCTCTATATCATGACAGTCCCACATCTCCAGCTACTTCCTCTATATCATGACAGTCCCACATCTCCAGTTACTTCCTCTATATCATGACAGTCCCACATCTCTAGTTACTTCCTCTATATCATGACAGTCCCACATCTCCAGTTATTTCCTCTATATAATATGAAGTAGATAAGGCCATCACTCTACCTGGGTCTGTAATTACCTTCTCAGCATGATCAAAATGTTCAATTAACTTCACTGGAATTTTTCAACACCCAAGTGGAAAATTTAAGTCATCATTGTTAGATTTTTAGTCTCAAATATGCTAGGTTACACACTGTATTAATTGGATTCCTAGAATAAATTAATAAATAAAGAAAATAAAGTGTTTTGCCATGGCTCATTATATTATGTTTTATTAATGTTGTCACAAGATTGTACTTCAAAGCGAATATGAGGAAACCCTGAGGAACTCCACTCTGCCCCCTGCTGGGCGTTTGCTAAACTGCCACTGTGAGAATGCTCATTCAATTACATTGGAAATTTAATGCAAACTAAGAGAATGGCTTATTGCTTATAAATCACAGATGATTGGCGAACCTAACGGTGGACTCTTAAAAGGCTGCTGATAAGGAAATAACTCCTGCTCTCCTCCAAGTGTGAAAATCTTATTTTCAAATTTGCAAGTACATGTCCATTAATAAGCATTTTTTGATTTAGCCAAAGCCCAAAGGCCAGTCTTCCCACCTGAAACGCTCAGTTATTAGTTTGGGACTCTCTAATGATAAAGAATTAATGACAGAATGATTGACGGAACATTATTTTGCTCAGCTTTCCGTTAAATGAACAGCGCATGGTGAGGGAGGGGCAGTGTGTGTGTTGCGGTTAAGGGAAAAGCGCATGGTGAGGGAGGGGCAGTGTGTGTGTTGCGGTTAAGGGAACAGCGCATGGTGAGGGAGGGGCAGTGTGTGTGTTGCGGTTAAGGGAACAGCGCATGGTGAGGGAGGGGCAGTGTGTGTGTTGCGGTTAAGGGAACAGCGCATGGTGAGGGAGGGGCAGTGTGTGTGTTGCGGTTAAGGGAAAAGCGCATGGTGAGGGAGGGGCGTGTGTGTGTTGCGGTTAAGTGAAAAGCGCATGGTGAGGGAGGGGCAGTGTGTGTGTTGCAGTTAAGGGAAAAGCGCATGGTGAGGTAGGGGCAGTGTGTGTGTTGCAGTTAAGGGAAAAGCGCATGGTGAGGTAGGGGCAGTGTGTGTGTTGCGGTTAAGGGAAAAGCGCATGGTGAGGGTGGGGCAGTGTGTGTGTTGCGGTTAAGGGAAAAGCGCATGGTGAGGGAGGGGCAGTGTGTGTGTTGCGGTTAAGGGAAAAGCGCATGGTGAGGGAGGGGCAGTGTGTGTGTTGCGGTTAAGGGAACAGCGCATGGTGAGGGAGGGGCAGTGTGTGTGTTGCGGTTAAGTGAAAAGCGCATGGTGAGGGAGGGGCAGTGTGTGTGTTGCGGTTAAGGGAAAAGCGCATGGTGAGGGAGGGGCAGTGTGTGTGTTGCGGTTAAGGGAACAGCGCATGGTGAGGGAGGGGCAGTGTGTGTGTTGCGGTTAAGTGAAAAGCGCATGGTGAGGGAGGGGCAGTGTGTGTGTTGCAGTTAAGGGAAAAGCGCATGGTGAGGGAGGGGCAGTGTGTGTGTTGCGGTTAAGGGAAAAGCGCATGGTGAGGGAGGGGCAGTGTGTGTGTTGCGGTTAAGGGAAAAGCGCATGGTGAGGGAGGGGCAGTGTGTGTGTTGCGGTTAAGGGAAAAGCGCATGGTGAGGGAGGGGCAGTGTGTGTGTTGCGGTTAAGGGAAAAGCGCATGGTGAGGGAGGGGCAGTGTGTGTGTTGCGGTTAAGGGAACAGCGCATGGTGAGGGAGGGGCAGTGTGTGTGTTGCGGTTAAGTGAAAAGCGCATGGTGAGGTAGGGGCAGTGTGTGTGTTGCAGTTAAGGGAAAAGCGCATGGTGAGGGAGGGGCAGTGTGTGTGTTGCGGTTAAGGGAAAAGCGCATGGTGAGGGAGGGGCAGTGTGTGTGTTGCGGTTAAGGGAAAAGCGCATGGTGAGGTAGGGGCAGTGTGTGTGTTGCGGTTAAGGGAAAAGCGCATGGTGAGGGAGGGGCAGTGTGTGTGTTGCGGTTAAGGGAAAAGCGCATGGTGAGGGAGGGGCAGTGTGTGTGTTGCGGTTAAGGGAAAAGCGCATGGTGAGGGTGGGGCAGTGTGTGTGTTGCGGTTAAGGGAAAAGCGCATGGTGAGGGAGGGGCAGTGTGTGTGTTGCGGTTAAGGGAAAAGCGCATGGTGAGGGTGGGGCAGTGTGTGTGTTGCGGTTAAGGGAAAAGCGCATGGTGAGGGAGGGGCGTGTGTGTGTTGCGGTTAAGGGAAAAGCGCATGGTGAGGGTGGGGCAGTGTGTGTGTTGCGGTTAAGGGAAAAGCGCATGGTGAGGGAGGGGCGTGTGTGTGTTGCGGTTAAGGGAAAAGCGCATGGTGAGGGAGGGGCAGTGTGTGTGTTGCGGTTAAGGGAACAGCGCATGGTGAGGGAGGGGCAGTGTGTGTGTTGCGGTTAAGGGAACAGCGCATGGTGAGGGAGGGGCAGTATGTGTGTTGCGGTTAAGGGAACAGCGTGTTTGCTACATTCGTGTCTTTAGTTTTCTGTCTGAGCTGGTGAAAAGAAAACATTAAACCTATAAAACAATAGTGGTCCAATTACCCCCTGATATTTGCAGCTGTGACCTTATTCATGGGAAGTGGGGACCCTTGGGGTTTTGGGGTGAATATCCCCGTTACTCAGCTCACGTCTGCTCCTCAGGTCACATTCGTCCGCATGCAGCACCATTTACCCATCAGCCAGTGCAAACGCCCCAGAGAGAGGCTGTGGAAACAGGCCCTGCGGCGGGATCAGCGGCGGGATCAGCGGGGTGACTCAGTCTGTCACACGGTCCCTTCTGGCTCTCTGGCTCCGGACGCTCGCAGCACTTTTATGCAGAAATGAAATTAATATTACTGACACATCACAGAGGGGTCTGTTGGACAGAACCTATAGATGTATGTGCACAAGCCATCTGTTGTCTTAACACTTATCTGCCATGATGTTACTAAGGAATGATTAATAAAATATCTCG
This sequence comes from Synaphobranchus kaupii, assembly GCA_029718625.1. Lineage (NCBI taxonomy): Eukaryota > Metazoa > Chordata > Actinopteri > Anguilliformes > Synaphobranchidae > Synaphobranchus > Synaphobranchus kaupii. The sequence continues at coordinate 16,225,129 of CM056376.1, forward strand.
CCTGTTTTTCCACTAGCAGACGGCACACTCACACATTGGAATAGTGCTGAGGGTTATAGTCCAGCCAATGAAGGTTGTGTTTGAATGACAGGTCTGGTCATGATTTCCAGGCAGGGATCCACAGAGGACACTCAAGGGAAGATGTAAAATGGCCACTCTGTGGTCTGCTACAGACCCTGTCCTTTTCATTCGTGTTAGTTCAGAAAATCAGTCTTCTTGGAAGACTACTGTCAGGACCTCCCACACATCTTGTGCACACTGTATTGTTTAAAATGTTCCAGTTCTGGTTCTTTATTTCAATACTGCTTCCAAAAATGTTTTTGGCTCCTACTATGAAACAAGGAGCAGTTTAAATGGTTATTATTGTCTGGCTTGACAATGCAGGCAGGCTTTGGTAGGGCTCCCTTTGACATTGTGCTAAGCTAGTACATACAATTTACCTTCTTAGCCAGAAATTCTAGCAAGCTAGTTATATTGATATAGATCTATTTACACTACATGAGTAATGTCTACATTATCCTGTATGCATTAGACTATTTTATTTATTTTTCTCGCTCGCTATGTGCCCAAGCAGTCGGACACAGAGATGGAAGTGACTGGCTGGAAGTGAATTAGTTAACCTATTTATTTAACATTTTAAGTTTTCGACAGATTTCAATTTCCCGTTGGTTCGGTCTGTACTCTGAAGGAACTGATTTATGTGTTGGATTATTTTTGTCTGATTTTGTGAAACTCCACAATAGGACATATTTACACATAAAGGCTGGTGGCACGGTGGTGCAGTGGTTAGCACTGTCGCCTTACAGCAAGGTAGCGAGTTTGAATCCCGGCCGAGGGCCTTTCCGTGTGGAGTTGTCTGCGTGGGTTTCTCCAGATACATTGGTTTCCTCCCACAGTCCAAAGACCTGCAGGTTCGGCCCATAGGTATGGATGTGTGAGTGAATGGTGTGTGTGCCTCTTGTCCAATGCATGCTGGGATAGGCTCCAGTTAGATAGTGAATGGATGATGCTTTCATACATTCCTGTAAATGATGGACCTTTGTTTGGAAAAAGTGTAAAATATCATGAATGGAGCTTTTTATCTTTTCAAATGTTCGGGTCCGGATGTTGTGATTTTGTATAATCCGCATTGTTTGCATTCATTTATGTGCTAAAAATGTGCTTTTGAGACCTGTTTCACCATACAATGGAAGTGAATAGAGAGAAAAAAAACGTCATTCTCTGTTGGCCAGTTTCTGACCACTGGAGCAAGTCATGAAGGTGAGCGTGAATATTATGACTCATATCGGGGCCAGGTAGCTATACCAGGTAGCTATATACGTTCTAACAAAGTTCAGTATGGTGAAGAGAATGGCTGCTGATGAACCCAAGTGCGGATGTACTTTCAACAAAATGGTGAAAAGTTAGAGTGCACATTGTGCCAAATGCAGCCGTCTTACCACAGTTCAGCGTCGGCGATGAGGGATCGCTTGCAGCTCAGGCACGAGCTGAACGCGCGAGCTGAACGAAGGATCAGCATCACTACAGCTAAACGCTAATGTGACGGCAGCAGGAAGGAACAAATCACTCAGCAAGTTACATTGATGGTTGCCATTGAAAGAATATGCTACTACTGGGTTTTGTGGAGGGAGATGGATTTAATGCCGTTAGTTGAACGTGAATACCCCCTGCCAGCATGCAAGACTATTACTGAGTGAAGTGAATAACTGTGTGATGACAAAGCTACGTCGCTATTGGCTGCTCAGATTTTTTCCTGAAAATGTTTGGAGATGTTTATGATAGTGCTATGGACTTGTTATGGTGAGCTATGGCCTTTGCGCAATTGACTTTTATAAGTTAATCAGCGGGCTTTGATTTAAGTATGGCCATGAATAGCTCAGTGGTGTGTCACTCTCTGGGAGCAACGGCCCTTTTCTTCAGCAATGGTAATTGTCACATTGTTTTCGAGAAATCTGTGGCTTCATCTTTGAATAACATTTCTAAAACTGCACTTGTTGTAGTTATTTACTGATAATTGTGATGTTACAAATAAATTATGAGCATTATGTGCTGTTAGGACTTAACTTCTAAGAATAGAACAGGAAGATGACGTTCGAGTAGTCGACTGGACTTGTTATTAGTCGACTGTTGATAGAAACTGAAAATGGCCATCCCTAATCCATAGTTCCTCTGTGTCTCTGCATCTCTGACCCCGCCCCTCTCTGACCCCGCCCCTGTCTGACCCCGCCCCCCCAAACTGACACACACATGCCCACATACCCACACCTCCATCTCTCTTTCACACGCACACACACACGCACATGCACACATCCACACCTCCATCTCTCTCTCACACACACACACACACACATCCACACCTCCATTTCTCACACACACACACACACACACACACACACATCCACACCTCCATCTCTCTCACACACACACACATCCACACCTCCATCTCTCTCACACACACGCACATCCACACCTCCATCTCTCACACACACACACACACACACACACACACACACCCACACACACACACACACACACACACAGCCCACTCTGTTATCGCACTGCATCATTCCCCAGCACACGTCTGTCAGGTTTTTTCCGGTTTTAGACGTGTTGCTTCTGCGTTACTGCTGATGATTTCCGCGGTAGAAAACTCATTTTGAACTCGTAAAACAATGGGGCACGTGCAGCCTTTTGTGGCCTGCCTTATCACATTCCCAAAGTTAATTTCAATTCAATCCTCGTCATAATGGAAGAGCAGAAATAATGTAAAATACTTTATTGCTGAGACGGCATCTCCTTTTGAGAATGAATTAATTGAATTGCCAGTTAACAAAGAAATAATGCGATTCAAAGCATGTCGCTGAGAAACTTTCAGAGACGAGAATAATGTGCTTCACAGCTCTTTTGGATGCTTTTTTGGAAGTTGTATCTGAGCTTGTATCTGAGCAGAGTGAAACTGAGTGAAATGTAATGTAGTGAAACTCATTCATGGCCACTTGTAGATACACAGCCCCCATGACCACACCACCAGCCCACATGACCACACCACCAGCCCACATGACCACACCACCAGCCCACATGACCACACCCCCAGCCCCCAGTACCACACCCCCAGCCCCAATGACCACACCACCAGCCCCCATGACCACACCACCAGCCCACATGACCACACCCCCAGCCCCCAGTACCACACCCCCAGCCCCAATGACCACACCACCAGCCCCCATGACCACACCCCCAGCCCCAATGACCACACCACCAGCCCCCATGACCACACCACCAGCCCCCATGACCACACCCCCAGCCCCCATGACCACACCCCCAGCCCCCAGTACCATACCCCCCAGCCCCAATGACCACACCACCAGCCCCCATGACCACACCCCCAGCCCCAATGACCACACCACCAGCCCCCATGACCACACCACCAGCCCCCCATGACCACACCCCCCAGCCCCCATGACCACACCACCAGCCCCAATGACCACACCACCAGCCCCCATGACCACACCCCCAGCCCCAATGACCACACCACCAGCCCCCATGACCACACCACCAGCCCCCATGACCACACCCCCAGCCCCCATGACCACACCCCCAGCCCCCATGACCACACCACCAGCCCCCATGACCACACCCCCCAGCCCCCATGACCACACCCCCAGCCCCCATGACCACACCCCCAGCCCCCATGACCACACCCCCAGCCCCCATGACCACACCCCCAGCCCCCATGACCACACCCCCAGCCCCCATGACCACACCACCAGCCCCCATGACCACACCCCCAGCCCCCAGTACCACACCCCCAGCCCCAATGACCACACCACCAGCCCACATGACCACACCCCCAGCCCCCAGTACCACACCCCCAGCCCCCATGACCACACCCCCAGCCCCCATGACCACACCCCCAGCCCCCATGACCACACCCCCAGCCCCCAGGACCACGCCTCCAGCCCTCGGACCACGTCCTGTTTAATGACCATATCCATGCATGCCTCCATAGCCTTGCAGGCTTCAATAGGCATGTCTGGTTATTGCTCTGTTTGTTAGCGTAGCTTAGTCTGCTCATATGAACTGGACATGTGACAGATGCCCCTGATGATGTTATCATGTGACTTTTTGTATAAAAAAATTCACAAATTTAGTTCAGTAAACTTATTTACATATTTTTTTATTCATGCTTGCGTACCTGCATGTGTTTGTGTATGTGTATCAAAGTGTAATCGTTCCTTAGAGGGGAAAAGTACGTTTGACATTTGTAGTCCTGCCTAAGGAAACAAATGACCTTAGGACCACTGCTGCCTGACAGCTGTCAGTCTCCTGAGTGTGTGTGTGTGTGCTAGTGTCAGTACTATCAGTCTCCTGAGTGTGTGTGTGTGTGCTAGTGTCAATACTGTCAGTCTCCTGAGTGTCTGTGTGCTAGTGTCAGTACTGTCAGTCTCCTGAGTGTGTGTGTGTGTGTGTGTGTGTGTGCTAGTGTCAGTACTATCAGTCTCCTGAGTGTGTGTGTATGTGTGCTAGTGTCAGTACTATCAGTCTCCTGAGTGTGTGTGTGTGTTAGTGTCAGTACTGTCAGTCTCCTGAGTGTCTGTGTGTGCTAGTGTCAGTAGTGTCAGTCTCCTGAGTGTGTATGTGTGTGTGTGTGTGTGCTAGTGTCAGTACTGACAGTCTCCTGAGTGTGTGTGTGTGTGCGTATGTGTGTGCTAGTGTCAGTACTGTCAGTCTCCTGAGTGTGTGTGTGTGTGTGTGTGTGTGTGTGTGTGCTAGTGTCAGTACTATCAGTCTCCTGAGTGTGTGTGTGTGCTAGTGTCAGTACTATCAGTCTCCTGCGTGTGTGTGTGTGTTAGTGTCAGTACTGTCAGTCTCCTGAGTGTGTGTGTGTGTGTGCTAGTGTCAGTACTGTCAGTCTCCTGAGTGTGTGTGTGCTAGTGTCAGTACTGTCAGTCTCCTGAGTGTGTGTGTGTGCTAGTGTCAGTACTATCAGTCTCCTGAGTTTGTGTGTGTGCTAGTGTCAGTACTGTCAGTCTCCTGAGTGTGTGTGTGTGTGTGTGTGTGTGTGTGCTAGTGTCAGTACTGTCAGTCTCCTTTCCAATAATCATCTGACTTTACTAGACTGATAAGATACAGACATTGTGTGATAAATGCTTTATTTGGCCATTCTGGAAAACAAAGACATTAAAATAGACAAAGCTAGGCTGCATCTTAGAAATCAACATTGCAAGACATTTAGCCTTAAACTACGCTATAGTTTTGCACTGCACTCAGCAATGGAGGACAACAACAAGACAATATGAGGCATTGTGGGAAATTAATGTGCTAAATTAATTTCAGTCAGGCCACTGTTGTTCAAATAAAACTTTATTGACATTATAAAAACAATACATTTTAGGTTTGGCGGTATGGTTCTGTTCACTAAGCCCTCCCGCCCATCCACGCGAGCAAGCATGGGTATGGCGGCGAGGGCAGCAGCAACAACCCCCCAATAGGGTTGCACTTAGAACAGAACCGGCAGCACTGAGAATGGTTTTTTACAGATTCCATTCAATCAGTTGTATGTACAGTCAAGCCGGAAAGTCTCCCCACCCCTTTCACCTTCTCCACGTTTTATTACGTTACAGACATATTCCAAAATTGATTAAATTCATTTTTTCCCTCAAAATTCTACACACAACACCCCATAATGACAATGTGAAAAAAGTTTTTTTGAGATTTTTGCAAATTTATTAAAAATAAAAAAAATAAAATTTCTCATTTACATAAGTATTCATACCCTTTGCTTTAATGTATTTTTAAAGTATCATATTTCATATTTGGTAGCATATCCTTTACATGCTGTTACTTCCTGAAGTCTGTGACCATCAACATAAAAAAACTGTCGATATCTTATTTTCAGGTACTGTTACAAGCGATACTATAACCTCTCTGCATTTGAATGGATCTCTATGGAAATTGGGGGGTGAGACTAGATTCAGCTGTAAATTACACTGGTACAGTATGGAACACATGGCTGGCTAAATGGCTGTAAGTTATCAAGGGTCTGAGCTATCAAACAAGCCCCAAACCATCACTCTGTTGCCAGATATGGAGTAGATGTGGATGGATCACTTTAAGGGTTATTTCTCCGGACTAATTTTCCTATAGAACTCTATGGGGAAAAAAGTCAGGAGAAACAACCCTTAAAGTGATCCATCCACATCTACTCCATATCTGGCAACAGAGTGATGGTTTGGGGCTCGTTTGATAGCTCAGACCCTTGATAACTTACAGCCATTTAGCCAGCCATGTGTTCCATACTGTACCAGTGTAATTTACAGCTGAATCTAGTCTCACCCCCCAATTTCCATAGAGATCCATTCAAATGCAGAGAGGTTATAGTATCGCTTGTAACAGTACCTGAAAATAAGATATCGACAGTTTTTTGATGTTGATGGTCACAGACTTCAGGAAGTAACAGCATGTAAAGGATATGTGACCAAATATGAAATATGATACTTTAAAAATACGTTAAAGCAAAGGGTATGAATACTTATGTAAATGAGAAATTTTAGTTTTTTATTTTTAATAAATTTGCTAAAATCTCAAAAAAACTTTTTTCACATTGTCATTATGGGGTGTTGTGTGTAGATATCTGAGGCAAAAAATGAACTCGATCTATTGTAGTATAAGTCTGTAACGTAATAAAACGTGGAGAAGGTGAAAGGGTGGGGACACTTTCCGGCTTGACTGTATATGGCACTTTTAAGTGTCATTATCACACCAATTTACAAGGAACCGGGCCTGAACCCCCATAGAGCATGCCTAGGGCGACCGTGGCAAGGAAAAACTCCCTGCTGTTAGCAGGAAGAAACCTTGGGCAGAACCTGACTCTGAGGGGGGAGTCCATCCACCGCTGACTGGCACCGGTTAACTGAATGGCTGATTACAGAATAGAAAAATGCAAGACAGAACATATGAAAATGTCAATATATAATGAGCTGGTGGTGGAAGGCGGATTGAAGGCCAGCAGGTGGCATCATAGCTGGGTACATGCGTGAAGCTGAAGCTGACCGGCTGCTTCTGGAGAACGATGTTTGTTGATCTATAGCTACCGCTCCGGCGGTTGCCGAAGAGGGAAGGAGAGAGGAAAGAAATCAGTAGGCACTCAAACATATTAGTGAGCCATGCAGGAGCGATATAGGCTAGGTGTCAGTGCGCAAAGGGGAACTGAAGAGGATGGAGCTGGGGTGGAGGGGGGGGGATTTGTTTGCAGCAGGCGTGCATCAGAGGATCCACCATGTTAGGGCGAGGCTGTTAAATAGACCGCCTTGATTCACCAATCAATCCATTCAAGTAGCGTCACTACTCAGCTGACTGTCAGCTGATTACCTATGCCGGGTTTCACTCTCGTGACCTGCCTGAACTGACGCTATGCTCGATTTCAGTCAGGCCACTGTTGTTCAAATAAAACTTTATTGACATTATAAAAACAATACATTTTAGGTTTGGCGGTATGGTTCTGTTCACTAAGCCCTCCCGCCCATCCACGCGAGCAAGCATGGGAATGGCGGCGAGGGCAGCAGCAACAACCCCCAAAAACAACCATACGCCAAAGTGCTGCTAGTGTTGTGCATGGGTATGGCGGTGAGGGCAGCAGCAACAACCCCCAAAAACAACCATACGCCAAAGTGCTGCTAGTGTTGTGCATGGGTATGGCGGCGAGGGCAGCAGCAACAACCCCCAAAAACAACCATACGCCAAAGTGCTGCTAGTGTTGTGCTTATGTGTAATGACCTTTCGCTTCCGGAGGAAGCCATTCTGTCCATCAGCTCGAGGCCCTTCTAATATTACATGTGATAATAATAATATTATTAGTGGCTATGTGTACCAACGCTTGTTAGACTCCCCTGTGTGCCAGACGTAGTGTACCTAACCCCAGGAAGTTCTATATGCAGTGATGAAGAACAATGTGTGACCAGCCGGCTACCAATGAAGCCATCCTGTCTGTCAGCTCAAGGTCCTTCTAACATTACGTGGATCAGTGGCTATGTGTACCAACGCTTGTTGGCCCCCCCTGTGTGCCAGGTGTAGTGTGACCTAACCCCAGGAAGTTCTATATGCAGTGATGAAGAACAATGTGTGACCAGCCGGCTACCAATGAAGCCATCCTGTCTGTCAGCTCAAGGTCCTTCTTACATTATGTGGGTCAGTGGCTATGTGTATCAACGCCTGTTGGACTTCCATGGGAAACAACTAATCAGGGGAGTTCTATGTGTAGTGATGAACAACTATGTGTGACCTTTTGGCTACGGATGAAGCCTGACATGCCTATGGGGGAGAAGCTCTTCATCCCTTCAGGTCCATGCCAATTAATACCATACCAACGCCTGTTGGTCTTCTCCCTAGGGGTGGTGGAGGATGCTGTGCATAATATTGGCTTCATGGCGCCCGTATGCCTAGGGCCATTCTAACTACTGAAGTTGTATTTGTAGTATATGTATATGTGCCACCCACCTAAAGGCAATTTCCGAAGCTAAATTAACCATTTAAGGGAAATAGAAACTTCTAGGCTACCCTTATCGGTGTGAATGAATTAAAACACCCGTGTCTCAAACGAGACACCAGTTTTGTGAACTAAATTTTTTTAAAGTGAGGGAAAGGCGTTTATCTTTGCTTTGTGGGTTTTATTTTTAAGCCGTTTAAAAGCAGATGGAGGGATGGATTCCTGAACAGGCTACCGACTGAGGGATCCCTGCATCTTAAGTGAAATTGTATGCTTGCAATGCGTGCCTTAAGAGAAGAAGGTTGCATTTTCCTTGACTCGAACCGGTGGACTATAAAGACGCAAACGATTGGAATGTTAACGGGTAGGACGTGGACAGAAAAAGCGGTGCGAAAGCGAAAAGAGACCATGCTGAGTTGTACGTTTTTTAATGTAGATTTTGTCAATCCAGTTCATCTAAAATGGTTTGGTCTAATGCTGGGCAAGACAGGTTTGCAGCAGGGGCTGCATCGGCGCACGGTTTTGGAATTGTTGGAATTTAAATCGGGACGAGGCATCAGCAATTTCTATTGTCGAGCCCAAGTAAATAAACAGCGTGAAGCGTAAATTTATGCATAACGCAAGTCCAAATCCAATTATGCATAACGCAAATACAGTCCAGGCGTCTACTAGCCTATTGATGAAAAGGACAGATGAGCGTCCTTTGTTAATGATGTTGACGGTGGCTTAATTGTCGCAATAGGCCAAAAATTGTTTCCTTGGCCAGCTGTTTCCCCATAGGATGCGAGCAACGACGATCGGGTAGACTATAGTCCGAGCAAAGCTATAAATTGAATATTGCGAGGCAGAGTTTGCAGCTCTTTAGGCCATGTTTCTGCAAACCACTGATTATTATAATACCCCCAAAAGCAATAGAAGTGCTGCGTCGGTAAAAATTTTTAAAGTAGCAGATGTTTCGACGTAGTCGTTATGAAAAACGAGATGCCGTTTAGAGATGGGCATTCCGGCTCTCTTCAGTGAGTCAGATCATTTGCTCAGCTCACCAACGAGAGCTGGCTCTTCATTCAGTAGCATTTCCGGTTTTTGAAGATTGGCCAAAGTTAGCGATATTTTGACCTATGATTGGCCTTAGGGAGAGCATCTTTTTATTTTTTTAAATTTTTAAATTTTAAAAAGAGATTCTGCGTTCTCGGTATATTTGATAGCTTCGCGAATGCAGGCCAATTTATCTGACAGCTGAGAGCCTGCACGATTATCTAAAATAATGCCCAGAAACTCGTTAACACTAGGCCATTTAAAAGTTTTCTCGGATAGAGGAACACCCATTTCATTAAACGTGTTTATTTATTTATTTATTTTAAACGGTTTAACGCGACGATCCGCCTGGGAGTATGGAAAATCTACCACTAGGACATCGTCTAGCAAGTGTAAGACAGGGCAACTGCAGTTAAGGAGAATCTAGCAAGTCTTCCGATAATGTATCGAAAATAGGGGGACTGCTAACTTACGACAACCAAAAGTAGGCCTACATTTTTTATTACCCACATGACGCCGACAAATGCCATTGGGGTGGATGGAGAGGCATGATTTTATTTTTTTTTATTTTAAAAAAAATGCATCCGTTATGTCGACTTTACCGAGCCAAGCTCCTTTACCGGCATGTTTGATAAATTGAATTGCGTGGTCGAGCGGTTGCGTAAAACAGGGAAAATGGTTGCGGAGGGATGATACTGTTAATAGCTTGGGCGTAGTTATTATGAAGGGCGGATAAGTCGATTAGGCGCTTTTTTCTGAAAATTTACGTGTGGCTGCTCCTATAAGATTGATGCGGAATATTGGAAATGGCGAGCTATCGAACGGGCCAATCATATAACCCTTTTCGACCTCTCTGGCAAGCAATTTGTTCACTATTTCGGGTTCATTTACAGCTGATTGAAAATTAGGGAAAACCAAGGTGCCGAGCGAATACGAATTATAAGCCTACGAAAAATTCTAGTAGCCCAACTTAGTATGCACGAAGCAGTACCACAAATACCCGTAGTAGTATCCACATAAAGCTACATGCGTAATGTTGAAATGTGAATTAGGGTTGTCTGCAATCAGTAGTATGCTAGGCCAATATAGCCTACAAATCCCTGGCAATGATACAATTTAGCCGTAATAATGATGAATAGGCTACAACACTTAAATTCAGCCTGAAAACTATTAGCTAGCTATCCGAGTAGGCTACGCAGATGCAGTAGGCCTATGAGCGCAATTATGTCCCGATAAATGAAAATACCATGCAGGATACAGATTGGCCAACGCAATAACGTGTAAGATATAGACTGTACAATTACATACCCGGTCAACGGTAGGCCTAGTCTTCACATACCGATTACACGCACAGAACTAGTTACGATAATAGTTGGAGCAGCAGTGCGTTAAGACGTGAACTATGTAGACTAATCATTATTTCACCATTTGTTTATTTATTTATTTTCTCCCCAACTAACGTATCATCATCCGTGAACGGCCACGAACCTCTCATATTAGAAGCCAGCTCAATGAATAGCCTAGTCGGACCGCGTCCACAATGTATCAAGATCTCTTTGGTCTCCCACTTCCAGAACGAGGCAGCGAGTATGCGAACATGACCAACCAATATTCCAGGGCAGGGTGTAGGCTATGCTTACCGTTTAGGTTAGCCCAAAGATCATATAAAGGTTACCGTGCATTTTATACCTCTAAAGCCCATGTAGTCTGTTAATGTTAGCTAGCAATCACAGTTGGAATGTTTCGAATAACAAGCAATAAGGTCCGGGTTACGCGACAGGACGCACGCTTTAAATAGCCAGCCTATGCAACGTGAATATATCGCCCTTCCTTGTCCAGGACGGGCGACGGCTTGCTAGCCTGCTTGATGCGGGAAAAGCATACAAATTGAAAGGGGTAGTGGAATATACGAGATCAGCGCAGGTAATTTAGTCTGGTAGTGTGCAGTATGCATGCAGAAAGAAGCATGTTATTTGAATACATCGCCCCTTCCATAGCGGACCACAAGTTTAACCGTACTACAGTCGCTTAGCTTTAGCAACAATTTCAGGAATCCAGTTATTTTTTACCGGCAGTGTGCAGTATGCGCCATGCATGTAGAAGGAAGCACATTTTTAAAACAGCAGAATGTTATTAAATACGTCGCCAGTTTCCATAGCAGACCATAAGCTTAAACGAACTTGCAGTCACTTAGCTTTAGCAACAATTTCAGGAATCCCATTCGTTTTCACTGACAGTGTGCAGTCATGCATGCAAGGGAAGCACGTTTCGAATAACCGAATGTTAATGAATATATCGCCCTTTTCTTTTGTCTAGCGGACCATAAAACTTTAGAACACAGTGCTTGACTTTACTTAGCTTTTACGTAGATATTGCAGATGTGTGGAAACGGCAGCTTTGGGCCCAACTTACACACCACAGACCAGACCCTGCATTACAGGGCCCAACTTACACACCCGCCACAGACCACACCCTGCATTACAGGGCCCAACTTACACACCCGCCACAGACCACACCCTGCATTACAGGGCCCAACTTAAACACCCGCCACAGACCAGACCCTGCATTACAGGGCCCAACTTAAACACCACAGACCAGACCCTGAATTCAGGAAGGGAAATACTAACTGCTCGTGACAGGTGGCTGCACATCTCACAAATACACCCAATTAAAGTGACCACAACCTAATTAAAGAAGAACTGCGCAAATGATCAGGCTAACACTTGAGAACTCTCTCTCTCTCTCTCTCTCTCTCTCTCTCTCTCTTTGGTAGCGATGCCGACCAGCTGCTCTCCTCAGTGAAAAAGGCTTCTGCTGAAATGAATTAATTTCACATATTAAATCAAATACATATGGCAATTAGCAACAGGACATTGGCAATTAATGCTCCTGAAAGGGTAAAGCCCTCTGTGTGCTGAGAAATCTATGGATGACACAGGTGGTGAGATTGCCTATCAATCACCATGCGTTTTCAAGCTCTCTCGCACACGGCTGGCCCCGAGATCTGACAGCAGAGACAAATGGTGCTGTATTTAGGGAAACAGAATATCAATAAATACCAAGGGGAAATGCATATACAGCCCTAAGGGACGGCAGCCACAGGTTTTAAACAACCGGGCTGAAAAATGGGCCAGACTCAGAGCTAGTGCCAGATTAATCACCGTGCATCTTTCACCGGCTCATCCCCGCCTGACAGACACCGACGTCTCCTAATAAAACCGCAACATAAAATGGAGTCCTTGCCAAGTCAATTTTTATAAAGGTTGGGGGGGAGCACGTGCGGTGCAAGACTCATCAAACGCGCAGGAAGTGGAGTCACAGTTGCTGTCTCCCTGATGCCAGGGCATCAAAGGCTTCTTACTGGCGCAGAATCAAAAGTGTGTCATGTTTACCTTGCAAAGCTGAGGCTCCTATAACATGCGTGTTGTCAGCAGGGATCTTATAGGCCTGAGTGTTCCTGCTTTCCTCAGGGGGAATGCTGCTGTTCTATCCTAGGGAACGTTATCATTCCCAGATGATGTTTTTTTGTGCCCAACCATTCATCACTGAAGTGAGAGAATATCTAACGTTTTGCACTGGGAGGCATTCTACTGCCCCAATCTGCCACAATATGCACTGATCTGCCCAACTTTCATTATAATATCAGCCCTGATCTCACTATCCTCCCAACTCAGGTCTAAACCCTCTTTCATTATAATACATTTTAAGGAAGAGCCCAGACCTTACTTTACTTTAGCTGATCTGCCTGGTCAGCAGTAGCTAAGTGGAGCCAGAGGAGGCTGATGGGTAATTGTGTTTTATTAAAATGTGCTGGAGACAGCAGGTCAATGTTTGATATTAAACTCACTCACTGGCTAATTTTCTCCCTGGATTTGGACCTCCTGGATTATAGATTGATCTTAATTAAAAAGAGTCGTTTACAAGATCTGAAAAACATTCTTACATGTATCAAAGAGTGGAGCAGGAGGACGAGAGGTGACCTTACATCCCGGCACTTTGCAATGACCATGATACAGGGCTTATATACCCCACACTAATGCCCTGTGTACATTATATACCCCACACTAATGCCCTGTGTACATTATGTACCCCACACTAATGCCCTGTGTACATTATATACCCCACACTAATGCCCTGTGTACATTATATACCCCACACTAATGCCCTGTGTACATTATATACCCCACACTGCCCAGTGTGTACATTATATACCCCACACTAATGCCCTATGTACATTATATACCCCACACTAATGCTCTGTGTACATTATATACTCCACACTAATGCCCTGTGTACATTATATACCCCACACTAATGCCCTGTGTACATTATATACCCCACACTAATGCCCTGTGTACATTATATACCCCACACTAATGCCCTGTGTACATTATATACCCCACACTAATGCCCTGTGTACATTATATACCCCACACTAATGCCCTGTGTACATTATATACCCCACACTAATGCCCTATGTACATTATATACCCCACACTAATGCCCTGTGTACATTATATACCCCACACTAATGCCCTGTGTACATTATATACCCCACACTGCCCCATTATATATCCCATACTGCTCCATGGGTATATTATATACCCCACACTGCTCCATGTGTACATTATATACCCCACACTAATGCTCTGTGTATATTAAATACCCCACACTGCCCCGTGTGTACATTATATACCCCACACTAATGCCCTGTGTACATTATATACCCACACTAATGCCCTGTATACATTAAATACCCCACACTGCCCCCTGTGTACATTATATACCCCACACTAATACCCTGTGTACATTATATACCCCACACTGCCCCATTATATATCCCATACTGCTCCATGGGTAGATTATATACCCCACACTGCTCCATGTGTGCATTATATACCCCACACTGCTCCATGTGTACATTAAATACCCCACACTGATGCCCTGTGTACATAATTTTTGATTATTTGGCAACCTTGGATGAGCTGGTACCTTAATGTAATTGAATAATACACCATGGTTGTAGTGGGCAGTTGTGTTCTTAATGAAACTATGTGTTTCACAGAGGTCCTAACCTATTTGTAATATGCACACAACGTTCTCATTTCACATGACCTCAGAGATTTGAAGCACTTATTAGCCCAGGTATTAGATTACGCTTCCTTGTAACTGCAGATAATCTTGTTTGAGCAGATGAGATGAGAGACAGAAGAGAATCCGTATTATAATACTGTCCCACATCGGGCGGGGCCATGCGCATCCTGCCGAGCTAAAGCCAGAATGGCAATGAAGGGAAGTGTCCTGTCAGGTCCCACCTGCTCTGGCCTGTTAGGTCCCACCTGTGCTGGCCTGTTAGGTCCCACCTGCTCTGGCCTGTTAGGTCCCACCTGCTCTGGCCTGTTAGGTCCCACCTGCTCTGGCTTGTTAGGTCCTACCTGCTCTGGCCTGTTAGGTCCCACCTGCTCTGGCTTGTTAGGTCCCACCTGCATCCTTGCCACTTTCTGGATCCTTCCTTTGAGAGGCTCCTCAGAAATTATGACTCTGCTTTTTGCTTTCTTTCCATCACAATATGGTGGGATTTGTATATTTGTATCTCATTAGTTGTAAAGATGCTAACGGTGCTCTCTCAGATGCTACTTCTGATGAGTGAAAGAAAGAAGCACTTTCCCCCCGCTCCCCTCACTCGTCCAAAAATTCCAAAGACAAACGCGTTACCAGTCAGCTAAGGGCAACGTTGTTAGGTTGCGTCACCAGAGAGTGTAGTAACGGTAACCTGCTACAAGGCCTTCGCTTTACTGCATATCACTGTGCTTAGTAGCGAACTAGCCGAGCTGCACCCGCTACACCAGGCTACACCAGCTACACCAGGCTACACCCCCTACACCCGCTACACCAGGCTACACCCACTACACCCGCTACACCAGCTACACCAGGCTACACCCGGTACACCAGGCTACACCCCCTACACCCGCTACACCAGCTACACCCACTACACCCGGTACACCAGGCTACACCCGCTACACCCGCTACACCAGGCTACACCCACTACACCCGCTACACCAGCTACACCAGGCTACACCCGGTACACCAGGCTACACCCCCTACACCCGCTACACCAGGCTACACCCACTACACCCGCTACACCAGCTACACCAGGCTACACCCGGTACACCAGGCTACACCCGCTACACCAGCTACACCAGGCTACACCCCCTACACCCGCTACACCAGGCTACACCCACTACACCCGCTACACCAGGCTACACCCCCTACACCCGCTACACCAGGCTACACCCCCGACACCCGCTACACCAGGCTACACCCACTACACCAGCTACACCAGGCTACACCCCCTACACCAGCTACACCAGTTACACCCCCTACACCCGCTACACCAGGCTACACCCGGTACACCAGGCTATACCCCCTACACCCGCTACACCAGGCTACACCCACTACACCCGCTACACCAGGCTACACCCGCTACACCCGCTACACCAGGCTACACCCGCTACACCTGCTACACCAGGCTACACCCGCTACACCCACTACACCAGGCTACACCCGCTACACCAGGCTACACCCGCTACACCAGGCCACACCCGCTACACCCACTACACCAGGCTACACCCAGTACACCAGCTACACCCGCTACACCAGGCTACACCCCCGACACCCGCTACACCAGGCTACACCAGCTACACCAGGCTACACCCCCTACACCAGCTACACCCCCTACACCCGCTACACCAGGCTACACCCGCTACACCAGCTACACCAGGCTACACCCGCTACACCAGCTACACCAGGCTACAACTGCTACACCCGCTACACCAGGCTACACCCGCTACACCCGCTACACCAGGCTACACCCCCTACACCTGCTACACTAGGCTACATCCCCTACACCCGCTACACCAGGCTACACCCGCTACACCAGCTACACCCGCTACACCCGCTACACCAGGCTACACCCGCTACACCCACTACACCCGCTACACCAGGCTACACCCGGTACACCAGGCTACACCCCCTACACCTGCTACACCAGGCTACACCCGCTACACCAGGCTACACCCCCTACACCTGCTACACCAGCTACACCCGCTACACCCGCTACACCAGGCTACACCCGGTACACCAGGCTACACCCCCTACACCTGCTACACCAGGCTACACCCCCTACACCCGCTACACCCGCTACACCAGGCTACACCCCCTACACCCGCTGCACCAGGCTACACCCCCTACACCCGCTGCACCAGGCTACCATTTTATATGGATGCTTATGGCTGACTGGCTGGAGCTTTGCTTTTCTGCTCTTTGGAGTGGCAGCATGATCAAATGCCTGCATATAAAGTATGCTTAAAGTATAATTAGGCTCCTCTCTAGAACACACACCTATAGGATAGTAAAGCTGTGTGTTCCTAAAGCAGAGGGGGAGAGCTGTGCAGATGTGTGGATGAATGTGTGGCTCTGAAACCCCTTTAGTTTAAGTTTGGATTTGTTATTTATTCAGTTAAACATGTACTTGTTTTTTCAAATAAATAGATGATTAATGTTTTCCTCTTTTGGAAGCTTCTTTCTTTGCACAACAAACATTTCCAACTGACTATTTGCACCATCGGGAAAAAAACTTAACTTTTACATGCGAAGGAACATCGGTCAGGCTTTCCTCTATAGATTCATAATTGTGGTGAATTCAATATACAGTCAAGCCGGAAAATCTGCACACCCCGTTCACCTTCTCCACGTTTTATTATGTTACAGACATATTCTACAATAGATTGAGTTCATTTTTTGTCTCAAAATTCTACACAAAATAGCCCATAATGACAAAGTGAAAACAGGTTTTTAGACATTTGTGCTAATTTATTAAAAATCAAAATGTAAAATATCATATGTACACAAGTGTGCACACCCTTTGATATGACACCCAAAAGTGAGCTGAGGTGCATTTTGTTTCCACTGATACTGCTTGAGATGTTTTTACAACTTAATTGGAGTCCACCTGTGATAAATTCAATTGATTGGACATGATTGGGGATTGCCAACACCTGCCTATATAAGGTCCCACAGTTGACAGTGCATGTCAGAGCAAACTCCAAGCCATTGGGTCAAAGGAATTATCTGCAGATCTCAGAAACAGGATTGTGTCAAGGCATAGATTTGGAGAAGGGTACAGAAAAATCTCTGCAGCTTTACAGGTCCCAAAGAGCACAGTGGCCACCATCATTCGTAAATGGAAGAAGTTTGGAACCACTAAGAATCTTCTTAGACCTGGCCGCCTAGCCAAACTGAGCAATCGGGGAAGACGGGCCTTGGCCAGGGAGGTGAGCAGGTACCCAAGGGTCACTCTGACAGAGCTCCAGCGTATCCTTGTGGAGATGGGAGAACCTTTCAGAAGATCAACCATCCAGGCAGCACTTCACCAATCAGGCCTTTATGGTAGAGTGGCCAGACGGAAGCCCCTCCTTAGTAAAAGGCACATCACAGTCCGCTTGGAGTTTGCCAAAAGGCACCTAGAGGACTCTCAAACCATGAGAATCAAGATTCTCTGGTCTGATGAAACCAAAATTGAACTTTTTGAATACCAAGCGTCACGTCTGGAGGAAACCAGGCACCGCTCATCACCTGGCTAATACCATCCCTACAGTGAAGCATGGCGGTGGCAGCATCATGATGTGGGGATGTTTTTCAGCAGTGGGAACGGGGCGACTAGTCCTGATAGAGGGAAAGATGAATGCACCTAAGTACACCGAGATCCTTGAAGAAAACCTGCTCCAGAGCGCTCTGGACCTCAGACTGGGGCGAAGGTTTACCTTCCAACATGACAACGACCCGAAGCACACAGCCAAGAGAACAAAGGAGTGGCTTCGGAGAAAGTCTGTGCATGTCCTTGAGCTTGCAAGGATATGCCAAGAGGAATGGGCAAAAATGTCCAGAAACAAGTGTGCCAAGCTCGTAGCTTCTTTCCCAAGACGCCTTGAAGCTGTAATCGCTGCCAAAGGTGCAGCAACCAAGTATTAGGCTAAGGGTGTGTACAGATATGTAACCCCTAAATAACCTATTTTTGTCAGTAAAATAAAATTGCATATTTTCTAAAAATCACTTTGTCATTATTGGCTATTGTGTGTAGATGTTTGAGGCAAAAATGAACTCAATCTATCGTAGTATAAGTCTGCAACATAATAAAACGTGGAGATGGTGAAAGGGGTGTGCAGACTTTCCGGCTTGACTGTAACCCTATCCTAATCCTTAAACTCAACCCTAACCCTGCCCCTAACACTATGCTGCTGCTTGGGGAGTAGAGGAGCCTATTCGTCCAGTTTTGTGACTCTATCCCAAACAGGCCAAGAACTGTATGCTTCAGAGTTTTTAATTTAATCAACAACTATAGTGCTACCTTTTCACCAACTGCTGCCATAGTTTAGGGGCACATACTTAACGTGGGCCGCTACAGACACGGCAAGCTTGGTGAGAATCACTATGAATCATAATAATCTTTTCTAAGTCTATTCAAAGAAATAAGAAAAAAAAGAGAAACGTTTTCCACTTGTGGTGCTTTGCTATATTCTGAAAAAGACTTTTCAAAGTAAAACAGATCTTTCAAATTGGGAAATTTCTTGGAAAATTATATTTTGATTGTTACCGTAGTGGTAGTGTTATAGTTGATTACAGAAATGTCTGTGGTATTTTGTGGTGTAATTTTGGTGATTGATAAATATGTCCATATTTTTACGAGCTGGAAATTTTTTTTTTAGTCAAAAGGCTAAGATTGATGTGAAAATGAATTTGAATGATTGTTAGATGTGAATTAATCTGGCTGCCAGTTACCCAGCACCCAGGCCTATTGCTTTATCCCAGACCCCGGCGCAGAATGACTGCACGGCTCTGTCCAGGAATCAAAGTAGGGGCCTTCTCTTTTCTCTTAAGTAACTATTCTCTTTTATCTGTGTGTATTTCTCCATAGATATGAACCAGGTTCAAATAACAGTTTGATTCAGCCGAATGTGATGTTCAAATTCTAGATAAAATTACCTAATTCATTGAACTGTGCAACACTGTAACACTAGGTTAATGTTAACAATGGGCTGAGCTTAACAAAGTTCTTTTAATCACAAACTCTTTAATTTAATTCATTTATGATCTTAAATTTTTATTCAGCATATTCAATAGCACTTAATGTTGCTAGCAGGTATGTAGGAGTCTATATAAATGGCTTGTCTGACTGTTTGATCATGTCTGGAGTCTGCAATGCTCCAATGATTCAAAATAGTTATAAATAGAAAAAGGGAACATGGAGTTGTAATATTTTCTAGATTACTCAATTTCATACTCTAAGGTTCTCATATTCACTCATTAATATTGTAATAAGGTTCAGTTAATATATTAAGCGAGTCTCACAATATTGCCTCATTATCACTATATAAATGTAAATTCAGTCCTTCAGCCATTTCTTCTCTGTAATTTACTCCATTACGCTGTCAAAAGATCACCATCTCAGATTAACTATAGATCATATGCCACATTTATTTTGCCCTCAAAAGTTAATATGGTTTTTAATTTCTTTTTTTTTTCTAAGTGATTCAATACGGATATTTGAGTCATTGGTCAGAAAGCTTGTATATATTTAACTTTTTCAGAATTGTTGAATATGAAGATGGCGTTCCTCATTGCAATAACAAGATTCATAAATAGTTTTCTTGTTGTTGCAAAAGTTTTTAGAATAGAATAGAATAACTTTTATTTTCCCACTAGGGAACTTCAGTTGTAGCACCAGCAACAACAAAAAAGACATAGACACACAACACACAAACATATCAACCAAAGACATTCAATATAATCATTGCATTAATCAAACTAATTAAGTGAATTAAAGTTGAATACAGCCATGATTAAAAATAGCCCCCGCTGTCCCAAGATGTCCAGTGTCATTATTAAGCAGTCCAACACACAAACTCTGCCTCCACGACTTTCTTCCATACACGCAGTGTTGCGATCTCTGTACATGCAGTGTTGCGGTCTCTTTACACGCAGTGTTGCGGTCTCTGTACACGCAGTGTTGCAGTCTCTGTACACGCAGTGTTGCGGTCTCTTTACATGCAGTGTTGCTGTCTCTGTACACGCAGTGTTGCGATCTCTGTACATGCAGTGTTGCGGTCTCTGTACACGCAGTGTTGCGGTCTCTGTACATGCAGTGTTGCGGTCTCTGTACATGCAGTGTTGCGGTCTCTGTACACGCAGTGTTGCTGTCTCTGTACACGCAGTGTTGCGGTCTCTGTACATGCAGTGTTGCGGTCTCTGTACACGCAGTGTTGCGGTCTCTGTACACGCAGTGTTGCTGTCTCTGTACACGCAGTGTTGCGGTCTCTGTACACTGTCGAAACGGAGCACCGAACTGCTTCAGCCTCCTCAGTCCTCCCCCACATTATCTTCTCCTTTCTCTTCCCTGCTGGCCTTTCGAAGATTGCCTGCAGTCCTAGATCAATCCCGAATCCCTTTAGTGCTTGTTATGGGCTGTGTCCCTTTAGTGCTTGTTATGGGCTGTGTCCCTTTAGTGCTTGTTGTGGGCTGTGTCCCTTTTGTGCTTGTAATGGGCGGTGTCCCTTTAGTGCTTGTTATGGGCAGTGTCCCTTTAGTGCTTGTTATGGGCTGTGTCCCTTTAGTGCTTGATATGGGCTGTGTCCCTTTAGTGCTTGTTATGGGCTGTGTCCCTTTAGTGCTTGTTGTGGGCTGTGTCCCTTTAGTGCTTGTTGTGGGCTGTGTCCTTTTAGTGCTTGTTATGGGCTGTGTCCCTTTAGTGCTTGTTATGGGCTGTGTCCCTTTAGTGCTTGTTATGGGCTGTGTCCCTTTAGTGCTTGTTATGGGCTGTGTCCCTTTAGTGCTTGTTATGGGCTGTGTCCCTTTAGTGCTTGTTATGGGCTGTGTCCCTTTAGTGCTTGTTATGGGCTGTGTCCCTTTAGTGCTTGTTATGGGCTGTGTCCCTTTAGTTCCTGCGTTCTGCCAGTCACATGGGATAACCTGAAAAATAAACAAATAAAAAATGAATAATAGCTTGAATTCTAAAAAGGAAGGAAATTCTAAAAGGTCTAAAAGCACAAGAAAAGAAATCGCTATATAATCGCGGCTCAGTTGCAGTTGCAGTTGCAGTTGCAGTTGCAGATAGTGTTACATTAGCTGAACAAAAAGACATGTCTTGCTAACGTTTCTAGCCAACTTTACCTCTTGTCTCATTTCCAGGAATTTTTTGTTCAGTCGCAACTTACATATTTGGAAACCCCCTTTCCTAATGACATACAAAAGTCAGGTTGCCGGAAACTGCCCGCTGGTTGGCTGAACAAACACAAAAAGGTTTGTTAAAGATTTTAATAAGGAACTCATGCGGAGTTGTTGTGTGGAGTTGTTGTTAATATTGCTTTGAGGTAATGCCATGGCGGTCAGTACCCCAAAGATGTGCATCATTGCATATTCATGGTTTTTGGTTAACTGTAGCTTTAAATAACATTCTGTACTAAACATGAAAGTGTGTGTTCTGCATTCTAAAGGAAAGTCCATATTAAAACCACATGGTTCAGGTCACTAAGGCTGATCAAACTTCTAAGTGACTTGCTCACACAGCCAGTTATTTTCTTGTGTTAGCAATGAAATGAGATCACATCCCTGGATTAGCCATCTGGCAGTGTGATTAGGGATGCATGATAAATATTGGTGTGGTATCGGTGTCAACTGATAATTGTGTAAAACAATGTTATGTTTCTGAAATAGTTTGGTGCATAAGGGACATGAATAACAGAGTTTTTTAAATTTACAATACCTCAAATTGTTCAACGGCGACCATGTTTAGCTTCTATTCTTCAACTGGTGCATTACCATTACTACTGCCCCCTGCTGGGCCTGTGCAGAGCTGCAACTGACACTCAGCCCCTGGCTGGAAATAAGCGCTACTGTATGTGTGTGTGCTGGTATGCACAGTCACAGTGTTTCCCATCACAGAGCAGGATTAGCCGGCGGCGTTAGGAGCACAGAAACCACACCTCAGCTGCAGAGGGGCTGGGCATCAAACACACTTCAGCTCCGCTAATAAAACTCTGGCCTGGTAAATCTGTCACGCTCCATTTCTCCATGAAAATAGAGCGACCTTGGTCAGAGTTTCAGGCCCATCTTTTATGTTGTTTATAAGCCGTTTGTTAGATGCTGCAGCGTGGACTGTAATGTTAGACTGCAACAGATGTGCCACACAGTTTGCCAATGAATTATAAAATCCACATGGCCCACTGTTGTCCTTCTGCAATTTATAATAAATCTTGAGCCTAACTTTATGGCAATGCTGGCACATATGCAGCCTTACAGGCTAGTGTGAGTGAGGTTACAGGCTAGTGTGACTGATATTACAGGCTAGTGTGAGTGAGGTTACAGGCTAGTGTGACTGATATTACAGGCTAGTGAGAGTGAGGTTACAGGCTAGTGTGAGTGACGTTACAGGCTAGTGAGAGTGATGTTACAGGCTAGAAAGTGAGGTCACAGGCTAGTGAGAGTGATGTTACAGGCTAGAAAGTGAGGTCACAGGCTAGTGAGAGTGACGTTACAGGCTAGTGAGAGTGATGTTACAGGCTAGAAAGTGAGGTCACAGGCTAGTGAGAGTGACATTACAGGCTAGTGTGACTGATGTTACAGGCTAGTGAGAGTGACGTTACAGGCTAGTGAGAGTGACGTTACAGGCTAGTGAGAGTGATGTTACAGGCTAGCGAGAGTGATGTTACAGGCTAGTGAGAGTGATGTTACAGGCTAGAAAGTGAGGTCACAGGCTAGTGAGAGTGATGTTACAAGCTAGAAAGTGAGGTCACAGGCTAGTGAGAGTGACGTTACAGGCTAGTGAGAGTGATGTTACAGGCTAGTGAGAGTGATGTTACAGGCTAGAAAGTGAGGTCACAGGCTAGTGAGAGTGATGTTACAGGCTAGAAAGTGAGGTCACAGGCTAGTGAGAGTGACGTTACAGGCTAGTGAGAGTGACGTTACAGGCTAGTGAGAGTGATGTTACAGGCTAGTGAGAGTGATGTTACAGGCTAGTGAGAGTGATGTTACAGGCTAGAAAGTGAGGTCACAGGCTAGTGAGAGTGATGTTACAAGCTAGAAAGTGAGGTCACAGGCTAGTGAGAGTGACGTTACAGGCTAGTGAGAGTGATGTTACAGGCTAGTGAGAGTGATGTTACAGGCTGGAACGTGAGGTCACAGGCTAGTGAGAGTGATGTTACAGGCTAGAAATTGAGGTCACAGGCTAGTGAGAGTGACGTTACAGGCTAGTGAGAGTGATGTTACAGGCTAGTGAGAGTGATGTTACAGGCTAGAAAGTGAGGTCACAGGCTAGTGAGAGTGATGTTACAGGCTAGAAAGTGAGGTCACAGGCTAGTGAGAGTGACATTACAGGCTAGTGAGAGTGATGTTACAGGCTAGTGAGAGTGATGTTACAGGCTAGAAAGTGAGGTCACAGGGTAGTAAAAATGAGGTTACCTTTCCCCACGTGTGGAAGGTAACGGTGATCAATGTTGATTCTAAGCAAGTTGTGGACACTTGTGGTGGAGAATGGTCTGCTCTGATGGATGCAGGGACGGAGTGTGTGGTAGAGAATGGTCTACTCTGATGGATCCAGGGACGGTGTGTGTGGTGGAGAATGGTCTGCTCTGATGGATGCAGGGATGGAGTGTGTGGTAGAGAATGGTCTGCTCTGATGGATGCAGGGACGGAGTGTGTGGTGGGGAACGGTCTGCTCTGATGGATGCAGGGATGGAGTGTGTGGTGGAGAATGGTCTGCTCTGATGGATGCAGGGACGGAGTGTGTGGTGGAGAATGGTCTGCTCTGATGGATGCAGGGACGGTGTGTGTGGTGGAGAATGGTCTGCTCTGATGGATGCAGGGACGGTGTGTGTGGTGGAGAATGGTCTGCTCTGATGGATGCAGGGACGGAGTGTGTGGTGGAAAATGGTCTGCTCTGATGGATGCAGGGACGGTGTGTGTGGTGGAGAATGGTCTACTCTGATGGATCAAGGGACGGTGTGTGTGGTGGAGAATGGTCTGCTCTGATGGATGCAGGGACGGTGTGTGTGGTGGAGAATGGTCTGCTCTGATGGATGCAGGGATGGTGTGTGTGGTGGAGAATGGTCTGCTCTGATGGATGCAGGGACGGAGTGTGTGGTGGAGAATGGTCTGCTCTGATGGATGCAGGGACGGTGTGTGTGGTGGAGAATGGTCTGCTCTGATGGATGCAGGGACGGAGTGTGTGGTGGAGAATGGTCTGCTCTGATGGATGCAGGGACGGTGTGTGTGGTGGAGAATGGTCTGCTCTGATGGTGTGTGGTGGAGAATGGTCTGCTCTGATGCTGTGTGTGGTGGAGAATGGTCTGCTCTGATGGTGTGTGGTGAAGAATGGTCTGCTCTGATGGTGTGTGGTGGAGAACGGTCTGCTCTGATGGTGTGTGGTGGAGAACGGTCTGCTCTGATGGTGTGTGTGGTGGAGAATGGTCTGCTCTGATGGTGTGTGGTGAAGAATGGTCTGCTCTGATGGTGTGTGGTGGAGAACGGTCTGCTCTGATGGTGTGTGGTGGAGAATGGTCTGCTCTGATGGTGTGTGTGGTGGAGAATGGTCTGCTCTGATGGTGTGTGTGGTGGAGAATGGTCTGCTCTGATGGTGTGTGGTGGAGAATGGTCTGCTCTGATGGTGTGTGGTGGAGAACGGTCTGCTCTGATGGTACCAGTATTATCTGGGCCGTGATGGACACTCATACTCACCCCTCTTATTACTGCTGCCATTTTCTGCTCTCACTTTGAAGTCAGGTAATAAAATGACTTTAAATGTCTGTCCCTTTTCAGTGTGTTAAATGTGCTGTCCCTTTACTGTGTGTTAAATGTGCTGTCCCTTTTCAGTATGTTAAATGTGCTGTCCCTTTACTGTGTGTTAAATGTGCTGTCCCTTTTCAGTATGTTAAATGTGCTGTCCCTTTACTGTGTGTTAAATGTGCTGTCCCTTTACTGTGTGTTAAATATGCTGTCCCTTTACTGTGTGTTAAATTTGCTGTCCCTTTTACTGTGTGTTAAATGTGCTGTCCCTTTACTGTGTGTTAAATGTGCTGTCCCTTTACTGTGTGTTAAATGTGCTGTCCCTTTCCTGTGTGTTAAATGTGCTGTCCCTTTACTGTGTGTTAAATATGCTGTCCCTTTACTGTGTGTTAAATGTGCTGTCCCTTTACTGTGTGTTAAATGTGCTGTCCCTTTACTGTGTGTTAAATGTGCTGTCCCTTTACTGTGTGTTAAATGTGCGGTCCCTTTACTGTGTGTTAAATTTGCTGTCCCTTTACTGTGTGTTAAATGTGCTGTCCCTTTACTGTGTGTTAAATGTGCTGTCCCTTTACTGTGTGTTAAATATGCTGTCCCTTTACTGTGTGTTAAATGTGCTGTCCCTTTACTGTGTGTTAAATGTGCTGTCCCTTTACTGTGTGTTAAATGTGCTGTCCCTTTACTGTGTGTTAAATGTGCTGTCCCTTTACTGTGTGTTAAATATGCTGTCCCTTTACTGTATGTTAAATGTGCTGTCCCTTTACTGTGTGTTAAATGTGCTGTCCCTTTACTGTGTGTTAAATGTGCTGTCCCTTTACTGTGTGTTAAATGTGCTGTCCCTTTACTGTGTGTTAAATGTGCTGTCCCTTTACTGTGTGTTAAATGTGCTGTCCCATTACTGTGTGTTAAATGTGCTGTCCCTTTACTGTGTGTTAAATGTGCTGTCCCATTACTGTGTGTTAAATGTGCTGTCCCTTTTACTGTGTGTTAAATGTCCTGTCCCTTTTCCTGTGTGTTAAATGTGCTGTCCCTTTACTGTGTGTTAAATGTGCTGTCCCTTTCCTGTGTGTTAAATGTGCTGTCCCTTTACTGTGTGTTAAATATGCTGTCCCTTTACTGTGTGTTAAATGTCCTGTCCCTTTACTGTGTTAAATGTGCTGTCCCTTTACTGTGGTTAAATGTGCTGTCCCTTTACTGTGTGTTAAATGTGCTGTCCCATTACTGTGTGTTAAATGTGCTGTCCCTTTTACTGTGTGTTAAATGTCCTGTCCCTTTTCCTGTGTGTTAAATGTGCTGTCCCTTTCCTGTGTGTTAAATGTGCTGTCCCTTTACTGTGTGTTAAATATGCTGTCCCTTTACTGTGTGTTAAATGTCCTGTCCCTTTACTGTGTTAAATGTGCTGTCCCTTTACTGTGGTTAAATGTGCTGTCCCTTTACTGTGTGTTAAATGTGCTGTCCCTTTACTGTGTGTTAAATGTGCTGTCCCTTTACTGTGTGTTAAATGTGCTGTCCCTTTACTGTGTGTTAAATGTGCTGTCCCTTTACTGTGTGTTAAATGTGCTGTCCCTTTACTGTGGTTAAATGTGCTGTCCCTTTACTGTGTGTTAAATGTGCTGTCCCTTTACTGTGTGTTAAATGTGCTGTCCCTTTACTGTGTGTTAAATGTGCTGTCCCTTTACTGTGTGTTAAATGTGCTGTCCCTTTACTGTGTGTTAAATGTGCTGTCCCTTTACTGTGTGTTAAATATGCTGTCCCTTTACTGTGTGTTAAATGTGCTGTCCCTTTACTGTGTGTTAAATGTGCTGTCCCTTTACTGTGTGTTAAATGTGCTGTCCCTTTACTGTGTGTTAAATGTGCTGTCCCTTTACTGTGTGTTAAATATGCTGTCCCTTTACTGTGTGTTAAATGCGCCGTCCCTTTACTGTGTGTTAAATGTGCTGTCCCTTTACTGTGTGTTAAATGTGCTGTCCCTTTACTGTGTGTTATATGTGCTGTCCCCTTACTGTGTGTTAAATGTGCTGTCCCTTTACTGTGTGTTAAATGTGCTGTCCCTTTACTGTGTGTTAAATGTGTTGTCCCTTTACTGTGTGTTAAATGTGCTGTCCCTTTACTGTGTGATAAATGTGCTGTCCCTTTACTGTGTGTTAAATATGCTGTCCCTTTACTGTGTGTTAAATGTGCTGTCCCTTTACTGTGTGTTAAATGTGCTGTCCCTTTACTGTGTGTTAAATGTGCTGTCCCTTTACTGTGTGTTAAATGTGCTGTCCCTTTACTGTGTGTTAAATGTGCTGGCCCTTTACTGTGTGTTAAATGTGCTGTCCCTTTACTGTGTGTTAAATGTGCTGTCCCATTACTGTGTGTTAAATGTGCTGTCCCTTTACTGTGTGTTACATGTGCTGTCCCTTTACTGTGTGTTAAATGTGCTGTCCCTTTACTGTGTGATAAATGTGCTGTCCCTTTACTGTGTGTTACATATGCTGTCCCTTTACTGTGTGTTAAATGTGCTGTCCCTTTACTGTGTGTTAAATGTGCTGTCCCATTACTGTGTGTTAAATGTGCTGTCCCTTTACTGTGTGTTAAATGTGCTGTCCCTTTACTGTGTGATAAATGTGCTGTCCCTTTACTGTGTGTTAAATATGCTGTCCCTTTACTGTGTGTTAAATGTGCTGTCCCTTTACTGTGTGTTAAATGTGCTGTCCCATTACTGTGTGTTAAATGTGCTGTCCCTTTACTGTGTGTTAAATGTGCTGTCCCTTTACTGTGTGTTAAATGTGCTGTCCCTTTACTGTGTGATAAATGTGCTGTCCCTTTACTGTTTGTTAAATATGCTGTCCCTTTACTGTGTGTTAAATATGCTGTCCCTTTACTGTGTGTTAAATGTGCTGTCCCTTTACTGTGTGTTAAATGTGCTGTCCCTTTACTGTGTGTTAAATGTGCTGTCCCTTTACTGTGTGTTAAATATGCTGTCCCTTTACTGTGTGTTAAATGTGCTGTCCCTTTACTGTGTGTTAAATGTGCTGTCCCTTTACTGTGTGTTAAATGTGCTGTCCCTTTACTGTGTGTTAAATATGCTGTCCCTTTACTGTGTGTTAAATGTGCTGTCCCTTTACTGTGTGTTAAATGTGCTGTCCCTTTACTGTGTGTTAAATGTGCTGTCCCTTTACTGTGTGTTAAATGTGCTGTCCCTTTACTGTGTGTTAAATGTGCTGTCCCATTACTGTGTGTTAAATGTGCTGTCCCTTTACTGTGTGTTAAATGTGCTGTCCCTTTACTGTGTGTTAAATGTGATGTCCCTTTACTGTGTGTTAAATGTGCTTTCCCTTTACTGTGTGTTAAATGTGCTGTCCCTTTACTGTGTGTTAAATGTGCTGTCCCTTTCCTCTCTTTGGCATCGACACACAGGCTCATTAACTTATTTACGCACATTTAATGATGATCATAAGACATGCTTAATAAAAGTGAATAATTGTGATTCACCCCATTAAGGTGCAACACAGTTTGAAACACAAAGAAATGTGTCTGTAGCTCATACAACTGAGAAAAGGTGAGAAAGAACAGGTGCAGAACTAACCCTTTAGAGAAGCGTTTCCCATGAAGCATCCAGGGTTAGCGTTCGGAGAGTCTCTCTGCTTTATTCACTTTGACCCAGTATCTGTATGCATGCAGTGGTCAGGGTTAGAGTTAGGGTCAGGTGCTGCAAGAGTGGTCAGGGTTAGAGTTAGGGTCAGGTGCAGCTGATCCAGTATCTGTACGCATGCAGTGGTCAGGGTTAGAGTTAGGGTCAGGTGATGAGAAATTACCTTTATTGTGTGTATGTAAATGATGATGTAAGATTTCATGCTGAATGCATTACAGATGAGATTTGAAGGGCTCCACTGTGACTGGCTTTTCTCAGCCCCTCTTTAACATAAATGGGAAGATTTAAGCTAAGCACTCATTCTGCCTGTAAAGATTTCTGTTTCTTTTTATTGTTAAAGGAGCAATATATCATTTTAAACCCCATCCAGTGCCCACAAGGGAGAACTGATCCAAAGCATGACAGTTGCTCTCGGTCAAAACTCTGTCCCCACGAGTGGTTGCCAGATTCTCTCTCAACCTGACTTTGTGCGCGGTAATGATACTTTGTTGAACGTAGTGTAGAAGCTGGCTATTGTAGCACCCAAAATGTCAAGCGACGTGTCTTATGTCGAACAAGTAATGAATAATATATTTATGCAGCAACTTTGCAATAAATTATACCAATGCTTTAGCTGCACAGATTGCCGGTGCCCAGTGAACATTTTTTAGGTGAGAAGTCAGTGAAACGCCATCTAGGTGTTCAGGTGAAAACCGGTTACATTTCGATTTAGGGTTAGGGTTAGGGAGATACCCAGGCTATATCCAGGTAAAATCTGAGCTATATTCAGCTTAACCTAGTCCATTTGTCAAAACAGGTTTCCACCCCTCTTGATGTCTACATTCCGGCTTTTACTCACTAGGTGACGTGATTTGTCTAATGTGGGCTAGCTGTGTGTTGTTGTTCAATATGCTTGTAGACTAATGTTAGCTATGCTAGAATGATAGCTTGACAGCTAATGCTAACATTCTTCATTATTTATGCAGTTTTGAGAATCCCTTTCAAGCAAATTCAACCATTTCTTCACTGTAACTCTAACTGGAAGCCGGCTACATGTTTTATTCCTGAGGAGAAGATGGCTGTGCTCCTGGCTCAGGAGCCCCAGCATCTCACATCACAGCCAGACACAAACAAAACATGATTTACTGACCGTAAAATTTTAAATTACATTCAAAGTCAATATCATTTTTGAGGAAAAGCAATACTTTTGCTCTGCATCTTTCTGCAAGTTCTGTAGATGTAGATTTTTTATTATTTGTGTACCATGAAAAAGTTGCCTATAGGACCGTTAACAATTAGGAAATTGCATGGTTTTCAAAGTCTGTACTTTACCAATGAGGTAATGATTGTAGAGGGGAATTCTGTCAAATTAATCACTTTCTGACCTCAGCCTTTTGAGATTTGAAAATTTTTTTAAATGCATGTTAACCTATATGAGAGAGTGTTAGAATGTTGTTTGATTAACCAGAATGACCAACCGTTCAGGAGACAGGGGCCCTCAAAGTTGACCCATATTGGACCTACCTAAAGACAGTTATCATTTTCAAAAATAAACATAAAGGTCCTCTTATCAGAAAACTCACAAACAATGTTATCCACAATTTCAAAACTTTTTGTCCAAAATAAATAAATATGCAAATTAGGTGTTTTTTTTGTCCTTAAAACCTAATTTGCAAAAAGTGTGTAAACACCGATTGTTTTCCTTTTTTAACATGTTATATGATAGACACTTCTTTACATGTCCTGAAGTTTTCATGTTGTGCCCGCCATCAGTTGAGCGACTTCTGTGTATAAGGTGGGTGTGTATGGTGGGTGTGTAGGAGTATATGGTGGGTGTATATGGTGGGAGTATATGGTGGGAGTATATGGTGGGAGTATATGGTGGGAGTATATGGTGGGTGTATATGGTGGGAGTATATGGTAGGAGTATATGGTAGGAGTATATGGTGGGAGTATATGGTGGGAGTATATGGTGGGAGTATATGGTGGGAGTATATGGTGGGTGTATATGGTGGGAGTATATGGTAGGAGTATATGGTGGGAGTATATGGTGGGTGTATATGGTGGGAGTATATGGTGGGTGTATATGGTGGGAGTATATGGTGGGTGTATATGGTGGGAGTATATGGTGGGAGTATATGGTAGGAGTATATGGTGGGAGTATATGGTGGGAGTATATGGTGGGTGTATATAGTGGGAGTATATGGTGGGTGTATATGGTGGGAGTATATGGTGGGAGTATATGGTGGGAGTATATGGTGGGAGTATATGGTAGGAGTATATGGTGGGAGTATATGGTGGGAGTATATGGTGGGAGTATATGGTGGGTGTATATGGTGGGAGTATATGGTAGGAGTATATGGTGGGAGTATATGGTGGGTGTATATGGTGGGTGTATATGGTGGGAGTATATGGTGGGAGTATATGGTGGGAGTATATGGTGGGAGTATATGGTGGGAGTATATGGTGGGAGTATATGGTGGGAGTATATGGTGGGAGTATATGGTAGGAGTATATGGTGGGAGTATATGGTGGGTGTATATGGTGGGAGTATATGGTGGGAGTATATGGTGGGAGTATATGGTAGGAGTATATGGTGGGAGTATATGGTGGGAGTATATGGTGGGAGTATATGGTGGGAGTATATGGTAGGAGTATATGGTGGGTGTATATGGTGGGAGTATATGGTAGGAGTATATGGTGGGAGTATATGGTGGGAGTATATGGTAGGAGTATATGGTGGGAGTATATGGTGGGAGTATATGGTGGGTGTATATGGTGGGAGTATATGGTAGGAGTATATGGTAGGAGTATATGGTGGGAGTATATGGTGGGTGTATATGGTGGGTGTATATGGTAGGAGTATATGGTGGGAGTATATGGTGGGTGTATATGGTGGGAGTATATGGTAGGAGTATATGGTAGGAGTATATGGTAGGAGTATATGGTGGGAGTATATGGTGGGAGTATATGGTGGGAGTATATGGTGGGTGTATATGGTGGGAGTATATGGTAGGAGTATATGGTGGGAGTATATGGTGGGAGTATATGGTAGGAGTATATGGTAGGAGTATATGGTGGGAGTATATGGTAGGAGTATATGGTAGGAGTATATGGTAGGAGTATATGGTGGGAGTATATGGTGGGAGTATATGGTGGGTGTATATGGTGGGAGTATATGGTGGGAGTATATGGTAGGAGTATATGGTGGGAGTATATGGTGGGAGTATATGGTAGGAGTATATGGTAGGAGTATATGGTAGGAGTATATGGTGGGAGTATATGGTGGGTGTATATGGTGGGAGTATATGGTGGGTGTATATGGTGGGAGTATATGGTGGGAGTATATGGTGGGAGTATATGGTGGGAGTATATGGTGGGAGTATATGGTGGGTGTATATGGTGGGAGTATATGGTGGGAGTATATGGTGGGAGTATATGGTGGGTGTATATGGTGGGAGTATATGGTGGGAGTATATGGTGGGAGTATATGGTGGGAGTATATGGTGGGTGTATATGGTGGGTGTATATGGTGGGTGTATATGGTGGGAGTATATGGTGGGAGTATATGGTGGGCAGGTCAGTCTAGCGCATTAATCCTTAATGTTGCCAATGATTTTCTTTTTCACCTGAAATATTACTTCAGTTTTCCCATCTGTTTATCATCACATGACTGAAAAACATAAATTTGAATAGAATTGCATAATAAGGAAGACCAAGCAAACGTGTGTGTAGTGCAAAGCCATGTGAAGATCTTTACTTTTTATTTTTAAGCCTCTGGTGAAGGGCTGATGATGCTTTGCTCGTCTCATTTGGACTTAGACAGGATGCTCTGCCTGTTGCTGTGGATGGCTCCACTGATGTGAGCACATCGCCCAAATCCACCACCAGTTGATCAGGATGCCTGGGGAAAGAATATCATCTAGAAGGTCCCTTTGGGTGCAAGAAGTTAATTTCTTCCTGATGCTGCTTCATGTTTTATCTCTTTATATCTTATTTTTTGTGGGTGATTTTGGCAGCACTTTCCCAGACAGGTTTTAAACTTCAGACATTTTCACTTACCTCAGGCTCATCTTTCATCACAGATTTTTAATTCTTAGGGATAAAAGGCTAGTCTATTGGGAGACACACAAAAGGTGACACAAAGTGTATAAATTTTTCTATTGCAATAGTTTTGTGTCAGTTTAAACTTTTGGGGTCAATTTGACCCCAACCATAAAAGCCGTCATAAAATTTCAACGCAATATGAAGGTTAAATACCAACAAAATTATCCTGGGGATGGGGCTGTTGGTCGTTTTTTACCCTCTCTGGGGTAATGTCTCATGCCTGGCTGTGGAGGGGTGGGCTTTGAATAGGTTTTCCTGTAGTTTGGGACAGAGTCAATCCCTAATCCACAAAACTCTGACCTGGAGGTTTCCAGACTCTGCTCATCGTTGGATGTTAAGATTTCAAGCAGCAAATCCCTCAAATGGGCCCAGTGCTGCACCGTCTGACACACAAGCAGACATTAGTCATCGGGAGCCATGTTTCCTTGGAATTATCCTCCGCCATTCCTCTTGTATATTTGGGAGTGGAAGTAGGAGGGACTGCCACAGGTAAGGCCAGGTGTGAACCAGGTAGAGCCTATCCATGCTACCTGTCTGTCAGAACACCTGGACAAGCCTTACCAGGCAGGTAAGAGCCTATCCATGCTACCTGTCTGTCAGAACACCTGGACAAGCCTTACCAAGCAAAAACCACAATGCTACTGCACAAATCCTTAATAATATAGATAATAAAGAATATAATATAGAATAAGATCAGGCCCAACTTTTATTCAACATTTGGACACAACATTACGTTTTATCTTTAGTGCATTAATATTTGATTACAGTGAATATTAGATATTAATAATGACTTTTATGCATTTCTTGAAAATGATTCTTGAGAAGATTTCAAAGATGACGTACAGAGAATAATTGTTAGAATGACTGTTTAAATTTAAATGTGCATGAAGCTGTTTGGTTAATGCTTTGTAAGGTTTAATCAGGTGCACATTAATTAATAACTGAACACCAGCCTTTCAGGGATTTTACTACAGCCTTGGGAATTGGGCTCCTAATGCAGCGAGTAAGATGCCTCTGTGTGTGTGATAATGCAAAGCCTTTAAGCCCTTAAAGACTGTTTCCTACATTACAGCTCTGGCCAGCTTTTCTTTTAAATACTGCTTCCGACATTAAAGCCCTGGGCAGCTTTTCTTTTAAAGACTGCTTCCTACATTACTGAATATTAGCTTCTTGCTGTCAGACCTTTGACTTGAGTGTTTTATTGCCATGGTAACATGACATGAATGGGAGAGCGTCTCTCCCCTCTGACTCATCACCCGTCTGCACTTTATTTATTTCCCTCCTTCGGCTTTAAGGGCCGAGTCACTGACTGGCAGAAGAATGGCCTGGGTCAAGCACTGCCTGTCAGGGATCAGTCCTTCTCCCCGTCTCTCCCTCTCCCTGTCCCCAGGAAGGCCCACCCAGCAGTCAGACTGAAATGTGCCCGGGAGCCCTTCGACAGCAAGGTCGGTCCTTTAGATAGTAAGGGTGACCCTTCTGTTAATCTCAGCACAAGCTTTAGACTCGGGGAGCACAAATAGGGCCAATACATTTCAGGATTTTGTGCCAACTTTTGCTCTTAATTATTTAATTATCTCAATCATATCTTCATCTGACATTTGTATAAGCACCAGCCACAGTGTATCCTAAATATTTTACTGTGGTCAAGTACAGGAGTGAACCAGTATAATTTATAGAGCCGTCAGAAAATTTAAACTAAGGTTATTGGTTGGAACAACAACCAGCAACAGACTACCCCTCCAGGATGGGAGTTATGTACCCCTGGTTTCTGGGGTGGGGCCCATGGGGGTGGGGCGTAAAAAGGAACGTAGGCATCAGAAACATGACAGAAAATGTAGTAGATTATCAGGCTCGTTATTAGATACTGTTACACGTCCAGCTATTTTACTGTTGATCTTCCACAAAGAAGGAGCCTTTTTTATGGTCTGAATGTTAGTATCTGTGGAGGATTGTGTGCATCTCTGTGGGACATGCACAGTAATTAAGACTGGCGTGTGCGCCACGTCCGTTTGGAATCCTAATTAGGAGGCACTCTGATATAGCCCCTCGCACGTGCTGTGACCCCCGTTAAAAAGTGACAAAGGCGCCGGAACTGTTTAATTAACACACTGACCTTTCCCTGTTCCATTTGCACACTGTGCCAAGATTAATAACACAAAAGTAAATAAGGACAGCCCGCTCTGTGCCACACATTAACTGCTGATTAAAACCCACTCCCCTGGGGCCAGTGTTCTGCGTGGCACATGGAGCCACAGAGAGATCATATGAAACCAGGCCACATGGAGCCACAGAGAGATCATATGAAACCAGGCCACATGGAATTACAATAGGAACTCCCTCATTGTATTTTACAAGGAATGAAGAGCTAGATGCATAGCATAATCCAGTACATGGGGTGATTTAGCAGCATGAGCCCACAGCCCTTACGCAGCCCATAAAAATCTATTTCACAGCCGTTACACAGCCCTTACGCATCTCTTACACAGCCCTTACTCAGCTCTTACACAGCTCTTACATAGCCCTTACACAGCCCTTACGCAGCTCTTACGCAGCCCATACACAGCTCTTACACAGCCCTTACACAGCCCTTGCATAGCCCTTACACAGCTCTTACACAGCCCTTATGCAGCTCTTATACGGCCCATACACAGCTCTTACACAGCCCTTGCATAGCCCTTACACAGCTCTTACACAGCGCTTACACAACTCTTACACAGCCCTTACGCAGCCCTTACACAGCCGTTACACAGCCCTTAGGCAGCTCTTACACAGCTCTTACATAGCCCATACACGGCTCTTACACAGCTCTTACGCAGCCCTTACACAGCCCTTACGCAGCACTTACACGGCCCTTACACAGCTCCTACACAGCCCTGGCATAGCCCTTACACAGCCCTTAAACAGCTCTTACAAAGCCCTTACACAGCCCTTACACAGCTCTTACACAGCCCATACGCAGCCCTTACACAGCTCGTACACAGCACTTACCCAGCCCTTACACAGCTCTTACACAGCCTTTGCACAGCCTTTGCACAGCTCTTACACAGCCCTTACACAGCCCTTGCACAGCCCTTACACAGCTCCTACACAGCCCTTACACAGCTTTTTAACAGCCATTACACAGCTCTTACACAGCCCTTATAAAGCTCTTACACAGACCTTACACAGCCCTTACATAGCTCTTTAACAGCCCTTACACAGCTCTTACACAGCCCTTAAAAAGCTGTTACACAGATTTTACACAGCACTTATAAAACTCTTACACTGCTCTTACGCGGCCCTTACACAGCTCTTATGAAGCTCTTACACAGCCTTTACACAGCTCTTACACAGCCCTTACGCAGCCCTTACACAGCTCTTACACAGTTCTTACATAGCCCCTTACACAGCTCTTACACAGCCCTTACACAGAACTTACACAGTTCTTACACAGCACTTACACTTCCCTTATAAAGCTGTTGCACAGCACTTACACAGCCCTTACACATCTCTTACAAAGCTCTTACACAACTCTTATGTAGCCCTTGCACAGCTCTTACACAGCCCTTACGCAGCCCTTACACAGCTCTTACACAGTTCTTACATAGCCCTTACACAGCTCTTACACAGCTCTTACACAGCACTTACACAGTTCTTACACAGCACTTACACTTCCCTTATAAAGCTGTTACACAGCCCTTACACAGCACTTACACAGCCCTTACGCAGCCCTTACACAGCCGTTACACAGCCCTTAGGCAGCTCTTACACAGCTCTTACATAGCCCATACACGGCTCTTACACAGCTCTTACGCAGCCCTTACACAGCCCTTACGCAGCACTTACACGGCCCTTACACAGCTCCTACACAGCCCTGGCATAGCCCTTACACAGCCCTTAAACAGCTCTTACAAAGCCTTTACACAGCCCTTACACATCTCTTACACAGC
>CM056376.1:16262631-16317533 GCA_029718625.1 Synaphobranchus kaupii
AGCCCTTACACTGCTCTTACACAGCTCTTACAGAGCCCTTACACAGCCCATACACAGCTCTTATGCAGCCCTTACACAGCTCTTACACAGCCCTTACACAGCCCTTACACAGCTCTTACAGAGCCCTTACACAGCCCATACACAGCTCTTATGCAGCCCTTACACAGGTCTTACACAGCCCTTACACAGCACTTACACGGTTCTTACACAGCCCTTACACTTCCCTTATAAAGCTGTTACACAGCCCTTACACAGCTCTTACACAGACCTTACAGAGCTCTTACACAGCACTTACAACAGCTCTTTAACAGCCCTTACACAGCTCTTACACAGCCCTTAAAAAGCTGTTACAACAGATTTTACACAGCACTTATAAAACTCCTACACCGCTCTTACGCAGTCCCTTACACAGCCCTTACGCAGCCCCTTACACAGCTCTTACACAGCCCTTATAAAGCTCTTACACAGCCCTTACACAGCACGTACACAGTTCTTACATAGCCCTTACACAGCTCGTACACAGTTCTTACATAGCCCTTACACAGCTCTTACACAGCCCTTATAAAGCTCTTACACAGCCCCTTACACAGCCTTTACGCAGCCCTTACGCATCTCTTACGCAGCCCTTACTCATCTCTTACACAAGGCTTACACAGCCCTTGCACAGCTCTTACACAGCCCTTACACAGCTCTTACAGAGCCCTTACACAGCCCTTATAAAGCTCTTACACAGCCCTTACACAGCTCTTATGCAGCCCCTTACACAGCTCTTACACAGCCCTTACACAGCTTTTTAACAGCCATTACACAGCTCTTACACAGCCCTTATAAAGCTCTTACACAGCCCTTACACAGCTCTTTAACAGCCCCTTGCACAGCTCTTACACAGCCCTTACACAGCTCTTACAGAGCCCTTACACAGCCCATACACAGCTCTTATGCAGCCCTTACACAGCTCTTACACAGCCCTTACACAGAACTTACACAGTTCTTACACAGCACTTACACTTCCCTTATAAAGCTGTTGCACAGCACTTACACAGCCCCTTACACATCTCTTACAAATCTCTTACACAACTCTTATGTAGCCCTTGCACAGCTCTTACACAGCCCTTACGCAGCCCTTACACAGCTCTTACACAGTTCTTACATAGCCCTTACACAGCTCTTACACAGCTCTTACACATCACTTACACAGTTCTTACACAGCACTTACACTTCCTTTATAAAGCTGTTACACAGCCCCTTACACAGCACTTACACAGTTCTTACACAGCCCTTACACTTCCCTTATAAAGCTCTTACACAGCCTTTACGCAGCCCTTACGCAGCCCTTACGCATCTCTTACACAAGGCTTACACAGCCCTTACACAGCTCTTACAGAGCCCTTACACAGCCCATACACAACTTCTTACGCAGCCGCTACACAGCTCTTACACAGCCCTTACACAGCACTTACACAGTTCTTACACAGCCCTTACACTTCCCTTATAAAGCTGTTACACCAGCCCTTACACAGCTCTTACACATCTCTTACACAACTCTTACGTAGCCCTTGCACAGCTCTTACACAGCCCTTACGCAGCCCTTACACAGCTCTTACACAGTTCTTACATAGCCCTTACACAGCTCTTACACAGCCCTTATAAAGCTCTTACACAGCCCTTAGACAGCCTTTACGCAGCCCTTACGCATCTCTTACACAAGGCTTACACAGCCCTTACACAGCCTTTACGCAGCCCTTACACTGCTCTTACACAGCTCTTACAGAGCCCTTACACAGCCCATACACAGCTCTTATGCAGCCCTTACACAAGCTCTTACACAGCCCTTACACAGCCCTTACACAGCTCTTACAGAGCCCTTACACAGCCCATACACAGCTCTTATGCAGCCCTTACACAGGTCTTACACAGCCCTTACACAGCACTTACACGGTTCTTACACAGCCCTTACACTTCCCTTATAAAGCTGTTACACAGCCCTTACACAGCTCTTACACAGACCTTACAGAGCTCTTACACAGCACTTACACAGCTCTTTAACAGCCCTTACACAGCTCTTACACAGCCCTTAAAAAGCTGTTACACAGATTTTACACAGCACTTATAAAACTCCTACACCGCTCTTACGCAGCCCTTACACAGCCCTTACGCAGCCCTTACACAGCTCTTACACAGCCCTTATAAAGCTCTTACACAGCCCTTACACAGCACGTACACAGTTCTTACATAGCCCTTACACAGCTCGTACACAGTTCTTACATAGCCCTTACACAGCTCTTACACAGCCCCTTATAAAGCTCTTACACAGCCCTTACACAGCCTTTACGCAGCCCTTACGCAATCTCTTACGCAGCCCTTACTCATCTCTTACACAAGGCTTACACAGCCCTTGCACAGCTCTTACACAGCCCTTACACAGCTCTTACAGAGCCCTTACACAGCCCTTATAAAGCTCTTACACAGCCCTTACACAGCTCTTATGCAGCCCTTACACAGCTCTTACACAGCCCTTACACAGCTTTTTAACAGCCATTACACAGCTCTTACACAGCCCTTATAAAGCTCTTACACAGCCCTTACACAGCTCTTTAACAGCCCTTGCACAGCTCTTACACAGCCCTTACACAGCTCTTACAGAGCCCTTACACAGCCCATACACAGCTCTTATGCAGCCCTTACACAGCTCTTACACAGCCCTTACACAGAACTTACACAGTTCTTACACAGCACTTACACTTCCCTTATAAAGCTGTTGCACAGCACTTACACAGCCCTTACACATCTCTTACAAATCTCTTACACAACTCTTATGTAGCCCTTGCACAGCTCTTACACAGCCCTTACGCAGCCCTTACACAGCTCTTACACAGTTCTTACATAGCCCTTACACAGCTCTTACACAGCTCTTACACATCACTTACACAGTTCTTACACAGCACTTACACTTCCATTTATAAAGCTGTTACACAGCCCTTACACAGCACTTACACAGTTCTTACACAGCCCTTACACTTCCCTTATAAAGCTCTTACACAGCCTTTACGCAGCCCTTACGCAGCCCTTAACGCATCTCTTACACAAGGCTTACACAGCCCTTACACAGCTCTTACAGAGCCCTTACACAGCCCATACACAACTCTTACGCAGCCGCTACACAGCTCTTACACAGCCCTTACACAGCACTTACACAGTTCTTACACAGCCCTTACACTTCCCTTATAAAGCTGTTACACAGCCCTTACACAGCTCTTACACATCTCTTACACAACTCTTACGTAGCCCTTGCACAGCTCTTACACAGCCCTTACGCAGCCCCTTACACAGCTCTTACACAGTTCTTACATAGCCCTTACACAGCTCTTACACAGCCCTTATAAAGCTCTTACACAGCCCTTAGACAGCCTTTACGCAGGCCCTTACGCATCTCTTACACAAGGCTTACACAGCCCTTACACAGCCTTTACGCAGCCCTTACACTGCTCTTACACAGCTCTTACAGAGCCTTACACAGCCCATACACAGCTCTTATGCAGCCCTTACACAGCTCTTACACAGCCCTTACACAGCCCTTACACAGCTCTTACAGAGCCCTTACACAGCCCATACACAGCTCTTATGCAGCCCTTACACAGGTCTTACACAGCCCTTACACAGCACTTACACGGTTCTTACACAGCCCTTACACTTCCCTTATAAAGCTGTTACACAGCCCTTACACAGCTCTTACACAGACCTTACAGAGCTCTTACACAGCCCTTACACAGCTCTTTAACAGCCCT
The DNA here is from genome assembly GCA_029718625.1 of Synaphobranchus kaupii. Taxonomy (NCBI): domain Eukaryota; kingdom Metazoa; phylum Chordata; class Actinopteri; order Anguilliformes; family Synaphobranchidae; genus Synaphobranchus; species Synaphobranchus kaupii. The sequence continues at coordinate 16,266,417 of CM056376.1, forward strand.
TACACAGCTCTTACACAGCCCTTAAAAAACTGTTACACAGATTTTACACAGCACTTATAAAACTCCTACACCGCTCTTACGCAGCCCTTACACAGCCTTACGCAGCCCTTACACAGCTCTTACACAGCCCTTATAAAGCTCTTACACAGCCCTTACACAGCACGTACACAGTTCTTACATAGCCCTTACACAGCTCGTACACAGTTCTTACATAGCCCTTACACAGCTCTTACACAGCCCTTATAAAGCTCTTACACAGCCCTTATAAAGCTCTTACACAGCCCTTACACAGCACGTACACAGTTCTTACATAGCCCTTACCACAACTCTTACACAGCCCTTACATCAGCTCTTACAGAGCCCTTACACAGCCCTTATAAAGCTCTTACACAGCCCTTACACAGCTCTTATGCAGCCCTACACAGCTCTTACACAGCCCTTACACAGCTTTTTAACAGCCATTACACAGCTCTTACACAGCCCTTATAAAGCTCTTACACAGCCCTTACACAGCTCTTTAACAGCCCTTGCACAGCTCTTACACAGCCCTTACACAGCTCTTACAGAGCCCTTACACAGCCCATACACAGCTCTTATGCAGCCCTTACACAGCTCTTACACAGCCCTTACACAGCTTTTTAACAGCCATTACACAGCTCTTACACAGCCCTTATAAAGCTCTTACACAGCCCTTACACAGTTCTTTAACAGCCCTTACACAGCTCTTACACGGCCCTTAAAAAGATGTTACACAGATTTTACACAGCACTTATAAAACTCTTACACCGCTCTTACGCAGCCCTTACACAGCCCTTACACAGCTCTTACACAGCTCTTATAAAGCTCTTACACAGCCTCTTACATAGCCCTTACACAGCTCTTATGCAGCCCCTTACGCATCTCTTACGCAGCCCCTTACGCATCTCTTACACATCCCTTACGCAGCCCTTACACAGCCCTTATAAAGCTCTTACACAGCCTTACGCAGCCCTTACACAAGCTCTTACACAGCCCTTACACAGCTCTTACAACCGCTCTTACAGAGCCCTTACACAGCCCATACACAGCTCTTACGCAGCCGCCCTTACACAGCTTTTTAACAGCCATTACACATGCTCTTAACAGCCCTTATAAAGCTCTTACACAGGACCTTACAAAGCTTACACATCTCTTAAACAGCCCTAACAGCACTCTTATACAGCTCTTACACAGCCCGTAAAAGCTGTTACACAGCACTTATAAAACTCTTACACCGCTCTTACACAGCCCTTACACAGCCCTTTACACAGCTCTTACACAACTTCTTATAAAGCTCTTACACAGCCCTTACACAGCACTTACAACAGTTCTTACACAGCCCTTACACAGCTCTTACACATCCCTTACACAGCACTTACACAGCCCTTACACAGCCCTTACGCATCTCTTACACAGCTCTTCCACAGCTCTTACGCAGCCCCTTACGCATCTCTTACACATCCCTTACGCAGCCCTTAAACAGCTCTTACACAGCCCTTATAAAGCTCTTACGCATTAATAGTTTGGCTCACTGCCACGAGAGTAGTTCTCTGTGTTATTAGAGTTTGGATGTTTTACTGGCATTTTATGATCATTACTTCGCCGGTTCATTTACTGAGTCAAACATAAATCTGATCCAAAATGCCAAATAAATCCACCTCACCTGACACTGATTAAATCAAAAAGTTAAAATAACGTTTTTGAACATTGAGCTGCTGAAAGAAGAGCAGACTGGAGCAGCAGTCGAGCTGAAGGCAGGATGAGCTCTGATCAGTCTCATACTGCTGTTATTACAGTGTAGAGCTGCTCTAACAGGATGAGCTCTGATCAGTCTCATACTGCTGTTATTACAGTGTGGAGCTGGTCTAACAGGATGAGCTCTGATCAGTCTCATACTACTGTTATTACAGTGTGGAGCTGCTCTAACAGGATGAGCTCTGATCAGCCTCATACTGCTGTTATTACAGTGTGGAGCTGGTCTAACAGGATGAGCTCTGATCAGTCTCATACTGCTGTTATTACAGTGTGGAGCTGCTCTAACAGGATGAGCTCTGATCAGTCTCATACTGCTGTTATTACAGTGTGGAGCTGGTCTAACAGGAGGAGCTCTGATCAGTCTCATACTGCTGTTATTACAGTGTGGAGCTGGTCTAACAGGATGAGCTCTGATCAGTCTCATACTGCTGTTATTACAGTGTGGAGCTGGTCTAACAGGAGGAGCTCTGATCAGTCTCATACTGCTGTTATTACAGTGTGGAGCTGCTCTAACAGGATGAGCTCTGATCAGTCTCATACTGCTGTTATTACAGTGTGGAGCTGGTCTAACAGGATGAGCTCTGATCAGTCTCATACTGCTGTTATTACAGTGTGGAGCTGCTCTAACAGGATGAGCTCTGATCAGTCTCATACTGCTGTTATTACAGTGTGGAGCTGCTCTAACAGGATGAGCTCTGATCAGTCTCATACTGCTGTTATTACAGTGTGGAGCTGCTCTAACAGGATGAGCTCTGATCAGTCTCATACTGCTGTTATTACAGTATGGAGCTGGTCTAACAGGAGGAGCTCTGATCAGTCTCATACTGCTGTTATTACAGTGTGGAGCTGGTCTAACAGGAGGAGCTCTGATCAGTCTCATACTGCTGTTATTACAGTGTGGAGCTGCTCTAACAGGATGAGCTCTGATCAGTCTCATACTGCTGTAATTACAGTGTGGAGCTGCTCTAACAGGATGAGCTCTGATCAGTCTCATACTGCTGTTATTACAGTGTGGAGCTGCTCTAACAGGAGGAGCTCTGATCAGTCTCATACTGCTGTTATTACAGTGTGGAGCTGGTCTAACAGGATGAGCTCTGATCAGTCTCATACTGCTGTAATTACAGTGTGCAGCTGAGTTAGCAAAATACTTCATTCATACATAACTTTCTTAATTGAAAAATTAACTGCAGAATGTGATATGTGATTATTAATAAATGTATGTTTTTCATATCAGTGAGGTTTAAAAACACTCTGCAGCCAGTCTGCTTAGCGGTGATGGTGCTGTGCCGTGGACATGATAACCCTTACACAGCCCTTACGCAGCCCTTACACAGCTCTTACGCAGCTCTTACGCAGCCCTTACACAGCCCTTACACAGCCCTTACACAGCTCTTACGCAGCTCTTACACAGCCCTTACGCAGCCCTTACGCAGCCCTTACACAGCTCTTACGCAGCTCTTACGCAGCCCTTACACAGCCCTTACACAGCTCTTACGCAGCTCTTACACAGCTCTTACACAGCTCTTACACAGCCCTTACACAGCCCTTACGCAGCCCTTACGCAGCTCTTACGCAGCCCTTACACAGCCCTTACACAGCTCTTACGCAGCTCTTACACAGCCCTCTGCAGCCAGTCTGCTTAGCGGTGATGGTGCTGTGCTGTGGACATGATGACTCAGAAACATCAAAGATACAATTATAGCTCTGACCTTGCGGGCATCAGCAGGTCTATCTACTATTCAACAATCTCAAAGACACATTGGTGACATTTTGGGTGTTAGTAGCGAAATGAGATTGTTACTGTAATAAAACTAAGGTCTGTGCTCTTAGTTTTAGCTGTAGCTCTTCCATAATTGGGAAAGGTCCAAAGTTTGTCTGTTCAGTATAACAACAAATCAAGGTGCTCTAATCACTGTGCTGCTGTCCCAGAATGCAACCATCACTGCCCAGATTGCAGTAATGCCATACCTGTTCTTGCTAAAATTTGTATGAATCCCAGATCTATGCCACAATGAATGATATCACAGATCAGGATGTTTATTAAACGGCAGGAAATATTAGATGTATTTACTGAGATTATACACATCAAATGTAATCATTGTGTGGTCTGCAGTGCTGTGGAAGCCCTCCTGTAGGTCTGCTTTATGGCTGTCCCGCTTATGGCCACCAGGGGGCTGAGCAGGACGGTGAGTGAGCTGTGGGTGGCCTGGCCAGCAGAATAGAGAGGACTTCAGCGCTGACGGGCTTTCATTAGCGTCCCTGCGGGGGCCTGGGTGTCCGTCAGGCGTAGTTATATTACAGCCCTGCTGGTGAGTGTGCTCCCAGTACCCTGGCTCCGCTCGGCCTTATTGCATTCCTCCAGCGTTTCTTAACACTGTCCCTCTGATTGATGTTAATTACAAAGAGATTCAGACAATTACACTAGTAACATTTTTAGGCGAGTTGAGAAACACCAGGCGTGTGTTCACTGATAAATAACTTTTGACAATTGTGTAAATGTATTCCATTCTGATGGCAAGTGCTTGTCTAGTATTTGGCTATAATATAATTGATGTTTTTTTGTGGGGTTTTCACAGTTCATAAATACTGTAGGGAGAAACTTTCATTAATTACAACATTGTCAGTCACCAATTACCACACTCTGCTATTCCCGCAAATATGAGAGATTTTCCATTTTTGAATTGTGAAACAAACTCCCAACAATTAAAGTTTAAAATGTAACGGAACTTTAGGGGAGTGATGTGCCGTGCGTGCGTGTGAGAGTGTGCGTGTGTGTGAGAGTGTGCGTGCGTGTGAGAGTGTGTGTGAGAGTGTGTGTGCGTGTGAGAGTGTGTGTGCATGTGAGAGTGTGTGTGTGCCTCCGTACCCAGGCAGCCCACCAGCCCTAATTTCCAGGGCCAGGCTGGGTTAGGGTTAGGGTTAGGAGAGAAGGCTCAGGAATGGCTCAGGAATGGCTCAGGAATGGCTCAGGAATGGCTCAGGAGAATGGCTCTTTCTGTATCTTTATTCTCCCGCTCATAATTCACCGTGTGCCAGAGGGAGAGACGCCATTCCTGACCTCCCAGTCCTCCTGAGCACTATCCCAGCAGAGTGGGGGGGTGGTAATTAAAATAATCTGCTGTTTTGCTGTGATGCTTAATGCCACACTAATGATTGTCTGGCGCACTGTGCTGGACCATCTGCTGGCCAGCGGGGAGAGAGGAGGGGACGGGCGGGGGAGAGAGGGTGGGGGGGCGGGGGAGGGGGGAGAGAGGGGGGCACAGGGCGGGGGGCGGGGGGGGGGGGGGGGGGGGTTGTCGCTCGCCAGGGTTGTTTAGTCATGTCTGATTACCACACTGCCATACCTGACACAACAACAGTGCAAATCTGACAAACTTTGCACTCACTTTGCACAAACAAAAAAGCATCACTTGTACTGATTGCCTTTTTTCAGCCAATCAGAGCTGCTCCTGCTGGGTGTTCAGGAGGTTTGAGCTGTAAATGCATGTTAGGATGTGTGTGTGTGTGTGTGTGTGTATGTGTGTGTGTGTGTGTGTGCGTGTGTACGTGTGTGTGCGTGTGTGTGTTTGTGTGTGTGTGTGTGTGTGTGTGTGTGTGCTTGCGTGCGTGCGTGTGTGCGTGCGTGTGTGTGTGTGTGTATGTGTGTGTGTGTGTATTAGGGTCTACTGTAAACCTGAATGAAGCTGCATACTCACAGCAGCAGCGTGTGTGCGTGCGTGCGTGTGTGCGTGCGTGTGTGTGTGTGTGTGCGTGCGTGCGTGTGTGTGTGTGTGTGTGTGTGTGTATGTGTGTGTGTGTGTGTGTATTAGGGTCTACTGTAAACCTGAATGAAGCTGCATACTCACAGCAGCAGCAGCGTGTGTGCGTGCGTGCGTGCGTGCGTGCGTGCGTGCGTGCGTGCGTGCGTGCGTGCGTGCGGGTTACGGTTCTGCTCTGCTAATTAAATCTCCACTCGAGTCTCCAACATATAGCCAACAGCTCTGCTGTACAGTGGCATTAACCTTTCAGTTTCATAATCGCCATGGAGACACCAGCGAAATTAGCTTATTTCCAGCCCAAACCTCGTTAAAAACACTAGTACTAACGTGCAAAAAGCTTTTTGAAGATTTGGAGACCACTGACATATTAGTTTCACATGTGGTATTAAGGAATTAATCATAGTGCATTACAGAAACATTTTAAGTACTAAGTTTGTTACAAATTTTCTGTACTTTGAAGCCAATCTGACTCACAGCACTACATACAGGGCTCATAATTGCACATGCTTAGTCTAGAGCGTCTGTCATATTCCTGTCATTTAGGAAAGATTTTTTAATATAGACCATCAGGCTATTTTACTTTCTGTGGGAATCCTGTTTGATTAAAAAGCCGGCATCTTAAATTATGACAATATTTCTCTGACATTAATGTTTAGGTCATGCCCAGTGATATGCTGAATGATTGACGTAAGAAATGAGAAAAATGTAGTTAATTTTCTACTGTAATTATCTCTATTAGATGATGAGGTTCAGTGTTTATTTTTACCCCATTGGGTTGGGTTGCCCTCCTCAACTCTGGCTAACAGGTTAAGAGAAATGCTGTTCTTGGCAGTGGCATTACAGCTGCTTCTGCAGACATGTTGCATTGTAGTGGGGCATTGACAGGCTCTTCTGCTGATAGTGTAAAAGTTCAAACTATTATTGTGCAATTCATTGTCTTTCAGTCACATCTGTATATGTACATTTAACTGCAAACACAAGCACTAATGCAGTTATGCAAACACAGGTATTTTTCATGTTAATGGGGAAGTACACCCTATATTTTTTTCCTGTATAGGTGTTTGTATGCCTACCTTATAATGAAACGTATTAATGCATTCCGTTATTTCAACAATTCTGAAATAATATTGTATATCATAAGAAACTGGTTGAAAAGCATCTTTGTGCTGCCCACACTGCCCCCGCCCCAATCGTGATGTCAGAGTACCTCTATGGAGGTACCTCTACGTCATATGGATAATTGTTGCCGCCCACAACGGAAACAGCCAGCACCTGATTCGTTAGACCCGCTACGTTACTTTCGTTTGGCCCCTACGTTTTTTAAACCGGAACAATGTGGCGTCCTGTTAAACTCTCTTATTCCACCTAAATAGTCCACTAAAATATGTTTCTGAAAATATTTTAGATGAGAAATAGGCCATGCAGTTGCTGAATCTTGATTTGCTGAGACGTAATTTGAGGAGATTTTTGACATTTAACGTTCAAGTTGTAGATATGCGATTGTGGCAAGATCGAGTGCCACCCTCGCGGAAGAACAGGCAGTACACACGAGCTGAGTTTTAACGGACACTTTATTTGTGGTTTTCGTTTAAGCTGGCTACGGTTCTCACGGACCCTTCTCTCCGGTCCTCTCCCGTCATCGGCCAGCCCCCTTTGATCTCCCGCTTCCCTCCTTTAAAGCCCAGGCTCACTGTCAATGCAATCAGGAAACAATCAAACAATCATTCCATCGTTAATTATGGTGTTGTCCTGATTAACTCATGACAGCTGTGGTTCCGGGTCCGAGAGCCGCTCCGCTCACTCTCTCTGCAAGCAGAGGCTAACCACGCCCACCCTGCCACAGCGATCTAACCACGCCCACCCTGCCACAGCGATGAGCACTCAAAAGGTGTAAAAGCTAGTGATACTGAATTATTATTATTTATTTTTTTTCAGAGTTGTTTGCTTCTGTTGAACATCAATAGGGGAGTGTCATCATGTATACACACAATCTATATCAATGAAAATGATATGCAAGTATGTACTATATTTTCAAGGCATGTACGTATGTGTTGATTATATTTAATGAATGTTTCTGAAAATGCATGTTTCGATCAAGCTACATTCTGTCAATCCAGTCATGTATTTTTGAGTTTATGAAAGGTCTAGAAATATAATTTAGAATATATATATATAATGCATGTTTCTAAGTTATCAGTGCTCAGATGGGATGAGACCAGTCTAAGTCTGTGGCTGTGGATCATGGAGAGTTATGGCCTGTGTGGACTTTAACTGCTGGTGTGTAACTGTGATTTATCTGTGTGTATCCACAGCTAGTTATAAGCTAGTTACAGGCATCCATTTCCTCTCCATCAGGCAGCTGATCCATGCTTAATGAGGGTGGATCTAATGAAACGTATCATTCAGGGGCCAGAGACTCCCGGCTAGCTCAAACACACCAGTGACGGGCAGGCCATGCTATGATCAAAGAGTCTCAGAAGTTGAGACGCATCGTTAAGTAAAGTTTCACCCTGCATTCATATTCTGCTGCAGTTTGCGTGTGACTCTGAGTTTTTGTCCATCCTGTTTACTGAAGTATTTATTTAGGTTCTCTTATGACCGCTCCTTTCCCAGAAGAGCTGTGTTATTAATGGCTCTGTTAATCTTATGAGAGCTACAGCTCTGTGGAAACAGCAAGTGTCTTTAGTGTGGTGTGCAACAGGAAGTGCCTTTAGTGTGGTGTGCAACAGGAAGTGTCTTTAGTGTGGTGTGCAACAGGAAGTGGCTTTAGTGTTGTGTGCAACAGGAAGTGTCTTTAGTGTTGTGTGCAACAGGAAGTATCCTTAAAATTATGGTTTTATAAAGAAAATGATCGTACATAGACAAACAAAGAGACAGTATATGTAAATAATAAACCACGATAGGCTGTACTGTTATTGGAAAATAATGTATGACGGGCGTGGCACTTACCACGCCCAAAGTACCGGCTACTGGCTTTATTAATTTCAATTCAATTTTCAATTTTATTTTTTATACAGGGAAAAAAGATATTAGTACATAAAAGTCCTAACATCTTTGGGCCCTACTCAGTACATTACTGTTTTACAGAGGGTTCCCTGTCCTACAGCATAGGGAAAGAAAAAAGAAAAAGAAAATAAATTGAGATGAACAGAAAATGAGGAAAAAAATAACAAAGACAGGGGTAAAAAATCTATAAAATCTATAGATGTACAGTAATTAAAATGTGAGAAATTTCAGAAAGAAATATGTAGAAACAATGAAAAATAATAATAATAATAATAATAATAAAGTGAGTGTTTATGGAGCAGACACAGCGTGATCTGAAATTAATTATAGTCTAGTGTTGACAGATTTGGTTATTTATAAGATGAGATTTGAGCTGTTTTTTAAAGTTGTTAGAATGTATATTTGTCCTTATATTTAATGGTAAATTATTCCATGATTCTGTGTTTCTATTGAAAAACGATTTTTGACCAAAATTGTTTTTGTATCTTTGAAGTGGATTTAATGCGTTTGTAATGGAACGGGTTTGTCTTTGTTGTCGGTTATTGGAATGACGTGGCAATAGGTTGTTAATGATCTGAGGAAGAGTATTGTTTTGTATTTTATGGTAAAGTTTTAAGTTCAGTAACATTTGGTAATTTTCAAAAGTGAGTGCGTTTACTTGTTGTAAGGCAGTGCAATGATGTGTGCGAGATGGTAATTTCGCGTGAATTTTGTGCGATCTATTATAAAGACGAATGATTGGGTCTAATGTGCATTTTGTAGCAGATGACCAAATTGGTAAACAATATGATAATGTGGATAGAATTATGGCATTTAAATATGTATTTGAAACGGTTCGTGTAAGATATGTCCGAATTTTATTGTAGACGAAAAGTTTTTTATTTAGCTGTTTTGCAAGGTATTCAATATGTGGTTTAAACGTCATATGATCGTCAAGCGTGACGCCGAGATATTTATAGGTACTTGTTACGGACAAGGGTTCGTTTTTTAGTTGTATAGGGGGGCGGAGTCGAAAATGTTTTTTGAGAGGATCGAAAATACATACATTGTGTTTTTTTTATATTTAATGTTAAATGATTTCTGTGTAACCAGTGGTGAAGAGCTTGTAGGTCTAATGAAAGTTTGGAATGAATGTCATCTATTTTATGCGCAGAGGTAAAGATAACGGTGTCGTCCGCATATAGAAGCACTTGGGTTGATGAGCATACTGAGGGCAGATCATTAATATATAATATGAACAATAGCGGTCCTAGAATAGATCCTTGTGGTACACCGATATTGCTTGTCATAGAAGTGGATTTAAGTTGATCTATTTGGACCAGTTGTGTTCTTTCTAATAGATATGATGAAAACATGTTTATTGCAGTTGATGATAGGTTGAACTTCGTTAACTTATTGAGAAGTATTGAATGATTAACGGTATCAAATGCTTTTGAAAAGTCGATAAATATTGCACCGGTTATATTCCCTACATTTAATGATTGTCTAATTGATTCCGTGAGATATAATACTGCGGACGTGGTTGATCTGTTTGTTCGAAAACCAAACTGAAATTCATTTAAAAGACCGTGTGATTCTAAGTAGTCGGTGAGCTGAGTGGCTAGCACCTTTTCCAGGATCTTTGACATTATGGGAAGAATAGATATCGGTCTATAATTTGATATGACTGTTGGATCACCTGATTTGTAAATGGGAATGATTTTAGATGTTTTCCATGCGGAAGGAAAAACAGACTTTGTAATACATAAGTTTATGAGATGATGGGTGACTGTTAATAAAGAGTCCAAATGTGACAGAAAGAAGTCTGAGTTCATGTCATGTGTATCCTTTGTTTTTGTCTTCTTTAGAGAATGTGTGATGTTTATTAAACAGTCTTGAGATATTTCTGCGAAGGAGAAAGGTTGTGATTGTGAGGCAGAAAATTCCAATTGTTGCACAGATGGATCAAAGTGGGCTGCGAGCTCTTCTACTGATGAAATAAAAAACGTATTAAACGCGCAAGCAAGTTTTTGAGGCTCTGTTAGCAATAATCCCTGTGAGAAAACGCTTATCTTGCCTTGGTTATTTTTTGTCCTTCCTCCAGTTATGGAGTTCAGTGCATCCCACAGCTTTTTGGGGTGCAAAGAGGCTTCATTTATGAGTTTCTGATAATAATTAGTTTTTGCTTTCTGTAACTCTACGATACATTTATTTCTAATTGTCGCAAAAGCTTGCTTATCTATTAATAATTTAGTACGATAGTAGTTTTTCATAAGTTTTGATTTTTGTTTGAGCAGACGTAATATATTTGGTGTAATCCAAGGTAAAGATAATTGTCGAGACTTTAGTTTAGAATTTTTTGTGTATTTTTTAGTTAGAGTCTTAATTTTTTCATGCATTCTCGTGAGTATTTTCTCTGGGTTGCTCATCTTATTCTCCTCTTCCCAGTTAATGTTATTAATCTCGTTTTGGTACGTCTGTTTTTGGGAGCCTGGTATCGTTTTTATAACATTCAATTTGTGTCCCTTGTGTTCTATAATTTTTTTTCTAATAGCAAAGGTAAGAAAATGGTCAGATAATGTTGTTTTAATAACCCCATTTAGGTTATATTTTGTCGGTTCATTGGAAAAAATTAGATCAATAATTGTTTCACATGTACTACATACTCGCGTTGGTTCCTTTATCAATTGTTCAAGTCCAAATTTGGTTGCTACATGTTTTAACGGTGTAGCAATAGTATCATTCCAATTTAAGTTAAAATCACCAAGTAGTATATATTCTTTTGTTTTGACCGACTCAAGAATAGTTGTTAGGGATGATACATAATCTATTGGTGACGTGTTAGGGGGTTTGTATGAAACTAAAATGTCTATAGCATGCTGAGACGTTAAATAAAAGGTGATTTGTAACGTTTCGGATGCCGTGTCTGTTTGATTATTTGTTGATGAGTACTTATTTGATACATATATTGCTACTCCTCCTCCACGTTTCCCAACCCGGTCTTTACGAAATAAATGGTAATTCTCAATATAAAGAAAGGAATCCGGAATTGTTGGTGTTAGCCAAGTTTCCGAGATAGCAAGAATATCTATGCTAGTTTGTGTCATCAGCATTTTAATTTGGTCAAATTTTGATATTAAGCTACAGACATTGAGATGACATATTTTTAGTCCTTTAGCATTTCCAAGATTACTCACTGTTTTGGGGGTCTTCCAGTTTTGTTTATTTCTCTTGTTTCTATTTCTTAATGCATTGACAGCGCTGGAACCCCCGGCTCTAAGAACGTCACAAACAGGAGGGACAGTAGGCCGAGGCAACACAAACGGAAGAGGAATGATTTCCGGTGAGGGGGTGTTGGATGTAAATAGTCAGTCCCGTGGATAGTTCTGAACAGCGTGCTGCAAATTTGCAGCTAGCATTTGGCTACCCAGCCTGTTGGGGTGTACTCCATCATATCTAAAAAAGGCAAAATTGTTCCAAAACAAATTAAAATTATCAATAAAACCTATGTTGTTCGCTCTGCAAGCGGACTGGAGCCAGGTGTTAAGGCTGAGGGTTCGACTGAAGCGTGCCGCTCCCCTCAGCGTGGGCAGGGGGCCGGAAATAAAAACCGACTTTCCACAGTTATTTAAAAATTTAAAAAGGTCGTTAAAATCCTTTTTTGTCAGTTCAGACTGCTGACGAGCTATGTCATTTGATCCCACATGAACTATCACCCTGATTATGGAAGACGGGAGTGATGGCATCAGACCCGATAGCTTACCCAGGATGATAGGGACCGTAGCCCCGGGGAAGCAGTGTGTGGCTGCGTTAAAAAAGCGGAGGTTCCTGGTTATGGAGTCTCCCACTATTAACGTGGTCGGGGAGAAGAGGGGACGAGGAGATAACAAACCCGTTGAGGGTGTCCGGGCAAGCGGGAGTTGTGGCGAGTCAGTGACAGCAGCCACAGGGGGAGCGTTCATCACCGGCTCAGGGCAGGGAAGACATTCAGAGTGTCTGATCACTGCCTCCTTCAGGATCCTTCGCCGGGAAGCGGAGGTCAACGCATTGGATGAGGGCCGCTGATCTGGACGTACGGTGGAGCGGTGAGCCACCAGAGTGCCGCCAGGCTCCAGTAGCGGAAAGGCTGCAGTGTTAGGAGGTGCCGGAGCATCGACAGCCAGGACCGCAAAGCGGTTTGAGCAGTTTAGGTGAGGCGGTGAGGCAGCCCCGTTTGAGACTCTCCTGCGATCACGGACCACCACTTCAGTCCAGGGCGGCTGGTGGTTCGGAGTCGAGCAGGAAGAAGGCCGTGGCTGAGACGAGGGTTCCCATGGAATTGTATCCTGCAAGGCTGCGCCGAGAGAGGCAATCTTCTTGGTCTGCTCGAGAGCCACGTCCATATAGCTGGATAAAAGGGCATTTTTCCTTTTTAATTCATCCGAGAGCCGTCGGATGTCCTCCTCCAGGTCAGTGATTGTTTTACTCGCTTTATTAAATAGTAGTTCGTCCTCACCAGTCATGGTTGACATGGTGAAACTTGCGCTTGAACTGAAGAATCTGTTGAACGCTTGTACTACGGTCGAGGGTAAAAAAATGATAAAGAACTAAAATCGTACTAAAAAATAAAAATAAAAGTATAAAATGCTAAAATAATAAGACAATAAAATAACAGGACGATAAGAATAATAAAATAATATAAAATAATGATAAAATGCCAGAATCGAGCCGACTATGTCAAACTTCAAGCTCTGTCAAACTTCAAGCTCTGTCAAACTTCAAGCTCTGTCCCGCGCAAACTCTGTCCCACAATGCAATTTTGAGCTAATGCACCTGGCTTTACCTAATTGCACCTGGCTGCACCTGGCTTTACCTAATCAGCTGTTGGTGTTGCTGTGGTTACCATTCATAAAAGAGTCAACTCTATGGCTCTGGCAGCAGAACGTAGACAGCGTATTAATTTATAATGGTGATTAAAATGTTGCCAGCGCTACTTCATAGCCGGGCGGTATATACAAATTTATTGCCCACCCTCCAGCCAATCAGAATCGAGTATTTATCCAAGCCATGGTATAAGTGTAAATATGTGCTTCTAAGCTATAACCTCTATAAAATATTATAAAATATGTTTTTACACTGTATACTTTCTCAGCAAATGAATACACAAGGGGAAAGGGAAACCTTGAAGCACTAATACAGTACTATTGATGAACGTGCTCAATTGAATGACTTTGACTGGGTACCCTTTATATTTTACTACAGTCTATGCTTGCACAGCTCCGGGGTGAAGTTGCCCTTACATGCAGATTTCAGGATCAGATTTCCCAACCACAATTTTAACTTCAACCATGTTACGTCCCTATGTTTGTTCAGTGTAACAATAGTATAACGTGTTACGTCCCTATGCTTGTTCAGTGTAACAGTAGCATATACGTACCATGTTACGTCCCTATTCTGCCTCGTGGGTGTGACCCTTTAACTCCTTGGTTGGAAATTGCCGACACCTGTTGTGGATTTGCCTGGGAGCGTATGTATACTGAACAAAAATATAAACGCGACACTTTGATTTTTGCTGCAATTTTTTATGCGTCGAAATAAGAGATCAAAGATTTTTTTTGATGCGCACAAAGATCTTATTTCTCTCAAATTTTGCCCACAAATTTGTTTACATTGCTGTTGGCTAGCATTTGTCCTTTGTCAAGATAATCCATCTCCTGCTCAGGTGTGGCATATCAACATGCTGATTCAAAGCCATGATCACTACACAGGTGTTCCTTATGATGGGGTCAATAAAAGGCCGCCCTAAAATGTTGAGTTTTTGTTGTACAACACCATGCCACAGATGCCTCAAGATTTAAGAGATTGTGCAATTGGCATGCTGACTGCAGGAATGTCCTGTAGAGCTATTGCCAGAGTAATGAATGTTAATTTCTCCACCATAAGCCATCTCCAGCATCACTTCAGAGATTTTGGAAGTTCGTCCAACCGGCCTCACAACCGCAGACCACGTGTAACCACGCCAGCCCAGGACCGCCATCCGAATTCTTCACCTGCGGGATCGTCTGAGACCAGCCACACGGACAGCTGATGAAACAGTTGGTTTACACAACCGAAGAATTTCTGCACAAACTGTCAGAAATCGCCTCAGGGAAGCTCATCTGCGTGCTCGACGTCCTCACCGGGGTCTTGATTTGACTGCAGTTCGGTGTCACAACCGACGTGAGTGGGCAAGAGCTCACCTTCAACGGCCACTGGCACGCTGGAGAACGGTCCTCTTCACTGATGAATCGCGGTTTCAACTGTACAGGGCAGATGGCAGGCAGCGTGTATGGCGTCGCGTGGGTGAGCGGTTTGCTGATGGTGGTGGTGGGGTGTTGGTATGGGCAGGCATATCGTACAGTGCATTGTATCCATGGCAATTTGAATGCACAGAGATACCGTGATGAGATCCTGAGGCCCATCACCTAATTTTCAGCATGACACGCAAGGATCTGTACACAATTCCTGGAAGCTGAAAATGTCCCAGTTCTTCCACGGCCTGCATACTCACCAGACATGGCACCCATTGAGCATGTTTGGGATGCTCTGGACACGCGAATATCCAATAACTTCATACAGCTATTGAAGAGGAGTGGGACAACATTCCACAGGCTACAATCAACAATCTGATCAATTCTATGCGAAGGAGATGTGTCGCGTTGCATGAGGCAAATGGTGGTCACACAAGATACTGATTGATGTTCTGTTCATTACATGGTGCTTCTTTTTTGGGGGAATTTGTGACCAACAAATGATTATCTGTATCCCCAATCACATGAAATCAATAAAAGTGCCTAATGAATCTAATTCAGTTGAGTGATTTACATTTATTACTTTTGAACTCAATAAAATCTTTGAAATTGGTGAGTGTTGCATTTATATTTTTGTTCAGTGTATTTGCAGTGTTCTCTAGCTTGTTGGTCATTTCCACTCTGGGTCTTTTCCCTCTGGTTAACTTCATGCACGTCGCCAGCGTCGCTGTCGTGCAGAAGTTCAGTCTTAAATATTAGCCGACTGACTGGCGTTCGTTTCAGGTTGTATGCAGCGCTTACTGTACGGTAGTTTGTCGTAGTGTTGCCGTGCTGTGGGCGATGTTTCAGGTTGTATGCAGCGCTTACTGTACGGTAGTTTGTCGTAGTGTTGCCGTGCTGTGGGCGATGTTTCAGGTTGTATGCAGCGCTTACTATATGGTAGTTTGTCGTAGTGTTGCCGTGCTGTGGGGGTGCGCATTTGCTGGTTGTATTTCTGCATGATTCCCTGTTTTAAAAGCCAGTTTTGACTTTGCTTTGTGCGAGCATATCTGTTTTTGTATGCCGCTTTATTATGCAAATATGTAGCCAGACTATTTGTTTCCATAAGGAAGATTTCGATAGTAAGCTGCTTGGGAGGTGGTGGCTACTTTATCATGTTGTCGTCTGTCCAGTAGGGCTGGGCGATAAAACGATGTTGATAATTTTCGCGATAAAAACGTATGAGGTTTATTTTTGATAAAACTATCATTTGCGTCTGTTTCTTCTACTTACCCAAATACAACATGAACAGCCAATCAGAACTAGACTTGCACGATGCTGATGCGCTACCCACTCAAAACAACACTACTCAGGGTGTCCACGTGTGTTTAGCTGAGATAGGAATCAGTCACCGGCGAAATCAACTGAAAATGGTAGTTAGTAGGCGTTGGTTGCAAGGGGCCAAGACTGGGCTTTCGTTTTGAAGCTCACTTCCTGGTTGGGCTGGGAGCGACAATTGTGCCGTTGCTCACTAGCGCCACTGCGATTGGCTCCAGTATAGGTCTTTCACCATGTAAGTCAATGGCAGCAATGTGGTCAAAATACTCAGTCAATAAATTTTTCCCACAAAAAAATGCAATTGCAATAGGTGCCTTTCCTTCATCTAATGCCTCTGCATGTGCTGATTTTTTAAAATATTGTGTCGTTTGGACAGGGTATTAACATTTGTTCAGGACCAATCAGAGGGACAGGTTGAGTCCTCTTCGGCTCCACGGAGCAGACGCAGTTTGTACAAACTGGAGCTTAAATTATTTGTACAAACTGGAACGGAGCTTAGATTATTTTTATACAGTCTATTGTTGGTTGATTTTAACTTGTACAACGTTATGCAGAAATAATTTATGTATTGGATCAACGTTAGATGTCCAATAACAAATAAAGCGTCAACAGCAGGCGCACCTACCTTGCAAACCATCAGTACGGCTGAAAGTTATATTTCTCCTAGCTTGTGCTCTTATTGGTAACAGAACCATGATGGTAATAAAGTTAACTTCGCTAACGCTAGCTATCATAGCTGCCTACATCTGCTGCAGACAGCCCTTCTGAAGCCAGAAAAAATCTAACAGTAACTTTTCTTACTGTTCATAGTAAATAACAAAAAAAAACTTGGACAGGCAGTGTATGCGATAAAGCTTAAGGTTTAATCAAACCTTCACGACATTGTTTAAGTTGACTTACTCACGAGCAGGCGTCTGCTGGGTCCTAATGCTTATTTCATTATAAGTGAAATAATCAGAAGGGAAAATTAAAGCAGATAAATCTGTATTTATGGCCTAAGATAATTTGTGCATCTTTTTCCATTTTTTGCCTTGTTGAGGCATTTTATTACTGGATGTAAAGACATGTTGGTTCTACTGAATGCTTATGTCAATCTGTTGTTTCTAAAAAAAAACATAAATGAATACATTTTAAACCATAATGAACCTTCTGGTTTCTTCAGGGTTCATTTGGGTTTTGTTTTGTGGAGAACTTGGTTTTGTCCAATGTGTTATGTGGAGAACTTTGGTCGTTCTCAATTCGGGAAGGTTGGTAACAGTGGTTCCAATGCTTTCCAGTACAAAACTGCCAGCCATTGTGTCTCACTGTCCAAGTCTCTTTGGATTGTCGATTTCATGTTTGTCTTGTTTCTTGTTTGCTTATACTTCCTACACCTTTTTCCCTTTGTTTCATGTCTGTCTTTTGTGATATTTTAATAAGACAATTTTGTAACCGTTCCATTGTGTTTTAAATAATTTGTGTTGCAGCACATTCGAGTCAGGGTCGTAACAAACCATTATACAGGAAAAAGCAATACTGATCCTGAATCAGCGGCTAGGGGCTTCATATACTTTATATAACTTTATACACTGTAAAAAAAAAGGGTTACAAAAGGGTTCTTAGCAGAGTGGTAGGGTTCTATCTAGAACCGTTTTCTTCCAAAGAACCCTTTTTAGAAGGAAGGATTTTTCAAGGGTCCTTAGGAAGGCAAAGGGTTCTGGTTCTTTCTCCTCTTATACCCCTAAAGCGTGGAACAGCATACCGCTGTCTATTCGCATGTCAGAATCATTTGACATTTTTAGAAAGGATTTAAAAACATATCTGTTTAATTTAGCTTTTAAATAGAGACTCAAACCCAGCTCCCACAGTCTTTTTATTATCATGTTTTGATTCTTTCTGTTTTATTGTTTTGGTTTTTCTTTTATATTTTTACTGTAGTCCTTGGTGTAAAGTTTTGTGTGTTTTTATAGAATCTGAATTTATAGTTCTTATTGATCTGCTTAGATATGTTTATGTACAGCGCTTTGAGCTGCTTTTTGCATGAAAGGTGCTATATAAATAAAATAAACTTAAACTTAAACTTAGAACCCTTTTCACCTGAAGAACCCTTTTGGCAAAAAAGGGTTCTTAAGGAACTCTTTGGAAGGTGAAAGGGTTCTACATAGTACCACTTTTTACTATTTTTTCATATATGTATTGTGGCAACCGGCGGGGACGAAACCACAGAGAGGTGATAGATGGAAGGTATGTTAGGCTGAAGTGGAAGGCCGGCATGCCCATATTAGGAGTAGCTTAGGCGAAACAAGGTGGAGTAGAGAGAGAGAGAGAGAGAGAGAGAGAGAGAGAGTGAGTTTGGTGTATTGGAGGTATTGGAGAGAGAGAGATTTCGGGCTCTATTTTAATAAGCCAAACGCAATGGTGAACGCAAGAGTAATCGCTTGGCGGTATCGCTCTGAGGGCGTGTCGGCGAGAAATTTGGTAATTTCATGACGGCAATCTTGGCGCATCTGATGGCGGTATTGCTAAAAGGCTGGGTTTAAATGTCCAAGGTGTGTCTCTATGGTAGCCAATCAAATAGTTGTTCTCATGCTTTAAAAAAAAGCCAGTTGGAACGCAATCGCTCCATGCAATTTCATAATGAGCAACCCAAACGCACTGGACCGTCAACGACAAGAGCGATTTTCCGCACAGGAATCAGACATACTTGCAACAGACGTACAGGCTAGGACTGTAGTAATTTATGGATCACAATCCACACCACCTCGTCTCCCAGAAGTTCGGAAGGCACGGGAGGAGGTGGCGAATGCATTAATTAGCCTACATTAGGTGATGTAGGCATACTTATGATTCAAATGGTAGGCTTATGATTCAACTGTGTCAATGTGTAATTTATATATTATAGGCTATTGGCCTACATGATCGCAAGTTTCTTGTAAGCTGTCCTGTTTTATTCTAGTAGTTTAAATTAAAATTAATTAATAATAATTATAGGCTATTTGTTCATTAAATGGAAGTGTAATGTTGGCATCACCTATAGACACTACATAGAACTACATGACTAATAAGTTACCAAATTGCCAGTCTATTGCGTTTCCGCTAAGAGGTGGTTCCAGCTGATCATAACGCAATGGGTTTTCGTTGGTTCAAATTGTCACTGAGCCGAAAGTATTTTAGAACACGCCCCAGACAGCGCCACCCATCCCACTGCAGCGCAAGCGAAAGGATGTTATGTTGAGAATTTGTTGATCCTAGCGGTATTGCTGAGAAACGCCATAGCGCCAGGTTTAAGACGTTGATGCTGTCAACAAGCTTGCGTTTGACTATACCGTCCCCTTGCGCTGGTTTGAAAATAGAGCCCTTAAAGTGCTGTGTTTGATCTGTTTTTGTCAGGAGAAGTCTGCTGTGTGCCCGAGTCCTGGAACGTATGAGAACCCGCCCCGTTACCGACCCCCGCCTGTCCGACAACCCTCCGCCGACATCAGCCCTGGACCGTGTGAGAACCCGTCTTTGTGTACCGACCCCCGGCCTCGTACCCCGACTATTCTCCCGGATCACGGACTGGCTGACGCTCCCGCTAACCCCTACCTCTCTTTCCCCGCAAACAGCAATAAACTTGCGATTTAAATTGAATTGCCGCAGTGTGGACATTGCGATTATTGTTTTCAGTTACGTGAAAACTCCAACCGCCTCGGAGTTTGTCACAGTATATTGCAAAAATATTATTTTGTCTTCATTTTAAATAGGTGTCAATGTTAGTGTTAATGTACATCAGTGTTTAAACCTTAACATTAGCCTAGATGTCTCATCAGTAATCTGATATACAGCATCCATTTTAGAACACTTTGGGTGCAATTTTCAGGCTCTTACTCCAGTGCACTGTGCGCTATGACAGGCGGTGTGGTAAAAATGTGGCATGGAATATGGAATGGAATGCTCTGAGTCTACACATACAGTACACTCAGAGCATCCCATATTGCATGTCACACCGCTTGTCTTAGCACACATGAGTAAGAGCCTGAAAATTGCGCCCTTTGTTTTCATTCAGACTTGCTTCATTCTCAGCAGGACTTTCTTCAGTCAGGACTATTAACCTCAACATTGCAGCTGCTGGGAATCTAATCTAATTGTGAATTCAACTGTCTTAAATGTGTTGTTTTGTAGGCTTTGGGATTTTGGGTTTGTTTGCCTTGCATGAGGTCTTAGATCAGTAGCATAGTGATTAGTGAACAGAACTGAGTGACAGGTCTTGAATTCAAATCTAATCTACATCTCAGAATTTATTTCATGGTTTAAACATTTCTAGAGATGTTTATAGAGGATCAACCATTTCAAGTAGGTGTTGTTTAAAACACATACTTCAATTTGGGATGCAGTGCGATTTGACATCAATAACTTCAACGTCCTGCTCACTAACCATTATGCTACAGGTCTGAGTTCCATGTAGGTACCTAGTAAAAAACGAGCCTAGTACAAAATCACAAACACAAACCCAAATAAGCCATTTTTTAAATAATAATGACACTTACACACAGAGTGGCAGTGCATCACTAGGTGGGAATTGAACATGCAATCTTGTGGTTATTAGGCCTGTTCCTTAATTTACTGAGACACTGTCACCTCAACTCTGTACAACAAATGTTTGACTGTCAAAGACTGAACCCAAGTCTGAGAAGTTCAACTGAGAATGAAGCAAGTAAGAATGATAACAGTGTTTTATTAATGAATATTATAAATACTGAATTATTGAAAAAATATGAATGAATTACTAAATAAATATGAATTACTGAATAAATATGAATAATGTGAGGATCTCATTCTTACCCTCAAAAATAAATGTTTCCCAATATTTTAAACTGTATTTGTGAATGTTCGTACTTGTATCCAGGATCTCCTTTATCCTTTAAGTGTACATATTCTGCCTTACTTGGTATATTTGAATTAATTGATAAAGTCCAATCAATCAGGCATTTTTACCAAAGGGCACTACAATCTGCAGCAATACAAACTGAGCTGTTCACAGCTTGGCTCAACTAAGACATATCGATGCTAAATGTGTACAAGGCATTCAGCGGAGGTCCATTGTATTGGATCACTAGTGCTTTGAAAACAGATTATTGCATTGTAGCCGAGAGGTTAAGGCTGTGGCCTGGTAGCCAGAGAGCTGCTGGTTCAAATCCCAACATGGGCAATAAGGTAAAATTAACTGATGATGATGATTGTAGGGTTGCTGTCTGGTCAAGAAAAAAGAAAAATCTTTGTTAATTCAAAACAGAATACCTTGAATCGTGAAAAAATACACACACACATATATATATATATATATATATATATGCCAAAATGGCATTTGGTATTTTTAAGCAGTGCAGCCGCTTCTATACGTGACGTGTGTCCGTTCGTAGCATGAGATTTAGACCAATCAGGAGTAGCCCATGCGTCATGTGCACCGCTTACTTCACCACCTGGATGTGATTTTTCTACGTCAACCAGTTGTAAAAAAAATAAATCAATAAAAAATAAACATTAAAAAAGGCCAGAAAAACCCTTTTTGGCCCATTCATGTTTGCAGAAAGAAATTGATAGGTCAAAGCAATATGGTGCAGGCTCCACATAGCCAATCAGAGTCCTTTCATATCTGCAAACAGGAAGGGGTTATGGTGTATACACCATTAGGTCTAGGGCAGCGGTGTCAAACTCGTTCCATAGAGGGCCGAGTGTATGCAAGTTTTTTTCTAACCATGCTCTACACCAGCTGATTCCACAAATTAGTTCACCTCCTTGGTTAAAGAGATGAGCTAATTAGTGAAATCAGCTGGTGTAGGGCACAGTTGGAACAAAAACCTGCATACACTCAGCCCTCGATGGAATGAGTTTGACATCCCTGGTCTAGGAACTGAATTTGTGGGCCTCAGTGTGAGGATTGATTACTCCAACTGGACTTTCAGAGAAACAGACTGAGAAAAGGATTTTCAACTTGACTGAAGGTTATGTTTTCTGGATAAAAGGTAAGCTGTATGTATATTATATATACAGATATAGATGTATAGATGTATATCTCTTGGGTAGCCTAAGAATTGTGTGGTTCATGGTGCATTTTTTAAATTTAATGCTATTGTTTGTTTCCTGCTTTATATTTTTTTGAGACATAGATTATTTTAGCAACTGGACAGGCCAGGAGGTGTGTGTGCGTGCGTGCGTGCGTGCGTGCGTGCGTGCGTGCGTGCGTGCGTGCGTGCGTGCGTGCGTGCGTGCGTGCGTGCGTGCGTGCGTGCGTGCGTGCGTGCGTGCGTGCGTGCGTGCGTGCGTGCGTGCGTGCGTGCGTGCGTGCGTGCGTGCGTGCGTGCGTGCGTGCGTGCGTGCGTGCGTGCGTGCGTGCGTGCGTGCGTGCGTGTGTGTGTGTGCCAGTGGCTTGGTCTCTATTTCCAGCACTTGCGCACTTCACAGATTTATTTTCTTCCAGTTTCACATGTTCACATCCCCTATGTTGAGGATGTTATCAAGTTTCATATGGAAAAAATAAGTTAAATAGCATTTCACTGATGTTAAACTCTTGATAAAGTATTTGCACACCTGATTGCTCCTCCCTCTTACCTCATAGGGCTTCCCCACCTCATCCAACAACCCTCCTAGATTTCTAAATAAAATTGCTTGCTAAATAAAACTGTGTGCTTGCTATTCTATGTACATGGGGAATTGAACATGTCTTTGTAGAATTACTGCCCACTACTGCTAATAATATACATTAAAGAACTACGTAATAATAATGAAGAAAGTCCAAAATAATCATACACCAAAAGATATGGAGAGCCTCTCAAGATTCTAAATGGTTCTAGGTAGAACCATTCAAAATGAAAGGGTTATAGGTAGAACCCTTTGTAGATAGTTCTTGGTAGAACATTAGAAGACAAAAGGGTTATGGGCAGAACCCTTCATAGAGGATTCTAGGTAGAACCATTCAAAATGAAAGGGTTATAGGTAGAACCCTTTGTAGACGGTTCTTGGTAGAACATTAGAAGACAAAAGGGTTATGGGCAGAACCCTTCATAGAGGGTTCTAGGTAGAACAATTAGAAGATAAAATGGTTCTAGCCAGAACCCTTCATAGAGGGTTCTAGGTAGAACCATTGAAAGACAAAAGGTTATCAGTAGAACCCTTTACAGAGGTTTCTACCAAGAACCCTTTAACAGAGGGTTCTAGGTAGAACCCTTTCATAGAGGGTTCTAGGTAGAACCATTGAAAGACAAAAGGTTATCAGTAGAACCCTTTACAGAGGTTTCTACCAAGAACCCTTTAACAGAGGGTTCTAGATAGAACCGTTTCATAGAGGGTTCTATGTAGAACACTTCCAATGGGGTTCTAGGTAGAACCTTTCCAAGAAGGTTCTACCTAGAACCTAAAAAGGTTCCCCCACAGGGACATGCCAGAGAACGCTTTAAAGTTCTAGTTAGCATCAAATTTTTTTTAGAGTGTATATCATATATGTGAAGTTACTAAATTATCATACATCTGGCAACGCTGGTCCTTAGCGTTGTGTGCAACAGGAAGTGACATTCAGGATTTAAAAAAAAGATACATATAGAAGGACGTCTCTTAACAAGGGCAAAATGAGAATGGGAATCAAATGGTGTAAAAGAGCATTGAAAGAGGAACTAAAATGAAGCATTTCACTGGGACTCATTAAATACAAGGACTGTCATCCGGACCACAGAAGCTTTTTCATCTAAATTTAAAATGCTAATTGCTATGAATAGCTAATGTCCAACACCACCCCTATCATTATGGTATGGAAATTTCCACAGACTGAGAAATACAGTTTTTCTTATTTTGCTTAAAATAAATGTTTTAACTTTAACCCGTGTAACATGAAAAATGTGCAAGGATAGATTGGGTCATCTAATAAACACTGATATCTTTATTCCAAACAGGTGGCTCTGCATGAGACAAAAATGTCTCTCGACATCATCAGCAATCATCTTTAGCTTTTCCAAGTATAATTTCACAGAATCTCAGGATTGGGACTGAGTACAATCCACTGTTATTTGTCTGTTTCTCTCTAAAATATTGAAATGATAAAGGAATGTGGATCCTGCTTTTTAATTTATTTCTGTAGCCAAATTTGTAACATCCTAAACATTCAACATTGTGCAATATTATACAATATTTTCTCAGTATGCTGTTTACAAATTTCCATTTTGACAGTGAATCCTTTGCCTGGACATGTTATATAGTGTAGATATGTAGAGTTTGAGCTTGGGGGCTTTGGGTCTGTAGATCTGAGCTGGCGGCTTTGGGTCAGTAGATCTGAGCTGGGGCTTTGGGTCTGTAGATCTGAGCTCTGGGGCTTTGGGTCTGTAGATCTGAGCTGGGGGTTTTGGGTCTGTAGATCTGAGCTCTGGGGCTTTGGGTCTGTAGATCTGAGCTGGGGGTTTTGGGTCTGTAGATCTGAGCTCTGGGGCTTTGGGTCTGTAGATCTGAGCTGGGGGCTTTGGGTCAGTATATCTGAGCTTGGGGGCTTTGTGTCTGTAGATCTGAGCTCGGGGGCTTTGGGTCTGTAGATCTGAGCTGGGGGTTTTGGGTCTGTAGATCTGAGCTCTGGGGCTTTGGGTCTGTAGATCTGAGCTGGGGGGTTTTTGGGTCTGTTGATTTGAGCGGGCGGCTTTGGGTCAGTAGATCTGAGCTGGGAGTTTTGGGTCAGTAGATCTGAGCTGGGAGTTTTGGGTCTGTAGATCTGAGCTGGGGGCTTTGGGTCAGTATATCTGAGCTTGGGGGCTTTGTGTCTGTAGATCTGAGCTCGGGGGCTTTGGGTCAGTAGATCTGAGCTGGCGGCTTTTGGTCAGTAGATCTGAGCTGGGGGTTTTGGGTCAGTAGATCTGAGCTGGGGGTTTTGGGTCTGTAGATCTGAGCTGGGGGATTTGGGTCTGTAGATCTGAGCTGGGGGATTTGGGTCTGTAGATCTGAGCTGGGGGCTTTGGGTCTGTAGATCTGAGCTGGGGGCTTTGGGGCTGTAGATCTCTAATGTCTAATAGTTGGAGACTGTGGCCTCATTTGACTCTCATGGGATTGGCTAGTTCCTTCTGTACCTGCTCCCCCTGGTGACCCTGCTCTTGTGAGGTCCCTGAGTGCTGAGCTTTGCTGCACCTGTTGGGCTGTCACACGCCGGGAAAACATGACGCATTTAAACTGCGGCAGCCAGACAGAGCGACAGCCTTGGTGCAGTCTGGGAGAAGTGGCCCCACCTGGCTGTGCTGCTCACTAATGGCATTTCTGAAGTTCAGCTCAGAGATTGTTCTGGAATTGTCTGGGGAACTGACTCCAATTTCAGTGTGAAGAGAGAGATTCAGTGTTTGGCCGACAGGAAGAGGCTTCTCAACGCACCGCCAGTGTTTGCGTTTGGAGGAGTGATGACAGTGTCACATGCCCCTAACATTGTGCCACTCCATCCCTAACGTTCTGCCCCTAACATCCCACACCTGCCCCAGCCTCAACCAAACACTCCATCCCACACCTGCCCCAGCCTCAACCAAACACTCCATCCCACACCTGCCCCAGCCTCCACCAAACACTCCATCTCACACCTGCCCCAGCCTCAACCAAACACTCCATCCCACACCTGCCCCAGCCTCAACCAAACACTCCATCCCACACCTGCCCCAGCCTCAACCAAACACTCCATCCCACACCTGCCCCAGCCTCAACCAAACACTCCATCCCACACCTGCCCCAGCCTCAACCAAACACTCCATCCCACACCTGCCCCAGCCTCAACCAAACACTCCATCCCACACCTGCTCCAGCCTCAACCAAACACTCCATCCCACACCTGCCCCAGCCTCAACCAAACACTCCATCCCACACCTGCCCCAGCCTCAACCAAACACTCCATCCCACACCTGCCCCAGCCTCAACCAAACACTCCATCCCACACCTGCCCCAGCCTCAACCAAACACTCCATCCCACACCTGCCCCAGCCTCAACCAAACACTCCATCCCACACCTGCCCCAGCCTCAACCAAACACTCACATGGAAATTGTGAAAAACAAGTTAGGGTCAGATGTCCTATGACTATTGCAACTAGTTTCAGACGCAGATGTGATTTATTCCAGAAACATCCGTCTTATGTATCAAACAGCCGCATGGGGCTGGAATTGCAGTTTGCCTGTCATCTTGAGTCATCGCAGGTGCGCTTCTGTCCTTAATGCATTTAAGGGAGGATTGCGCAAATAACAGGTGATGATATGAGTGTGGCTGATTATGTATTCTCTAGTATTTACTAAAGTTCACATAATTAACGAGGGTCGATATTTATCTCACTATTTAAAGAAATCATCAAATGTTTCAAATTAAGCAGTCACGCCATAAATAATTACTTTCCTGGAATAAATAAGACGACCTCAAACCTCTCACACAACGTTCCCATTCAATACTGACCATTGTTAAGCTCCTTCCAACATCTTGATCGTGCCAATTGACAATTGTTACCACAACTGGAATATCACACTGTAAAAAAAAATCCTATTTTTACAAGATAAACAATGCAAAATATACATACCATTCACAGTTTTTAAAATGAAAGGATAAATACAGTAAAATTACAAATTCTCAGTTAAAAAAACATATGTATTGACGGCAATTAACATTTTATGTGGGGAAAATGTGAAACCCCTTAAATTTATGGTGGTCCTATGTTTTTTAAATATCTTAAACATTTAGATAAGTTATTTAAATTATGTTAACCTCATTCAACTACAGAAAATTAGTAATTTTACAGGTTTTGTGTTTTCAGAAGCTACACAGCACAGTTTAACAGGAAGTGCAGCTGGATGCTTCAGGAAGTGCCTGTCTCCTGGGAGATACCCTCCTGTCTTCCAGGCAAGATCAGCTGGCTCAGCCCAAAGCCTCTTTAGTCACTAATACCTGGTTATTATGCTGCTGGCCATGGTTATTGTGTTATGTAATTTATATGATTAGTTTATAAAATGTTCATTAAATGTGGGTGGGGTGGTAAATTAATTTTGTTTGCCTAGAGTGGTGAAAGGCTGATGGCTGGTTCTGCCTTCTAAGCAGTTACAATGATGTTAATAATTAACAATTATGATTAATAGCAATAATAAATTATTAAAGTGGGCAATCCTTTAATGAGCAATGTAAATATATGTCGTCTTAAATGAGTTACACCAGGACGCAATTGGGAACACCTAATGATGTAAGTGAAGTCAGCAGAACACACATTAACGCCTCATTCTTCAACAGTCTCTCAACCTCTGCGTACCACACAGGAACATGTCTGAGAATTGTAGACAGGAAAACGGGTGTAAATCTGATAATGTGATACTTGCCTTTTCTACTCAATGACTATTTGACTTGAAATGTTGGGACAATAAGAGCCACAGCCACCGTAACGCTATAAGAGCCACAGTCACCGTAACGCCATAAGAGCCACAGTCACCGTAACGCTATAAGAGCCACATTCACCTTAACGCTATAAGAGCTACAGTCACCGTAACGCCATAAGAGCCACAGTCACCGTAACGCTATAAGAGCCACAGTCACCGTAACGCTATAAGAGCTACAGTCACCGTAACGCCATAAGAGCCACAGTCACCGTAACGCCATAAGAGCCACAGTCACCGTAACGCTATAAGAGCCACAGTCACCGTAACGCTATAAGAGCTACAGTCACCGTAACGCTATAAGAGCCACAGTCACCGTAACGCCATAAGAGCCACAGTCACCGTAACGCCATAAGAGCCACAGTCACCGTAACGCCATAAGAGCCACAGTCACCGTAACGCTATAAGAGCCACAGTCACCGTAACGCCATAAGAGCCACAGTCACCGTAACGCCATAAGAGCCACAGTCACCGTAACGCTATAAGAGCCACAGTCACCGTAACGCTATAAGAGCCACAGTCACCGTAACGCCATAAGAGCCACAGTCACCGTAACGCCATAAGAGCCACAGTCACCGTAACGCCATAAGAGCCACAGTCACCGTAACGCTATAAGAGCCACAGTCACCGTAACGCCATAAGAGCCACAGTCACCGTAACGCTATGAGCTACAGTCACCGTAACGCCATAAGAGCCACAGTCACCGTAACGCCATAAGAGCCACAGTCACCGTAACGCCATAAGAGCCACAGTCACCGTAACGCCATAAGAGCCACAGTCACCGTAACGCCATAAGAGCCACAGTCACCGTAACGCCATAAGAGCCACAGTCACCGTAACGCTATAAGAGCTACAGTCACCGTAACGCCATAAGAGCCACATTCACCGTAACGCCATAAGAGCCACAGTCACCGTAACGCCATAAGAGCCACAGTCACCATAATGCCATAAGAGCCACAGTCACCGTAACGCCATAAGAGCCACAGTCACCGTAACGCCATAAGAGCCACAGTCACCGTAACGCCATAAGAGCCACAGTCACCGTAACGCTGCTGGAACAGTATTGTACTACTTCTCTGGTTGTGTGCTATAATGATTGAGCTCCAGTCCAACCTGAGATTTGTCCAATGTCAGCCTTTTGTATTCAGGTGTATCAACTAAATTTTTAGTGCATTTCAAACAAGAGTTTTATAATTTGAGAATGAGAGTTTTATGGAAATTAATTGAATATGTATTTGTTGGCATTATGTGATTTTAAATTTCAGACAAATATCCAAATATTTGGATATTGTCTTTCATCCTTGTATGGGAATTTCACTCTGCATATCAGTATCCATAAAGCCATCTTCCATTGGGTTCCATGGTAACAGTGGGTCAGGTATGATTTCACATAGTGATGGGGTTCCATGGTAACAGTGGGTTCGGTGTGATTTCACATAGTGATGGGGTTCCATGGTAACAGTGGGTCAGGTGTGATTTCACATAGTGATGGGGTTCCATGGTAACAGTGGGTCAGGTGTGATTTCACATAGTGATGGGGTTCCATGGTAACAGTGGGTCAGGTATGATTTCACATAGTGATGGGGTTCCATGGTAACAGTGGGTCAGGTGTGATTTCACATAGTGATGGGGTTCCATGGTAACAGTGCCATATGGGGCTCATACAGGACCATGGATCAGGCTGACCTGAGGAGTTTCCTCTAGCTTGTAAGATCATTATTGCAGCCACTTTAATGCTCATGCATTTTAATGTAGTCCTTTTCTCTTTTTTATATGTGTTGCCCCGGAGGATTTGCTGATTGGTGGGTGTTTGAAAATGCAGCTGAATTAAACAATTCATGGAAATGAGAGAAATCACTTGTTCGGTCTCTGTTTACATTTTCATTACACCTGAACGTTTGATACATTTTAGGCAAACATCCCACATGGCCTCACTGCTATAATTGTTTATTTGTCCGCATTGCAGAAGAAAAAAGAGATGAATAAACGATTTGAATATCATGTTGTGAGTTTTAATTAGAAAGCGCAGAGACAAGCTTATCAAAGCCCTCATTTGTGCTCTTCTTTGTAATGTGTCCAAAATATTTTCTGCTATAAAAATAGCTTACAAGGATATCTCTAATAACCAGGGAAATAGTGTTTTATTCACTGTGAGAAATCCATCATTTCCATGGGGTATGTGCCTTTAGAGATGGGAGAGGCAGTCTGATGACTCTATCCCACAAACTTTAAACTAACACTTCAGATTTTCTGCTTTTTTTATCAATCACACTCAAACCAAGCCTCCCCTCATGTAGAATCATGTGTTGTATGATCTCTGTGTTTTATAATCATGTGTTTTGTTTGATCTTGGTGTTCTTCAATCTTGGTGTTGTATGATTATGATGTATGGTCATGTATGATCATGGTGTTGTATAATGTCATTGTATGATTATGGTGTTACATGTCGTATGATGTGAATGATGTGTGATTGTATGATTATGGTGTTACATGTCGTATGATGTGAATGATGTGTGATTGTATGATTATGGTGTTACATGTCGTATGATGTGAATGATGTGTGATTGTATGATTATGGTGTTACATGTCGTATGATGTGAATGATGTGTGATTTGGGAACTGGGGCTCATGTTCTTGCATTATTGAATGTGTTTAACAGGACGGGATGAGCAGGACGGGATGGGCTGGACGTGCCTGCTTTTCTTGTCACTCAACTGATGTAATTGTCAGCCAGTCAAATTTAATTTAATGTGGTGCTCTATACACAGTGTGCCCAGAATGCATTTAAAAGCAGTTACGTATAGCAGATATCATTTAACAGTGCTGCTTTGCCAATAGCTACCAAATAACCTGGAGACAGCTTGTTATATTCATAAAATTATATTCATAAAATTACATGTAAATAAATAGAGATAAAAATTTTGAAAGGTATGTGGATTGTTCCCTCCAATTATTAACCCGAATATATTGCCTGTTTGGTACTAATTGTTCTGTTTTACTCATTTGTCAGCTTTCCCTGAACGGTTTCTGATGGAAAGAGTCAGTATGACGAGAGCGCAAGTCTATACCAAGCTATATCTAGCGCACCGGGACTCAACAACCCTCCATTTACAAAAAATCAGATACTGATACCTGATCGCGTTGCAGTTATTACCTAATCACATATGAGGTATCTATGAGATCAGGATTACTTTGTGGGCTAGGCTAGCCAATGGAAATGGGTCCCGTCTGGTTTTAGTGTAAGCAAGCTGACATAGTTTTCTATTTAATCAGGTATTTAATCAGGTTAGCTAGCTTGCTAACAACTGGGGATGTAATGATACACTCAACTAACGGTGTGATTCATCTGACGATCCAGTGACAGGTCTCAAAGAAGTAGTTTTATAGTTTACCTTTGATGTTATATTTACTTAGATACAGTTGAAGTCAGAAGTTTACATACACTTAGGTTGAAGTCATTAAACTCATTTTTAACCACTCCACAGATTTCATGTTAGCAAACTATAGTGTTGGCAAGTCAGTTATGACATCTACTTTGTGCATGACACAAGTAATTTTTCCAACAATTGTTTACAGACAGATTATTTCACTTTTAATTCACTATCACAATTTCAGTGGGTCAGAAGTTTGCATACACTAAGTTGACTGTTCCTTTAAACAGCTTGGAAAATTCCAGGAAATTATGTCATGGCTTTAGAAACTTCTGATAGGCTAATTTACATTATTTGAGTCAATTGGAGGTGTACCTGTGGATGTATTTTAAGGTCTACCTTCAAACTTAGTGCCTCTTTGCTTGACATCACAGGAAAATAAAAAGAAATCAGCTAAGACCTCAGAAAGAAAATTGTGGACCTCCACAAGTCTGGTTCATCCTTGGGAGCAATTTCCAAATGCCTGAAGGTATCACGTTCATCTGTACAAACAATAGTACGCAAGTTAAAACACCATGGGGCCACGCAGCCACCATACCGCTCAGGAAGGAGACGCATTCTGTCTCTTAGTGATGAACGTGCTTTGGTGCGAAAAGTGCAAATCAATCCCAGAACAACAGCAAACGACCTTGTGAAGATGCTGGAGGGAACAGGTACAAAAGTATCTATATCCACAGTAAAACGAGTCCTATATCGACATAACCTGAAAGGCTGCTCAGCAAGGAAGAAGCCACTACTCCAAAACCGCCATAAGAAAGCCAGACTACAGTTTGCAACTGCACATGGGGACAAAGATCTTACTTTTTGGAGAAATGTCCTCTGGTCTGATGAAACAGAAATTGACCTGCTTGGCCATAATGACCATTGTTATGTTTGGAGGAAAAAGGGTGAGGCTTGCAAGCCAAAGAACACCATCCCAACCGTGAAGCACGGGGGTGGCAGCATCATGTTGTGGGGGTGCTTTGCTTGTGGGGGGTGCTTTGCTGCAGAAGGGATTGGTGCACTTCATAAAATAGATGGCATCATGAGGAAGGAAAATTATGTGGATATTTTGAAGCAATATCTCAAGACATCAGCCAGGAAGGTAAAGCTTGGTTGCAAATGGCTCTTCCAAATGAACAATGACCCAAATCATACTTTGTGGCAAAATGGCTTAAGGACAACAAAGTCAAGCTATTGGAGTGGCCATCACAAAGTCCTGACCTCAATCCAATCGTAAATTTGTGGGCAGAACTGAAAAAGCGTGTGCGAGCAAGGAGGCCTACAAACCTGACTCAGTTACACTAGTTCTCTCAGGAGGAATGGGCCAAAATTCCAGCAACTTATTGTGAGAAGTTTGTGGAAGGCTACCTGAAACGTTTGACCCAAGTTAAACAATGCTACCAAATACTAACAGAGTATATGTAAACTTCTGACCCACTGGGAATGTGATGAAATAAAAGCTGAAATAAATAATTCTCTCTACTATTATCCTGACATTTCACATTCTGAAAATAAAGTTGTGATCCTAACTGACCTAAGACAGGGAATGTTTATGAGAATTAAATGTCAGGACTGTGAGAAACTGAGTTTAAATGGATTTGGCTAAACAAATTTTGCCAACAATTGTTTACAGATAGATTATTTCACTTTTAATTCACTATATCACAATTCCAGTAAGTCAGAAGTTTACATACACTAAGTTGACTGTGCCTTTAAATTTCTAATATTTAGTTGCATATCCTTCGCATGCCATGACTTCCTGATGTCTGTGACCCAACAACATCAAAAGACTCTTGATATCTTATTTTCTGGTACTCTTACAAGCGATACTATAATGTCTCTGCATTTGAATGGATCTCTTTGGGAATTGGGGGGTGGGACTAGATTTAGCTGTGAATTATGCTGGAATCGTATGGAATACATGATTGGTAAAATGGCTGTAAGTCATCAAGGGTCTGAGGTATCAAACGGACCTTGAACCATCACTTTGCTGCCAGTTATGCAGTAGATATGGTTCACTTTAAGGGTTGTTTCTCCTGACAAATTTTCTTATTGAACTCTATGGAAAAATAAGTCTGGAGAAGAAACCCTTCAAGTCATCCATCCATATCTACTGTATTTCTGGCAGCAGCGTGATGATTTAAGGCTTGTTTGATATGTCAGACCCTTGATGACTTACAGCCATTTTACCAACCATGTATTCCATACATGTTCCAGTGTAATTTAGAGCTAAATCTAGTCCCACCCCTCAATTCCCATAGAGATCCATTCAAATGCAGAGACGTTATAGTATCACTTGTAAGAGTACCAGAAAATAAGATATCAAGAGTCTTTTGATGTTGTTGGGTCACAGACATCAGGAAGTCATGGCATGCAAAGGATATGCGACCAAATAGTAAAAATTTAAAGGCACAGTCAACTTAGTGTATGTAAACTTCTGACCCACTGGAATTATATATAGTGATATAGTGAATTAAAAGTGAAATAATCTGTAAACAATTGTTGGAAAAATTACTTGTGTCATGCACAAAGTAGATGTCCTAACTGACTTGCCAACACTATAGTTTGCTAACATGAAATCTGTGGAGTGGTTTAAAATTAGTTTTAATGACTTCAACCTAAGTGTATGTAAACTTTTGACCACAACTGTATAGACTATTTTATCCACTAAATTTGCTAGCCGAAAACAATGTATCTAGTCTTTAGCCAACGTATATATCATCAGATAGCAATGCTTTCACCTCCAAGTTAGAACCAGTCATGGTAAAACACGTTATTTACCGCGTATTCACAGAAATGCATTTTGTGAATGAATGAGTGAGCTCTCGCGATTACGTTCACATTGCACTTCAGGAGTGAGGGCAGGCTTTTCGGGCTCCTGCTGTGGGTCTTTTAAATATTCTGTAGGAAGCTTGTGTATCTGCAGCCTACTTTTAAAACTATTAAACTAAATACAATTTAAAAAAACAAAACAATGTGTTATAGGTGAGTTATGAGCCGCGGTATGCCTGTTTTGATTTTTGGTACGAACTGTCAGCTGTTTTCGGTAAATTGGATTTTTATTTTTTTGCACCCCTGCTAACAACAGCTTCTTCTCCATGCAGAAGCTCAAAGAACTGATCTATTATCTAATGATGATAAAATATGTTTTAACTACTGTTTTTAGGTTTATCAGTATGTTTTTTGATTGGTTGCTGTTCATAAGGTTCATCCCTTACCGTATCCAGTTTTCTTGAAGCTTCTAGCTATTGAGTGTGTAGTGTTTAAATGCACCCTTTGATATTTTACATTACATTACATTATAGTCATTTGGCAGACGCTCTTATCCAGAGCGACGTACATAGTGCATTTTCAAACTAGGAACAAGTGCGTTAAAATGACCCTAAAAGGTAAATACAAATTCAAATACCAGGCGTAGTCAGTATGATTTTATTTATTTATTTTTTGGGGGGGGGGGGGGGGGGGGGGGGGGAACCACACAATATTGATGATTGGCGTGTACAACAGTAAGCCAATAAGTAACCTTACAAGTATTAACTAGAAGCTTGAACCACTTAAACAGGGATTCATAAAACACAATATAATGTTACGGCAGCTGTGCCTCAGTTTATAGAAGATAAAGCAACAGATAAAGCAACAGATAAGACTGAGATAATAAATACATATTCTTTCAGTTTGGTTAGTAACATGATATCAGAAAGAAAACTTTTCTTAATGATAGTGTTTTTGCAGTGTTCACTTCAGGCAATTTTTTTATATTGCTAGGATTGAACATTTTTACATTTGTCAAGAACAATACAAAAGCACTATATCCCATTATCTGTGTAAAAAAGCGAATCAGGTTCAAAAACTCTATTTTTGATCATCCATCCAACAGAAATGTCTTTCAACAAATTGAAAGGTCAAGTTGTCTGTGTTTCAGAAATGTAAGAGTCATGTTTATGGGACATTGTATTGCTGAATAATGTGAAAAAAACATTAATTTTGTCATGCAGTTAATAAGGGTTTCACTTATTGATTTTGCTATCAATAGTTTTTGATGTGGACAATTTATGAAAGTTCTCATTGCTTACCATTTTGTTTAGGAGAACAGTGGCCACATGCATTTGAGGGTAAAGTGTTAAATGTTAAATAAATTTGAGGGTAAAGTGTTAAATGTTAAATGAATTGGCGGGCAAAGTTTTAAATGTAGAATATACTAGTATTAAACCCAGAATAAGATCAAGTTCAGGGTGTGTTGAACTAAGATTCAGTGTTCAAACATAAGTTATATATTTTATTTAGGTCACAACCAGAATATATTTATTCAGGAAGCCAGTGGAGGGAGAGGCATATACCAGGCTCATGTTTGGGCTGACTGCACAGGAGACCAGCAGCAGGGGCCTGACCCGAACCCTAACCCTAACCCTAACCCGAACCCTAACCTAACCAGCCTAGAGACCAGTAGAGAGAGCAGCACAGGGCACAGTCAGTCTGTGCAGAAAGCTAACACAGGGCACAGTCAGTCTGTGCAGAAAGCTAACACAGGGCACAGTAAGGTTGTACAGAAAGCTAACACAGAGCACAGCCAGGCTGTGCAGAAAGCTAACACAAAGCACAGCCAGGCTGTACAGAAGGCTAACACAGGGCACAGCCAGGCTGTGCAGAAAGCTAACACAGGGCACAGTTAGGCTGTACAGAAAGCTAACGGAGCACAGTTAGGCTGTACAGAAAGCTAACACAAAGCACAGCCAGGCTGTGCAGAAGGCTAACACAGGGAACAGCCAGGCTGTGCAGAAAGCTAACACAGGGCACAGTTAGGCTGTACAGAAAGCTAACAGAGCACAGTTAGGCTGTACAGAAAGCTAACACAAAGCACAGCCAGGCTGTGCAGAAGGCTAACACAGGGCACAGCCAGGCTGTGCAGAAAGCTAACACAGGGCACAGTTAGGCTGTGCAGAAAGCTAACACAGGGCACAGCCAGGTTGTGCAGAAAGCTAACACAGGGCACAGCCAGGCTGTGCAGAAAGCTAACAGAGCACAGTTAGGCTGTACAGAAAGCTAACACAAAGCACAGCCAGGCTGTGCAGAAGGCTAACACAGGGCACAGCCAGGCTGTGCAGAAAGCTAACACAGGGCACAGCCAGGCTGTGCAGAAGGCTAACACAGGGCACAGTCAGGCTGTGCAGAAAGCTAACACAGGGCACAGTTAGGCTGTGCAGAAAGCTAACACAGGGCACAGCCAGGCTGTGCAGAAAGCTAACACCGTCAGATGGTGGTAGTTGATGTTAGTCCCTGGCATGGTAGCAAACTCAATCTCATCTGGAAGACCTGACCTGCAATCTTCAAAGTGAGGTTGGGCTTTTAAATTCAATTACAGCTGTTGCTCTACTAGAAAAAGATACCATCCTGTGTTCTGGGTTTTAGTCCAGCTAAAAGCAGGTATAATTGCGATAATGGGGGTAATTTGTAAGAGAAGCTCCTTTGATGTGCTGCTGTGCTTTCTTTTCCATTTTAAAGGGTCAAATAACCTGGTTTCCCTCTTATAGGGAACTAGCTGCCCACTGCAACCTGACAAGCTACCTTTAGCAGGAGCTGCTAAAATTGCCTTCTCTCCGCTCGGCCTGCCCAAGACTGTAATGAAGCTCCCTGCAGTGAGAGAGCCTGGAGACAGCCAGCCTCCCCGGTAAACTCCCGTTGCAGTATCCATTTCTGCACCCCCAAACTCCGCAAAACCTAATAAAACAAGATGAAAGCCGGCATTGAAAGTCAATACAAAATTTTCAATGGTCTCCTCTCCAGGGAATGAAGAAGAATTGAATCATAAATATTGGCTGTCAGCCTGGCAGTCTCAGGGTTATCAGCAGAGCTATTGATTAGGCCTTGCACACAATTCCTGCCTTTAATTGCATTTTTCTGTGATTAGCGGACTGCGCATTTTTAACGTGAGATCAAGATTTAGTCACTGTTACTGCCGAGCTCTTCAGGGGATGTTTCTCTCTTGCTGTAAAATGCACGACACCTTTTCTGTACGCTGTTAGAAATTAAATTGATAATTTGCTTGCAAAAAAGCAATATGCATCTGTTAAACTGTACAGTAAGCAAAATTTCAAATCAAAGTCTCAGATTTATATTTTAAAAGAAGATCTGCAGCACATATTTCAAAAATCTAAGTGCGCACATTATGAAACTATATACTGTAAAATACATTCTGCAATAAATACACGCACTGTCACATCATATCTCAGATCTCATATTTACCCATTAGCTATTTCACATCTTTATGGAACATGGTGCCTCTTTTATAAGGAGTAATACGAGAATAGGAAACATTGCACAGCTCAAAACTCTCATTTATTCCTTGTTTTCAGTAGAAACTATGTGATATTTTTTATATTCTGCATTTTCGCATCTCCAGGAAACATGGTAATTATGGCTTTTGTACAGTGTCATAATTTAGATTAATTGGGCTTGTACCCGTCCTTGGGGGAACTTTATTTAGATTGTTTGGGCTTGTACACATCCTTGTGGGGATCTTTATTTAGATTATTTGAGCCTGTACTTATCCTTGGGGTGGGTTTTTATTTTGATTAACTGGGCTTGTACCCGTCCTAGGGGGATCTTTATTTAGATTATTCGGGCTTGTACCCATCCTTGGGCATGCTGTACAGCTCTGTGGGTATATGTAGACACACAGACTTGTTTGTAAGACTTGGGCATGCTGTACAGCTCTGAGGCGGCTGGCTTTGTATTCTTGTCACACCCCTTTGTTTTGGAGTTTGTTCCTTTAACACCTGAAGGTAGGAAGAGGAGCTTGATGTTGCGCTATGAATATTAAACTCATAAGCAACAAACTATTGTTATGCCCTGTGTTAGGAAGCAGGGCATAATAATAATAATAGAAATAATGCCTCCTAGTCGATAGTTATCAATAAAAATTAATAACACTCATTTAGTGGCATGGCG
The DNA here is from genome assembly GCA_029718625.1 of Synaphobranchus kaupii. NCBI lineage: Eukaryota > Metazoa > Chordata > Actinopteri > Anguilliformes > Synaphobranchidae > Synaphobranchus > Synaphobranchus kaupii. The sequence goes on from CM056376.1 coordinate 16,304,245, forward strand.
GCTGTGCACTGGGAATGGTGGCTGGTTCAGGAAATTGGGATGATGCCTTATATCCTGATTGGGTGCCGGTCAGTGATTGGGGGGAGGGCCTGTCTTGTTAAAAGGGCCAAGATGGTGGGCAGCGAGAGGGGGGTAAATGTACCTGTGCTTGGTCTGCTGACGTGACGACTGACAACCCCCTTTGTTTCCCGACCAGGCTGTAGTGTTGATCCTCGGTTCACGATACCGCTATGCTTAACCAAGAGAAACTAGATTTTAAACTAAACTAAACTCGAAAACGAACGGACACGGAGCTCTTCGCTGACAGAGCGACGGCTTGGGCTAGCCCCGGAAAACCGGTGAAGCGACCTGGAGGAGGTAAGTCCCAGTTTCCTCCCAGTTTCACCATTTCAGGCCAGCCGCCTCCTGTTGTAAGCGACTTTCTAGCCCTAGACAAAACGTGACCGCAACAATTGGGGGCTCCGTCCGGGATCTGAGTATCAAGCTGTTTGGTTAGTAGATAGCTAGCCAAACAGGTAGGGTCCTTTTGTGGGTAAGCTAGTTCTGTAAGCCACGTTTGCTAGGTGGGTAGTGTGTCTTCCTAGCTAACTAACGAGTTATTTAATTTAACTGTTAGATTAGGCTTACAAATACAAGCAAGTAACAACGTTAGGAGTTAGGTTTCTCTGGGAGCATATTGTGGACAGTTATCGCATAGGTTAAATTTATTTGACTTAGTAGTAGGTAACCCAAATTGTGGTGATCGTCATTAATGCAGTGTTGATTGTTTGGGGTATTGAACGCGTTTAATTTGGCTGCAGGCTGACGGAGCGGCATTAGCCAGCCTCTTTGGGGAGGTAGTTGAGCCTTAAGGCTAGATAAGGGAGTTTATTTTTGTTTTGTAAATTCGCGGTGTGTGTTCCGCCTGCGTGCTGCCAAGTTTATTAGCGTTTTGGGGTGTCAGCGATTGAGAGCCTATTAAATTATAGGATTGGACGTACTAGGTATAGGTTTGTATGTTTAATTTTTGGCTGCTGTTGGTCTTACAGTAGCGTAGTGTCGTATAACGCATAGAAGAGTTGAGATGTGTTGTCTCCTCTTCGGTAATTGCTGATTTGTTTGGTCCCGTGTTCGGTGGGGCGTGGCCTTTGTTTGACGTTTTGGGGCGTCAGGGGCCCTCCGCGTACTACGTTGGGTACCTCGTTGCAGCAGGCCTATTTGAGTGCTTGGTATATGCACCCTTTTTTTTCTCTCTTTGGTATTGGTTGGCAATATAGGACCTGTCTGCCTAGTGGAGGCACTAGTTTCGCCTCAGCTTTGTGTTCTCTCCTGAAGGGTCTCTGGTCTCGGCTCTGGTATACATATATATTGGGTATATGTGTATATATATATTTTTTTTTTCCCTCCCCTCCTGTGTGTGGTTGTTCATATTGATTTTGAAATGTCCAGTGACGGGCAGGAAGTGATGGAACAGTCTGTGGTGGAGATGGCATTACCCACCCGCCGCAAGTTCCGACAGCTCACTAAAGATCAGTTGGTGCGTTTAGCAGCAGAGCAAGAGGTGGAAGTACCAGAGGGTATACTGAAACCTGCTTTAGCTAAACTTATTATGGCTACGCTGGACTTGGAAGAGTGGTGGGCAGATGATGAGAGAGAGAGGGCTGTTGCAGAGAGGGAAGGGGTACTTCGGGCAGAGAGAGAAGAGCGTGAGTCCCGGGAGCGATTGGCTCAGTTTGAGGTGGAACGAACTAGGGCTGCTAAGGGGATTGCCACCTTGGAGCCTCGTTTCGACGTGCGCTCTGCTATATCTCTCATGCCTAAATTTTCAGAAGAGGACATTGATACGTTTTTTGACGCTTTTGAGGTTGTCGCTCGTGAATGTGACTGGCCTGAAGCCAAGTGGCCATTATTGGTGCAGAGTGTTTTAAAGGGCAAGGCGCAGGTTGCCTTTGCGGCTTTGGATCCTCGCATGGGCTTGGAGTATGAATCTCTAAAAATGGCAGTGGTGACTGCATATGGTGGTGTCCCCGAGGCTTACCGGCAGCGGTTTAGGACTGTGAAACGGAGAGACGGTGAGTCTTATTTAGATTTATCTAGAAAATTAGGGGTAGCGTGTGAGCGCTGGCTAAAGTCCACAGAGACATATGATTTTGCACAATTAAAAGAGCTAGTCTTGTTGGAGCAACTTAAGAACAGTGTGCCCCGAGCGGTTGAAATATATCTGAGTGAGCAGAAGGTCTCTACACTCCTGGAGGCAGCCCAAGCGGCGGATGCTTATGAGGTCATCCATGGTGGGTCTGTGGGGTTAGCCCGCCTAGCTGGCGGGAGCCATGACCGTAGCTGGGGTAGAGAGACCTCCGGTAAGGGCCTCCCTCTTGGAGGGAAGGCATCTGGTGCTCAGCGGCCTGGGATGGAGAAGTCTCATTCTGCTGTTGTGTGCCATCACTGTAGGGAACCCGGTCACATTAAGCCCCGTTGTCCACGGCTTAAAAGGGAAAGGGACCGTGATATTATTTGCCATGGTTGCCGACGGCCCGGTCATGTGCAGTCACAGTGTCCGCAACGCTCCCAGCTGGAGAGTCGGGCTAAGGTTGTGGCGCTGGTGGCCTCCTTGACTAAGCGTGATGAGGGGATAGGCTGTAGTGGTCCTAGGGAGGGGCCCTCAGTAAGCTATCAGCCTTTCACCTCCGTGGGGACGGTGTCCGTGGCCTCGGGTGGAGAGGAAGTGTCCATCACCATTCTGCGTGATACTGGTGCTGCACAGTCTCTCTTGCTGGAAGGGGTGATTGAGCTGCCTCGTGATGGTTTTTCCAGGTCTGCGCTCATTAAAGGTCTTGGGGGGCAGTATGATTGCGTGCCATTGTACACCGTTCATCTAAAATCAAATGTGGTTAAGGGGCCGGTGACTGTTGGGGTGGTGCCCACACTACCTGTGCCGGGCGTTAGCTTATTATTGGGCAACGACCTAGCAGGGTCACAAGTGTGCGTGACACCGGTTGTAGTCTCTACTCCTCTTGAGGTCCCAGAAACGCAGGAATTAGAACGGGAACATCCTGAGGTGTTTACTGCATGTGTGGTCACTCGTGCTCTGGCACGCAAAGCCGAGACCCAAGCTAGTGAGGCGTTGACTCCCATAAGTGAGGAGGTACCTTGTGTGTCAGCCACTAGTGGGGAAAAGGAGCACATTAGTTTGGCTGGCACTGTTTTTGCGAAAGCTGTGAGCGAGGAAGGGACCTCTGCGGTGAAAGGCTCTGGTTTCTCCCCGTCTCCGGTGGCAGACGCCACCCATTTTTCTAGGGAGGTTTTGATCCAAGAACAAAACCAGGATCCCTCGCTGGCTCCGCTGTGGAAGCGAGCTGTGACGGTGGAAGAGAGTGAGGATATGGCAGTCGGAGAATTTGTGGACCAAGATATTTTAATGCGGAAGTGGCGGCCGGCAGACCGCCCGGCGGATGAAGATTGGTGGGTCCATGCGCAAATTGTAGTTCCTTCCAGCTTTCGCGGGGAGGTGTTGCGGTTGGCCCATGAGACCCCCTTCGCAGGCCATTTAGGTGTCAAGAAGACCCTGGCCCGCGTGTCAAAACAATTTTATTGGCCCACGGTTCGCCGTGATGTTGGTCATTTTTGTCGTTCATGCCATGCCTGCCAGATTGCTGGAAAGGCTGGTCACTCCATTCCGGTTGCTCCATTGCAGCCTACGCCGGTAGTGGAGGCCCCGTTTTCACGCGTAATTATTGACTGCGTGGGTCCCCTTCCCAGAACCAAGAAGGGGAATGAGTACTTATTGACTATCATGGATGTTGCAACGCGTTTTCCAGAGGCGGTGCCAGTACGTAGTATTCGTGCACCTGTGGTCATTGAGGCTTTGCTGCAATTTTTTTCACGGGTGGGGCTCCCTAAGGAGGTCCAGTCAGATCGTGGAACCAATTTTACTTCTGGGGTGTTCCAGAATGTCATGTGTGAGCTGGGCATCACTCAGGTATTGTCCTCTGCCTACCACCCTGAGTCCCAGGGCGCCCTCGAGAGGTGTCATCAGACATTAAAATCAATGGTGCGCACTTTTTGTGTGGACTGCCCTAAGGACTGGGATGCAGCAATGCCTTTTCTTTTGTTTGCTATCCGCGATGCTGTGAACGAATCTACAGGGTTTAGTCCCTTGGAATTAGTTTATGGGCATGAGGTCCGGAGTCCGCTAAGCATCATGCGGGAGCGACTCCTGGAGCCACAGGCCCAGGGGGATATCTTACAGTACGTTTCTACATTTCATGATCGTCTGAGTGCAGCCTGGAAGGTGGCAGCCCAGAACCTAACGGGAGCTAAGGAAAGGATGAAGGGGCAATATGACCGTAAGGCCGTGCAACGCTCTTTTGTCCCTGGGGACAAGGTCCTCGTCCTTACGCCGGTTGGCAGGGAAAGGTTTGGGACGCGTTTTAGTGGTCCCTATATGGTCGTGAGGAAGGTAGGAGCGTGTAACTACGTCATTAGTACACCAGAGCGGCGGCAGAAGACGCGACTCTGTCACATCAACTTATTAAAGTTGTATGTGGAGCGTGATACGGCTAACCCTGTTGGTTGTATTGTAGTGGTGCCTTCAGACAGAGAGAGAGAGGAGGGGTTTTTAGCACCAGAGCCAGTGGGTGCTCGGCTGGACAACTCTCGAGCCTGTGAGCAGCTGCAGGAACAGCTGAAGCACTTGCTGAAGGCTCAGGCCCAGGATGTGATGGCCCTGGTGGCTGCACATCCTTCTCTGTTTCGCAATAGGCCAGGGTTAACTTCCCTAGTTGAGCACGATGTGGATACTGGTGGGGTGATGCCTATGAAGCAACACCCTTATCGTTTGCCTCCTTTTAAGAAGGAGAAGGTTCGTGAGGAGGTTGAGTACATGCTGGAGATCGGGGCCATAGAGCCAGGGTCTGGTGAATGGAGTTCCCCGGTCGTCCTCATTCCTAAGAGTGATGGTACGTCACGTCTCTGTATTGACTACCGCAAGGTGAATGCAGTGACCAGGACAGATGCATACCCTATTCCTCGTATTGAGGATTGCATTGACAGTATTGGCCAGGCTAGGTTTGTGTCAAAACTGGATCTGCTCAAAGGGTACTGGCAAGTGCCATTAACAGAAAGGGCCCGAGATGTCTCTGCATTTGTTACCCATGATGCCTTATACCGGTGCCGGGTTCTCCCATTTGGTATGAAGAACGCTCCAGCAACCTTTCAGCGGCTTATGAACCTGGTCACGTCTGGTCTGGATAATGTGGTAACTTACATTGACGATGTGGTTATATATAGTGAGAGCTGGCAGAGTCATGTGGAACATCTACGGAAATTGTTTGGCAGGTTAGAGTCGGCCCAGCTGGTAGTCAACCTCCCAAAGTGCGAATTTGGAAGGAGTCAGGTTACCTACCTTGGACATCTGGTAGGGTGTGGAGCAGTGCTGCCGCGGTTGGCGAAGGTGCAGGCTATTGTGGAGCTCCCCACACCTACCACTCGGCGTCAGTTAATGCGTGTGCTGGGCATGTGTGGATTTTATCGCCGTTTTGTGCCTAATTTTGCAGCCGTTACTGCTCCACTTACGAACTTGTTAGGCAAGGATGTCAAGTGGAATTGGACCCAGGCGTGTCAGGATGCTTTGGGCCAGGTTAAGGCCATCTTATCCTGTGAACCGGTGCTAAAGGCCCCTGATTTTAGCCATCCGTTTGCTCTGGCAGTAGACGCCTGTGATGTTGGGGTAGGGGCAGTTCTTTTGCAGGCAGATGAGGCTGGGGTGGAAAAACCTGTGGCATACTTCTCTAAAAAGTTGAATCGCCATCAGAAAGCCTATTCCACAGTGGAGAAAGAAGCTTTGGCCTTGGTCCTAGCGGTCCAACACTTTGAAGTGTACGTTTCTAGTGTGAGTGGTCCTGTCATAGTTTATTCTGACCATAATCCCTTGACATTTTTGGCGAAATTTCAGGTGACAAACTCCCGAGTGTTCAGATGGAGTTTAATCTTGCAGCCATATAGCCTTGTAGTTCGGCATGTGGCTGGTAAAGACAATGTGCTGGCGGATGCATTATCCCGTTTGTGACTGTCCCGTGACCTCTTTGAAGGGTGTAGAGCTGCGCTCCACTTTCTTGGGGTAGTTTTTTCTGTGGTCTGGGTTGAGTGCAGACTCCCTAGGCCAGAGTTGCAGAGTGGAACCTAGGGGGAAATATTGAGGCTCTCCCATATGATTGTGACTAAACTTGCTGGGATTTTTGGCTATGATTAATCTGATTGTGCTTTGCTTTTTCTTTTTTTTTTTTTCTTTAGATGTGTAGAGTGTGTTAAATCTAAAACCGAAAAAAAAAAAAAAAAAAAAAAAAAAAAAACAATAAAAAAAATTGTATAATCCTTACATATGTTAATAAGGATTTGAAAAGAAAAAAAAACAATAATAATAATTTGTGGGTGTTATGGAATTATTTTTGGTTTATTTTCTTTGTGTGAGGGTGGGAGGACTGTTATGCCCTGTGTTAGGAAGCAGGGCATAATAATAATAATAGAAATAATGCCTCCTAGTCGATAGTTATCAATAAAAATTAATAACACTCATTTAGTGGCATGGCGGCTGTGCACTGGGAATGGTGGCTGGTTCAGGAAATTGGGATGATGCCTTATATCCTGATTGGGTGCCGGTCAGTGATTGGGGGGAGGGCCTGTCTTGTTAAAAGGGCCAAGATGGTGGGCAGCGAGAGGGGGGTAAATGTACCTGTGCTTGGTCTGCTGACGTGACGACTGACAACCCCCTTTGTTTCCCGACCAGGCTGTAGTGTTGATCCTCGGTTCACGATACCGCTATGCTTAACCAAGAGAAACTAGATTTTAAACTAAACTAAACTCGAAAACGAACGGACACGGAGCTCTTCGCTGACAGAGCGACGGCTTGGGCTAGCCCCGGAAAACCGGTGAAGCGACCTGGAGGAGGTAAGTCCCAGTTTCCTCCCAGTTTCACCATTTCAGGCCAGCCGCCTCCTGTTGTAAGCGACTTTCTAGCCCTAGACAAAACGTGACCGCAACACTATAAACGGATCCTGACAAATGTCAGGCATTTTTATAAAGTAAAGCAAAAACAAAGATTGTTTAAGTGATTCAGCTCCATGTATTTTATCTTCTCCTAGGCCTGCAGATCTAAAGAAGTAACCAGGACGTTTTCTTGTCCTGGTTGAAGGGGGAGCAAAACATAGACTGTCTAGCAGTTCCATGGACTAACGTTGTGAGGACACCCAAAACCTATTTAAAAGTGCTAATGCAGGACAAACTCGGGCCAGCTTCTAAGAGTGGGCCCAGAATGTGAGTCACACTCATATCACGCAGCCCAGGGCCTCATCCAGGCTAACGGCTAACACTCCTATCACACAGCCCAGGGCCTCATCCAGGCTAACGGCTAACGCTCATAATACACAGCCCAGGGCCTCATCCAGGCTAACGGCTAACGCTCATATCACACAGCCCAGGGCCTCATCCAGGCTAACGGCTAACACTCCTATCACACAGCCCAGGGCCTCATCCAGGCTAACGGCTAACGGCTAACGCTCATAATACACAGCCCAGGGCCTCATCCAGGCTAACGGCTAACGCTCATATCACACAGCCCAGTGCCTCATCCAGGCTAACGGCTAACGCTCGTATCACACAGCCCAGGGCCTCATCCAGGCTAACAGCTAACGCTCATATCACACAGCCCAGGGCCTCATCCAGGCTAACGCTCGTATCACACAGCCCAGTGCCTCATTCAGGCTAATGCTCATATCACGCAGCCCAGGGCCTCATCCAGGCTAACGGCTAACACTCCTATCACACAGCCCAGGGCCTCATCCAGGCTAACGGCTAACGCTCATAATACACAGCCCAGGGCCTCATCCAGGCTAACGGCTAACACTCATATCACACAGCCCAGTGCCTCATCCAGGCTAACGGCTAACGCTCGTATCACACACCCCAGGGCCTCATCTAGGCTAACAGCTAATGCTCATATCACACAGCCCAGTGCCTCATTCAGGCTAATGCTCATATCACACAGCCCAGTGCCTCATTCAGGCTAATGCTCATATCACACAGCCCAGGGCCTCTTCTTCGTTTGGGTGGGATCTTTTGTCCCACATCCCCAGGCTCGGGGCCGAGGGGCTATCCTTTTACCACCCCGAGCCTAGGGGGGGGTTCACCCGGACTATATTTCAGGGCACACCTCCAGTAGCCACGTCACCGTGTCATCATCCAGAACCGACAGACCATGCATCCCATTGGGTGCCCGATAAATCGGGCAGTCCAGGATGACATGGTCTGCGGTTTGTTCCTCCGCGCCACACTCGCAGGCTGCGCAAGAAGCCAAGCCCCATCTGTGCATCGATGAGCGGAAGCGCCCAACGCCGGTCCGGAGGCGGTTAAGCCTCACCCATGCCAGTCTAGGCAGGTCCACCCCAATAGGGGGAAAACCGACGTCTGGGATGAAGTCACGGAGTCTAGAGGTGTTCTCCTCCCACTCCGTGCTCCAGATGTAATCCGCCCACCGTGCCGCACTGATGTTAAGATCACTGCATTGCTGCAGGAATTCCTGTGCGGCAGGCACAAATGGGTGTCTCGACTTAAGGCGCCGGGGAGGCTCAGCAATTACAGCGAGCCTTTCGTGGAGCAGATGGTTTGGCTCCATGGCCCGGCACGCGAGACGTGCTGTGGCTCCCGCGCGGCGAAGCCCAGCGGGCTGGATGCCTGCAAGAATGGGAAGATTGTCCACGGGAGTGGGACGCAGGCATCCTGTCACGATGCGCAAGGCTTCGTTGATGGGCGTATCGATGAGGCGGGTGTGGGCACTGCGACACCATACCGGTGCGCAGTACTCACTAGTCGAGTAAACAAGGGCCAGGGCTGCCGTACGCAATGTTCTTGCGTCGGCGCCCCAGCCTGACCCGACTAGTCGCCTCATCAATGCCACACGAGATGTTAACTTCTTGCGCAGTGACTCAAGGTGTCGGCGAAACGTGAGCGACCTGTCCAATGTCACGCCGAGGTAGATTGGCTCAGCGCAGCATGGCAGGGGTGTTCCGCCAATATATATTCGGAGCTCACGTTTAGCCTCCCTGTTGTTAAGATGGAAGGCCGCCGACACCGTCTTTGCCTCGCTGAGCTTCAACCTCCATTTCCAGAGGTATGCCACTAGTGTCTGCATGTCCTGGCTCAAAGTCCCCTCCAATGACTGCCAGTCTCCAGCGGAGTACACCAACGCGAGGTCATCCGCGTAGGCATACTTCCGCGAGACTGTATCAGGCAAGTCATAAGTGTAGATATTATAGAGGAGGGGGGCCAGGACAGATCCCTGGGGGACGCCGTTCTTGAGGCGTCGTAACCTGCTTTGCTGTCCGCTACCGGTGGTAAGGTTAAAGCTGCGATTTCGGACAAGCTCCAAGATCATACTGACCATGTGCCTGTCCGGCAGCAGGCGGAGCAGCTTGCAGGTGAGGCCGCGGTGCCATACGGTATCATAGGCAGCCGTCAGATCGACAAAAACGGCTCCGGCCTTCTTCTTGAACGAAAAGCTGTCCTCGATGTCTTGAGTCATCAAAGTGACTTGGTCTACGGTCGATCTCCCGCGTCGGAACCCGGCCTGCTCCCGAGGGAGCAGTGGGTCGACGATCGGTTCGACGCGGGCGTAGATAAGACGCTCGAGGATCTTGAAGGGGATGCAGAGCAAGGAGATGGGACGGTAGCTCTTAGGATCCCCTTCAGGCTTATTCGGCTTAGGGATCGCGACAACTAGGGCTCTTCTCCAGATTTTGGGGATCTTGAGTTGGCGCAAGCAGGAAGAGAGGAGAGCTCTTAACCAGGACTTCAGGGCAGGTGCGGCATGGAGTATAAGCTCCGGGCAGATGGAATCAGGGCCCGGAGCTTTTCCTGGCTTTAGGTGCTGGAGGGCGGCAGCGAACTCCTCCGGTGTGAATTCACCGGAGATGTTATCGCTGCTAGATGTTGGGGCCCTCCAGAGGTCAGACACTTCCTTTGCCACGAGTCGTGATGACTCGCGGTCTTTACCCTCGTATACCCCATTTTTCACAAATTGTGATGCGATTTTATTTGCAGAAATGGGGCAGTGACGAGGTGAGTGTCTTGACCTGCCAGTGAGGTTGTTCAGGATACTCCATGCCTTGCGGCTGGAGTGCGAGAAGTCGATGGAATTGACAGCCTCCTCCCAGCGCTCTTGTCTCCTCCGGCCGAGTCTTGACAACAGGGCTGTAGCAGCCCTGTTTGACTCGGTTCCGGCAGGAGCCTGAAGGAAAACGCGGTAGAGGTTCTCGCACTCCGCATCCCAGCACGGTTTGTAGCTATTGCGACGTCCGCGTGGGATGGATTTCTTGGCCGCTTTCACTAACATGCCACAGAAGTCCCGGTATGCCTCATCCACGTTGTTGGTATTAGGCGATGGGAGACGCCACGTGGATTTGTTAGTGAAGAGGCGGAAGCGTTTCCAATTGGCCTTACGGAAATTCCATCGCTTCACCGGCTCACTCGGGATAGAGTCCACGAGTTTAGGCACGGTTATCAGCGATGGTCGATGTTGGGACCGCGGGAACTTTCCGAGCACACGTCTGACCGGGAGCTGGTTGTCTGCACCGACACTCGCAAATGCCACGTCAGGATTCGTCCCAGTGTTCCAGCGACCGGAGAGAAAGCTGGCTGCACCCTTTGGATCGTATAACAGGGCCAGGCAGTTGTTAACTGCCCAAGCAGCCAGGTTCTCTCCGTTGGGCGTGTTGGTATTGTACCCCCAGTCTTCATGCTGACAGTTAAAGTCGCCAGCATAGAGACAGGGGTGGGGGAACACCGGGACAGACACCGGCGTGAATCGCGAGGGGGGAGGCTTGTAGACGTTTACAATTTTAAAACCGGCAACGTCCACGCACAACCACTCAATCTCCGAGTCAGCCGGAGATTGATCGGCGAGAGTCCAGCTCAGCCTTTCATGGACAAACGTGGCAAGGCCGTGTTTCCTGCTTAGGATAGACCCAGCTAGTGTGAAATTTGGTAATACTAGCTTATCTGCTGAAAAGCAATGGGTCTCCTGGAGGAGGATGACGAGGGCCTTGGTGGTATAGGCTAACTCCTCAATGACGCTGATCTTGTTGGAGGTGAGTCCTTCGGTGTTCAGCTGCAGTATTCTGGGTTGGAGGCCAGCGGAGTAATCACCACCGGCTCTCCTCCCTGACTGCAGCCGAGCACCAGCCCGGGTGAGGGCCCTAAATTGGCAAATTCTGTTTCGCTCATGACTGCGATTGGCAGTCATGAGTTACTGACGGGAGACACCACGAGAAGGTGTTTGCCATGAGCCCAGGGCCTCATCCAGGCTAACGCTCGTATCACACAGCCCAGGGCCTCATCCAGGCTAACGCTCGTATCACACAGCCCAGTGCCTCATTCAGGCTAATGCTCATATCACACAGCCCAGGGCCTCATCCAGGCTAACGGCTAAAAATAAAATAAGCACAAATATGTTTACTGAGCTACGCTAATTAGAGGTGCGGTCACACAGTGACTAATTTAAATAAAACAGTATTATGCACAGAAAACAATCTGAACCAATCAACTGGAACAAAACATCCTCCAGTACAGGGACTGAAAAATGAGAAGAGAATGAGGCTGTTCCTGTGACGGGAATGTTAAAGAACGGCTCAATGACTTACAGAGGCTTACAGACGTGTCCCTGTGTCTTGGGTCTGAGAGCAGGGTTTGTGCTGATTGAGCTAAAGCTCTAAATGCAGCTGGAGACCATTTATTACAGCGCACAGAAAGCAGTGCACACACCATCACACACACCATTACACACCATCACACACACCAACACACCATCACACACAATCACACACACCACCCAACACACTCCAGCCACCACCCAACACACCATTACACACCATCACACTGCACCCAACACACCATTACACACCATCACACACACCACCCAACACACTCCACCCACCACCCAACACACCATCACACACACCACCCAACACACCATAACACGCACCACCCAACACACCATCACACACACACCACCCAACACACCATTACACACCATCACACACACACACACACACCACCCAACACACCATCACACACCATCACACTGCACCCAACACACCATTACACACCATCACACTGCACCCAACACAAACACCATCACACACACACACACCACCCAACACACCATTACACACCATCACACTGCACCCAACACACCATCACACTGCACCCAACACACCATCACACTGCACCCAACACAAACACCATCACACACACACACACACCACCCAACACACCATTACACACCATCACACTGCACCCAACACACCATCACACACCATCACACTGCACCCAACACAAACACCATCACACACACACACCACCCAACACACCATCACACACACACACACACACACCACCCAACACACCATCACGCACCACCCAACACACCATTAAACACCATCACACACACACACACACACACCACCCAACACACCATTACACACCATCACACACACACACACACACACACACACACACCACCCAACACACTCCACCCAACACACCATCACTGCACCCAACACACCATTAGACACCATCACACACTCCACCCAACACACCATCACACACACCACCCAACACACCATTACACACCATCACACTGCACCCAACACACCATTACACACCATCACACACACACACACACCACCCAACACACTCCACCCAACACACTGCCCAACACACTCCACCCAAAACACCATCACACTGCACCCAACACACCATCACACACACCACCCAACACACCATTACACACCCAACACACTCCACCCAACACACCATCACACTGCACCCAACACACCATCACACACACCACCCAACACACCATTACGCACCATCACACTGCACCCAACACACCATTACACACACACACACACACCACCCAACACACTCCACCCAACACACTGCCCAACACACCCAAAACACCATCACACTGCACCCAACACACTCCACCCACCACCCAACACACCATCACACACACCACCCAACACACTCCACCCAACACACCATCACACTGCACCCAACACACCATTACACACCATCACACTGCACCCAACACACCATTACACACCATCACACTGCACCCAACACACTCCACCCAACACACCATCACACACACCACCCAACACACTCCACCCACCACCCCATCACACACCATCACACTGCACCCAACACACCATCACACACACCACCCAACACACACCACCCAACACACCATTACACAC
>CM056376.1:16318033-16353033 GCA_029718625.1 Synaphobranchus kaupii
CATCACACTGTACCCAACACACCATTACACACCATCACACACACCACCCAACACACTCCAACCATCACACTGCACCCAACACACTCCACCCACCACACCATCACACACACCACCCAACACACTCCACCCAACACACCATCACACTGCACCCAACACACTCCACCCAACACACCATCACACACACCACCAAACACACTCCACCCAACACACCATCACACTGCACCCAACACACCATCACACACACCACCCAACACACCATTACACACCATCACACTGCACCCAACACACCATTACACACCATCACACTGCACCCAACACACTCCACCCAACACACCATCACACACACCACCCAACACACTCCACCCACCACCCAACACACCATCACACTGCACCCAACACACCATCACACACACCACCCAACACACCATTACACACCATCACACTGTACCCAACACACCATTACACACCATCACACCACACCACCCAACACACCATTACACACCTTCACACTGCACCCAACACATCATGACACGCCATAGACCACACCATCACACTGGCACACCACGTAATCACGCACCACATATTACACCATCACATCTGAGCACCACACACCACACACACTCACACAGAGACCAGGGTTCAAGCAGAGTGTTCTTCACCGATAGATAAGTGAACAGGTTCATTTTGCCAGTGACAGGGTCTTCTTCGTGGCAGTAAGGATGCTAAATCACATGATTTACAATGCTCAGTATTCTTTCAGGTAAAAGTGCTTTTCTTACATTATGGAGGAAGTGCACAGGGTGACCTCTGACCTCTGCAATCCATTTATGCAATTATCTGTATGAATACAGACCTGAATTCCGCCATCATTCTCAATAAACCACAGGCATTGCTGTATTAATTATATCCATTCAAAGTGACTGAGGTCTTCAACATATGCTTGTTCTTCACCCACCCTTTCCATGTTGCAGTCTCTCCAGTATAATTTTTTTGTCTTTATGTTGATTCTGTCTCAGGTTACATTCTTACAGCAGTTATTAAATCTTTAATAATAACAGTGATTCCCTGGTGTACACACACACACACACACACACACACACACGGACACTCCAGACCACAAGTCTGCCATCATCTCCCGGAGCTGCAGCAGAGCTCCTGTAGTGTTCAGGAAATTCTGAAATATTAGCCCTGCTCCCTCACACGCTAAAACACAGTCACATTATAATAAACACAGTCGTATTATAATAAACACAGTTGTATTGTAACAAACACATTCACATTATAACACACAATAACATTATAACAAACAGTCACATTATAATAAACACAGTCATATTGTAAAAAACACAGTCACATTATAACACACACAGTCACATTGTAACAAATAGTCCCATTATAACACATTCACATTATAACACAGTCACATTGTAACACATTAGCGTTTCCATTTAAGGGAATGCCGGCAGGTTTGCTTCAGAAGCAGGTCAGTGAGAGATGCTCGCAGCATGGCCTAATAGCACCAGCTAATCTGTGTCTTCTGTAGCTGCATTCACAGGTGCCTACAGATCGCGATTCTGACGGACGTCTTTGGCAGACATGAGGAATTGTGGGTGATGAGGATGATGGTGGCGGCTGTGTTAAACGTAATTGAAGGAAGCTTGATCTGTGCTGATGTTGTCAGTTTTTGTTATGTTCCTGACAGCTGCACAGAGCTGTGTGCTAGACCCCCCTCCACAAATCTCTCACCACAGTCACACCCCCCACCCCCTGAAAACTCCTGAGGAGAGCAAGATTTATTCAACTGATATTATGTCTGCCAGCGTCTGGCTAAATACAATCTGACAGTGAAATGATTCTACTGCCCCCCCCCCCCCCCCCACCCCCCCACCCCCCACCCCCCGCCACCCCAGCTGAAATGACTTTCAGCACCCGCGCTTGACTATAACTTTTATTTATTGTCTAAATTATTTTTCAGCATTTAAAAAAATGCATCACTTCCACTAAATGCCTCCCCCTCTGTTAAAATAGATTTGGACTGAAATGTCAATCGCTGTGCGACTGTGGAAGTGAGAGGCTGAAACGGATCATTATACCCCTCAACATACCCTTATACCCCTCAACATACCCTTATACCCCTCAACATACCCTTATACCCTCAACATACCCTTATACCCCTCAACATACCCTTATACCCCTCAACATACCCTTATACCTCTCAACATACCCTTATACCCCTCAACATACCCTTATACCTCTCAACATACCCTTATACCCCTCAACATACCCTTATACCCCTCAACATACCCTTATACCCCTCAACATACCCGTATACCTC
This sequence comes from Synaphobranchus kaupii, assembly GCA_029718625.1. Lineage (NCBI taxonomy): Eukaryota > Metazoa > Chordata > Actinopteri > Anguilliformes > Synaphobranchidae > Synaphobranchus > Synaphobranchus kaupii. The sequence continues at coordinate 16,320,369 of CM056376.1, forward strand.
TCAACATACCCTTATACCCCTCAACATACCCTTATACCCCTCAACATACCCTTATACCCCTCAACATACCCTTATACCCCTCAACATACCCTTATACCCCTCAACATACCCTTATACCCCTCAACATACCCTTATACCCCTCAACATACCCTTATACCCTCAACATACCCTTATACCCCTCAACATACCCTTATACCTCTCAACATACCCTTATACCCCTCAACATACCCTTATACCTCTCAACATACCCTTATACCCCTCAACATACCCTTATACCCCTCAACATACCCTTATACCCCTCAACATACCCTTATACCCCTCAGCATACCCTTATACCCCTCAACATACCCTTATACCTCTCAACATACCCTTATACCCCTCAACATACCCTTATACCTCTCAACATACCCTTATACCCCTCAACATACCCTTATACCCCTCAACATACCCTTATACCCCTCAACATACCCTTATACCTCTCAACATACCCTTATACCCCTCAACATACCCTTATACCCCTCAACATACCCTTATACCCCTCAACATACCCTTATACCCCTCAACATACCCTTATACCTCTCAACATACCCTTATACCCCTCAACATACCCTTATACCCCTCAACATACCCTTATACCCCTCAACATACCCTTATACCCTCAACATACCCTTATACCCCTCAACATACCCTTATACCCCTCAACATACCCTTATACCCCTCAACATACCCTTATACCTCTCAACATACCCTTATACCCCTCAACATACCCTTATACCCATCAACATACCCTTATACCCCTCAACATACCCTTATACCTCTCAACATACCCTTATACCCCTCAACATACCCTTATACCCCTCAATATACCCTTATACCTCTCAACATACCCTTATACCTCTCAACATACCCTTATACCTCTCAACATACCCTTATACCCCTCAACATACCCTTATACCCCTCAACATACCCTTATACCCCTCAGCATACCCTTATACCCCTCAACATACCCTTATACCTCTCAACATACCCTTATACCTCTCAACATACCCTTATACCTCTCAACATACCCTTATACCTCTCAACATACCCTTATACCCCTCAACATACCCTTATACCTCTCAACATACCCTTATACCTCTCAACATACCCTTATACCCCTCAGCATACCCTTATACCCCTCAACATACCCTTATACCTCTCAACATACCCTTATACCTCTCAACATACCCTTATACCCCTCAACATACCCTTATACCCCTCAACATACCCTTATACCTCTCAACATACCCTTATACCTCTCAACATACCCTTATACCCCTCAACATACCCTTATACCCCTCAACATACCCTTATACCCCTCAACATACCCTTATACCTCTCAACATACCCTTATACCCCTCAACATACCCTTATACCTCTCAACATACCCTTATACCCCTCAACATACCCTTATACCCCTCAACATACCCTTATACCCCTCAACATACCCTTATACCCCTCAACATACCCTTATACCCCTCAACATACCCTTATACCTCTCAACATACCCTTATACCCCTCAACATACCCTTATACCCCTCAGCATCAGCACTACCCTTAAATCAGGCCCTGCAAGAGATACTTACCCGACAATGAAAAGTATGGATTAGCATAATTGTATGTGTTGCATTTTCACCAGTATAGTCTCAAATCCAATATTTAATAACCCATAAATACAGACACATTTTACAAGCTGTAGAATTTCATGTAATTATTGATTTTCTTGGTTATTAATGGAAATTGAGAAGTGTTAAAGGCATGGGAATGCCAATGTACCCAGAGGTCTGATATTATAACTGTTTCATATGCGAGTGGTTTGGCATTATAACTGTTTCATATGTGAGTGGTTTGGCATTATAACTGTTTCATATGTGAGTGGTTTGGCATTATAACTGTTTCATATGTAAGTGGTTTGGCATTATAACTGTTTCATATGTAAGTGGTTTGGCATTATAACTGTTTCATATGTGAGTGGTTTGGCATTATAACTGTTTCATATGTGAGTGGTTTGGCATTATAACTGTTTCATATGTGAGTGGTTTGGCATTATAACTGTTTTATCTGTGAGTGGTTTGGCATTATAACTGTTTCATATGTGAGTGGTTTGGCATTATAACTGTTTCATATGTGAGTGGTTTGGCATTATAATTGTTTTATCTGTGAGAGGTTTGGCATTGTAACTTTCATATATGAGACATTTCACATCATAACTGTTTCATATGTGAGTGGTTTGGCATTATAACTGTTTCATATGTAAGTGGTTTGGCATTATAACTGTTTCATATGTAAGTGGTTTGGCATTATAACTGTTTCATATGTAAGTGGTTTGGCATTATAACTGTTTCATATGTGAGTGGTTTGGCATTATAACTGTTTCATATGTGAGTGGTTTGGCATTATAACTGTTTCATATGTGAGTGGTTTGGCATTATAACTGTTTTATCTGTGAGTGGTTTGGCATTATAACTGTTTCATATGTGAGTGGTTTGGCATTATAACTGTTTCATATGTGAGTGGTTTGGCATTATAACTGTTTCATATGTGAGTGGTTTGGCATTATAACTGTTTCATATGTAAGTGGTTTGGCATTATAACTGTTTCATATGTAAGTGGTTTGGCATTATAACTGTTTCATATGTGAGTGGTTTGGCATTATAACTGTTTCATATGTGAGTGGTTTGGCATTATAACTGTTTCATATGTGAGTGGTTTGGCATTATAATTGTTTTATCTGTGAGAGGTTTGGCATTGTAACTTTCATATATGAGACATTTCACATCATAACTGTTTCATATGTGAGTGGTTTGGCATTATAACTGTTTCATATGTAAGTGGTTTGGCATTATAACTGTTTCATATGTAAGTGGTTTGGCATTATAACTGTTTCATATGTAAGTGGTTTGGCATTATAACTGTTTCATATGTGAGTGGTTTGGCATTATAACTGTTTCATATGTGAGTGGTTTGGCATTATAACTGTTTCATATGTGAGTGGTTTGGCATTATAACTGTTTTATCTGTGAGTGGTTTGGCATTATAACTGTTTCATATGTGAGTGGTTTGGCATTATAACTGTTTCATATGTGAGTGGTTTGGCATTATAACTGTTTCATATGTGAGTGGTTTGGCATTATAACTGTTTCATATGTGAGTGGTTTGGCATTATAACTGTTTCATATGTGAGTGGTTTGGCATTATAACTGTTTCATATGTGAGTGGTTTGGCATTATAATTGTTTTATCTGTGAGAGGTTTGGCATTGTAACTTTCATATATGAGACATTTCACATTATAACTGTTTTATATGAGACATTTGGCATTATAACAGTTTCATATCTGAGTGGTTTGGCATTACAGCTGTTTCAAATAAATATCTACCTAGTGTGATATTATTTTTTCCTTTCGGAAAATATGACATGCGTGGGATTTAAAATTACTGCCTTGTCAGTTCTCACATTTTGCTGCCTTACCTGCACTTGAAACCTCTAACTAGGTTATTGCAGTTTTTCTTTTTTAACAATGGGTTAATTAAATGCATTACTGCAAAGAGGGGATTTCCGCTTTAATGTACCCACACACTGGCATGAAAGTTACGTGTTAGTGTACATGAAACAGTTGGCAAACTAAAGCCTTTTCCTCAAAATCACTGTTTACTGATACTGGGCCCAATCTTGCACCCGGCGCTAACCCAAACGCAAGTGTCTTTGCTATCTTACACCCGGCGCTAACCCAAACGCAAGTGTCTTTGCTATCTTACACCCGGCGCTAACCCAAACGCAAGTGTCTTTGCTATCTTACACCCGGCGCTAAGCGGCGTTAACCCAAACGCAAGTGTCTTTGCTATCTTACACCCGGCGCTAACCCAAACGCAAGTGTCTTTGCTATCTTACACCCGGCGCTAAGCGGCGTTAACCCAAACGCAAGTGTCTTTGCTATCTTACACCCGGCGCTAACCCAAACGCAAGTGTCTTTGCTATCTTACACCCGGCGCTAAGCGGCGCTAACCCAAACGCAAGTGTCTTTGCTATCTTACACCCGGCGCTAAGCGGCGCTAACCCAAACGCAAGTGTCTTTGCTTCATCTTATACCCGGCGCTAACCCAAACGCAAGTGTCTTTGCTATCTTGCACCCGGCGCTAAGCGGCGCTAACCCAAACGCAAGTGTCTTTGCTTCATCTTATACCCGGCGCTAAGGGGCACTAACCGAAACACAAGTGTCTTTGCTATCTTGCACCCGGCACTAAGCGGCGCTAACCCAAACGCAAGTGTCTTTGCTATCTTACACCCGGCGCAGGGTTCATTATAGCCCCTAGCGCTCACGTCGGTTAAATACCAAGTGATATTGTACCCATAGCAAGTGAACTGGGCGTGTTGGTCTTAAGATGAAAGTGTGGCCAGGATCATTTTTGGTGTATTTTGCTATGTTGAGCCAGCAGAAAGCGCTTGCGTTAAACCACCACAAACCTGGTTTAAAGTCATGTCGCAGTTGTTTACATGTTATTTTAACGGCACATATAAGTGCACGCACAAGCATGACTAAAAATATCAAGATTACAATGTAAAATATTATTATTGTGTAGGCTATATAAAAAAATGCATAATAATAAAAGGGTCCATAGGTCAAAGACCACATACCTGTCCCTCAGCGAAGAGGAATGCCGCATTAAATTGCTTTCAGCCCACTCCATCAACATCCAGGTGATGTGCGATGGTACGTGTAAAGTTACATGTATAGACTATTCACAATTATCCTGGATCAAGCTATGATTTAGCCTATATTTGCCAATAATTCCTGTAATCTTCTGTGGGGTCAATCTTCTGTTACGGGACAATGGCTATCCATTAACACCCATATCAAGCCTAATGCGCAAATTGTCATTTACACCTAATGTGTGAATTGTCATTCAATGGAAAACTCGTGCACTGCAATAGATGGACATTTGAGTTCTGAAAATGCACTTCAGATGTCATTACAATACAGCTGTCTTCATCTAGGCCTATAGCCTGTAAGTAAATAGAATGGTTTTGACTGAAAAAAATTCAAAACCTTGTCCAGTGAATTGCATTTATTGTTTTTCTAATAGCCTATGCTACAGTTCCCGGGATTCGCTGTGCATAAGGTTTTTTCGATAGCCTACGATTAAAAAACAGAGATTAATAAAAATTTCACCATGTTAACTGAATTTTGACCTTATTCTTCGTCCTTCATATATAATTACAGTGACCAGGTTTCCATACTCTAAGCTTATTAAAACCCTGCTGATTTCACCTGTTATTCCATTACTGAACAGAACAAGTCTAATTAGAAATGAAAACAAATTTGCAGCACATTACAGAATTAATTCACGATTAATTTGAATGCTATTCTCTGCATGCGCGCTTTAACTTCATGCAGGAACAGGTCTGTTTCTCCTGCTGTAAATCGCACTTTTCACGGTCTTCCTGGGAAAGTGCACTTGGTTTAAAGCATTACGCTACCAGTAAAACAGGTTGGTCACATTTCCATAAACAGGACATTATAAAACAAAGGGAAATATGCGTGACCCTATGGGTTCCCCACCTGACAGCTTTAGTGCATTGTTTTAGTTTCATTAAGGCAAAATAACAGTATTTATGTTATTAATCAATATTACAATGCACATAATGAACTTCGGATGAAGCTTTAACTTCGAGAACTCTGAGAACAGCCTCATGGAATTGATGTTTGACAATGCTTCATTGTATAATCAAACGAAAATCAGTAAACAAGCAGGCTAATTTGGCGTTGTCTAAGGTGAGACTGAAGCCATATTCTGGTAGCTTATTCTCAGCCGTTGCAGGTGCTTTTAACGAAATTTAACCGAATATAGCCTATTTTCTAAAATAACAGCACTTTCTGGAATTACTGGGAACCTGTGCCAGTGTTAAACCCTAATGTTAAAGATTATTATTGTGTATATAAAAACGCTTCATAATAGTTAGTCTGAATAATATTGATCATACTATTGATCCATATAGCCTATTCCTTGTTAGCACTACACACGCACAAGCATGTCTGTTTCACCATCATATAAGCAATCCGCCAAGGTGGAAAAGCAGGCTTTTAAAGGGAATGGGATATGACATTTTGATTGGTTTATTGCATGTTACACCCAAGACACGCCTATACTTAATGAAGAGACTAAGTTCAACTATTTGCACTTTGCGCTGTGCTTAGCGCTCAAAAAACTCGCTGTCTAACTAGCAAAAGTGGACTTGGACACGCCCTAAATGCACTTTACGCCATGCGCTTAGACCAAGCCCTAAGATCGCCAAGATAGAGCCCACTATGTTTAACAGGGATTCATTTACTTAATGGAAAAAAATGTTGGTACCGTTAAAAAAGTAGAATTTGTAGAATTTGGGTAAATAACGCTACATAGGCTACATATTTAAATTTTTGGCTGTACCCATCAAAATGTGGGTGTGCCTAGGACACCCAGGATAATGCATGCCGACGCCACTACACACACAAAAGAAGAAGAAACAGCCGATTCACATGTTTCGCATAGCTACTTACTTTTCTGGGCTGGTTTTATAGCTTGTAGATTACTATCTTTAGTCACAGTATGTCCATTTTGTAAAGACTGGAATACAGGGGTGTTGCACTGGTGGTAGTTGGGTTTGTTTTATGCTGACCCCCTGACTGCCTTGCTCTGCCGTGAGTGGGTGGATCTGGGCATTTAGGAGAGTGGTTAGGGTTAGGGTTAGGGTAATGCTACCAAGACAATTTGACAAGCACAGGTCAGTAGTGGCGGCAGGATTTACATCGTAGGTGGGCCAAGGTAATTAAGATTGACAGAGTGTCAAATGAATTTAGTTTAAAATGGACAATACGCTAGGTAAAGTAATAACGTTATTTTCATAAACAGAGTGCTCAGACATCCTTTCCTCATTTAGTCAAATAAAGGCTATGAATGACCTGTCAAAAAACACGAACTAGCCTATTTCCTGGTGAGCATAACTGCGCAGTCTAGCGCAAGGTCACAAATCAAAAACCCAAATGCATTGTTTCTTTTATTGATAACAATCAATATAAATTCATACAGATATTCTGGCCTAATTCTTTAACCAAAGCAGTTAATGCATGTCAGTTTTCCCCGACAATACTGTAGTGCAGGGGTTCTCAATCCTGGTCCTGGGGGACCCCTGTGTATGCTGGCTTTCGTTGCAACCGCAGTTGCAATCCCAGAATTTTAACAAGCTGTTAATTTTTCTTAATTAGGTGCTTGTCATGTTTGGAGGAATTATTCACCCTCTTAAGCCACATTATATCAGAAATAGCTATGGATGCCATGTAGAATAAACACCCCATGTTCACATTGTGCTATATTATTTAAAAAAGATAAGAAAATTATTTAACAGATCCATTTAAAGACTGATTTGAATCAATAGGCTCCTAATTGGTGAAAGTGTGGACACATGGCCACTAAAATTAACCATTTCGTAGATAATGAAGAATTCAAACACAAAGCAAATGATAACGAGCCAAACCTGCATTGTCTTAAGCTTAAAGAAAAAATTGAGTTAAACACATGTGTTCAACAACCTAATTAGGAGCCTATTGATTCACTTCACTCTTTCATTTGAGTGAAAATACATTATTTTGTAACCTTTTCTTATGTAATTGTTGCAATATAGCACAATAAGCACAATGTGAACATGGGGAGTTTGTTCTACATGGCATGCATAGCTATTTCTGACATAATGTGTCTTAAGTGGGCGAATAATTCCTCCAAACATGAAAAGCACCTAATTAAGAAAAATTAACAGCTTGTTAAAATTCTGGGATTGCAACTGCGGTTGCAACGAAAACCAGCATACACAGGGGTCCCCCAGGACCAGGATTGAGAACCCCTGCTGTAGTGGACTACTGCTTTCTTGTATTAATTTACAGTGACTTAAATGTAATCAATTGTTGTTATTGCATGACAAAATCACAATCAATAAACGTGACAGTCCTAATATTTTATTTAAAACTACAGCTTATTTAGTCAGTTTTTCCACACTTAATTCATAGTTTTCACGTGATGTCACAGCCCTAGGGGGACGCCCACCTGGCGGGCAAAAAGCCACCTTCCACTGCCCGCCACCGACAACTTTTTCCAAAAGTTTGCCAAAATGCCGGATAGTTGTTGTTCAATTGGATGCACTAACCGAAGAGGAGACAAGCCTGGATTGTGTTTGTACAGAATCCCGTCTGACAAGGAAAACCCAGAGAGGAGGATGTTGTGAATCCCTCCTTCTCTACAGCTACCCAGGCTGTCAATGGCGGGTCATTTAAGCTGTAGGAATGGTTTACCTGACAATGGAAAAAAGTTTATATTACATGTATGTCACAATATGTTGTGTTATCTTAACCAAAATATTACTGCCCTAGAAAAGCTAACTGCAGTAACGTTAGCTGACTAACGTTACACTGACCACCCATGCAAGCAACGTTAGGTAGCTCACGTTAGCTAATTAGCACTCACCTTCGCTTTGACGATGAAAAATTTATTGTCCTTCACCTCCCAAACAACAGCATTATTGACCCATCCAGATCGAAAGTACAGATAACTGTACTCCGGCAGCGACTTCGCGGTTTTTAATAATTGAAATAAAGCAGCGGGTGCTGTATATGGGTCACACGTACCTAAGACACTTAGTTTGTTTGCGTATCTTTGTTTTTCGTCTTTTGATAAGTGATCTAAACACACGTGTGTTGCAAAAGAAGGAAATTTGACAGGCTTCTGCGGTAGCTCTATGGGGTTTCCAGTGTCCGTCCGCATTCTGGAACGTTGTTTTGCCCGCCAGGGCTCCGCAGCAGTCACGTGACTGAAAACTATGAATTGCACATAGGCCTAACAGGTCAGAAATGGCTTTGAATAGCTTTTGATGATATTCTTCTGAGTTGACACACGCCTCTGCAACTATACTGTTTCTATTAACAATAACGCTACCACTGTTTCATTTGGCCGACTTCAAACATTACAAAATGCACGTCACACTTACAATTCCTTTTCCATATGTTTCCGTTGGTTACGGTTGCTCTCATAATTCTTTTGGCAAACCGGAAAAGGGAGGAGTGTTTTGATATTTTCGGATACGATAGGTTATTCAATCAATCAATCAATATTTATTTATATAGCGCATTTCACAACAAGTTGTCACAATGCACTTCACAGCAAAACAGCAAAACCCAGCCTAAACTCCCCACAAGAGCAAGCCAAAGGCTTAAAGGTTTGCTAGACACAGCAACTGTAGAGGACTACTGTACTACTGGAGTAGGCTAGGCTGCAGGTTCTTATCTGCTGTGTTCAGCTGTGATTGGCTCAGTCAGTGGATGCTACAGTTTTTTTTATTTTTATAGATCAAGAAGTGTATTGTGTATATCTCATAACGTGGCATGATAATGGACATGGAAAAAATAAATGTTTTTATAATACATTTTCTTTTTGGATGGGCTGTTATTACATTACATTACATTACATTCATTTAGCAGACGCTTTTATCCAAAGCGACGTACAGTAAGTGCATACAGAGACATCATCAAGATCACTACAGAACAGACAAAGCACATCCTTCCCATAATGTAGCAGCTATCCCTAGCAATGAACGTCGACTGTAGTTCACAGTAAGCTGTGGGCAAATCAGCAACACCACACTTCCATTCCAAATACTATTATAAACAATAATAAACAGACAGGAAAACACAGGGAACTAGTAAACAGGGAACTGATATTCCTAGGTGAGGATATCAGTCAAGGTGGAGTCTGAAGAGGTGTGTCTTCAGGCCTCGACGGAATGCAGGCAGGGTTGGAGTAGAACGTAGGGGAATGGGAAGTTCATTCCACCACTGAAGAGCTAATGTGGAAAAACTCCGCAGTCGGGACAAGCGAGAGCCACGGAGGGGGGGAAGTGCCAGTTGCCCTGCTGTAGAAGAGCGAAGTGGTCGAGCAGGAACATAGTTCTGGATTAAGTCCTGCAGGTAGGCGGGGCCTGTCCTATTGGCTGCAGTGTAGGCCAGGGTCAGAACTTTGAACCTGATCCTGGCTGCAACTGGCAGCCAGTGGAGAGACCTCAGCGGGGGGGTATTAAAAGAGGGTGGGCCCAGGCCCGTCAGGCCCAATGCTGGCAGCGCCAATGGCACAGATATGGCACAGATACTGGCACCGCCACTGGCACAGATACTGGCACCGCCACTGGCACAGATACTGGCACCGCCACTGGCACAGATATGGCACAGGTACTGGCACAGATACTGGCACAGATATGGCACAGATACTGGCACCACCACTGGCACAGTTACTGGCACAGATATGGCACAGATACTGGCACCGCCACTGGCACAGATACTGGCACAGATACTGGCACAGATACTGGCACAGATATGGCACAGATACTGGCACCGCCACTGGCACAGATACTGGCACAGATACTGGCACAGATATGGCACAGATACTGGCACCGCCACTGGCACAGATACTGGCACAGATACAGGCACAGATACAGGCACAGATACTGGCACAGATACTGGCACAGATATGGCACAGATACTGGCACCGCCACTGGCACAGATACAGGCACAGATACAGGCACAGATACTGGCACAGATACTGGCACAGATATGGCACAGATACTGGCACCACCACTGGCACAGATACTGGCACAGATACAGGAACAGATACTGGCACAGGGGCACAGATACTGGCCCAGATACTGGCACAGAGGCACAGATACTGGCACAGATACTGGCACAGAGGCACAGATACTGGCACAGATGCACAGATACTGGCACAGATACTGGCACAGAGGCACAGATACTGGCACAGAGGCACAGATACTGGAACAGGGGCACAGATACTGGCACAGAGGCAGGCACAGATACTGGCACAGAGGCACAGATACTGGCACAGAGGCACAGATACTGGCACAGGGGCACAGAGGCTGGCACAGATACTGGCACAGAGGCACAGATACTGGCACAGGGGCACAGAGGCTGGCACAGATGCTGGCACATATACTGGCACAGAGGCACAGATACTGGAACAGGGGCACAGATACTGGCACAGAGGCACAGATACTGGCACAGAGGCTGGCACAGATACTGGCACAGAGGCACAGATACTCGCTCAGGGGCACAGATACTGGCACAGAGGCACAGATACTGGAACAGGGGCACAGATACTGGCACAGAGGCAGGCACAGATACTGGCACAGAGGCACAGATACTGGCACAGAGGCACAGATATTCGCTCAGGGGCACAGATACTGGCACAGAGGCACAGATACTGGCACAGAGGCACAGATACTGGCACAGGTGCACAGATACTGGCACAGAGGCACAGCTACTGGCACAGAGGCACATATACTGACACAGGGGCAGAGATACTGGCACAGAGGCACAGATACTGGCACAGGGGCACAGATACTGGCACAGGGGCACATATACTGGCACAGAGGCACAGATACTGGCACAGGGTCACAGATACTGGCTCAGGGGCACAGATACTGGCACAGAGGCACAGATACTGGCACAGAGGCACAGATACTGGCACAGAGGCACAGATACTGACACAGGGGCACAGATACTGGCACAGAGGCACAGATACTGGCACAGAGGCACAGATACTGGCACAGAGGCACAGATACTGACACAGGGGCACAGATACTGGCACAGAGGCACAGATACTGGCACAGAGGCACAGATACTGGCGCAGGGGCACAGATCAGATACAGAAAATAAAAAAATTCTGTACGTTTCCAGTGCATAAATGCTACAAAAAGGTACGTAAACGCTATATGCAAAATAAAAACTTCATCCTCACTACATCCTGCTTGTGAGAGCAAAAAATTTAAAGAGGAATTTGGAATTCTCTTTAATTTAAAAGATTCAAAAAGGAATTCTTTCCAAATATTCAAGTTGTTTGTACGCTGTCTGTGTAGAAAAGAGGAAACATTTAAAAGCATAGGAAGAAACCATATTAGAGTGGCTCTTTTTCAATACAATACAATAGCATTGGCATCATAGTCACTAGAAGATGAGCATCAGCTACAGTGGCTGTTGTGATGTGAGCAAATGTAAATTAGTAAAAGTAAAGCATTGTGGGATGCATGCAGTCCAGGTCAAAGGTCAGCCAGGATGAAGGCCAGGGGAGCCATCCAGGAATTCTATTGGAATTAAGAAAACCAAGAAAATGTAAGAAAATGAAAGAAGATGAAATAATTGGGATGGAAAGGAACAAACAGTGACGTTTATTTTTAAGCAGCTGTTGAGTTATACTTACTTTTTCTTTTACAGTGCCGCATTTATACCGATTAGAGTGCTAGTGGAGATCGAAAGTGTAGTAATCAGAAAAGTGCCAGCACATCTATCACTGTAGGAACAAATAAAATGTCCTGTTCGGTATGGCGAGGAAAAATTAGACAAATAAATGATTCTCCGGGGGCAGTGTGGGAGTGTGGTATGCTTTGTGCAGATGATGAAAGTGAAGCCGTATTTGTAGAGACAGAGAGACGATGTGGTGCTTCGGCTCCTGAAGGGGAGCTGCTGTTTATCGGGGCCCCCAGGGGGACCGGCGCTATTTCTCATCTGCGCCGGCCCCGGGCTCCAGGCAGCGGCCCCCGGCTCCACTCCCTCACCCCAATGAGGAGAGAGCATGATGGAGGGCCCAGAGGCACGCCAACCACCCCACCATACTTCTAACCTGTGCTCCGACCACCCCGCCATACTGCTAACCTGTGCTCCGACCACCCCGCTAACCTGTGCTCCAACCACCCCGCCATACTGCTAACCTGTGCGCCAACCACCCCGCCATACTGCTAACCTGTGCGCCAACCACCCCGCTAACCTGTGCTCCAACCACCCCGCTAACTTGTGCTCCAACCACCCCGCCATACTGCTAACCTGTGCTCCGACCACCCCGCTAACCTGTGCTCCAACCACCCCGCCATACTGCTAACCTGTGCGCCAACCACCCCGCCATACTGCTAACCTGTGCTCCAACCACCCCGCTAACCTGTGCTCCAACCACCCCGCCATACTGCTAACCTGTGCTCCAGCCACCCCGCCACCCCGCTAACCTGTGCTCCAACCACCACGCCATACTGCTAACCTGTGCTCCAACCACCCCGCCATACTGCTAACCTGTGCTCCGACCACCCCGCCATACCGCTAACCTGTGCTCCAACCACCCCGCCATCCCGCTAACCTGTGCTCCAACCACCCCGCCACCCCGCTAACCTGTGCTCCAACCACCACGCCACACTGCTAACCTGTGCTCCAACCACCACGCCATACTGCTAACCTGTGCTCCAACCACCCCGCCATACTGCTAACCTGTGCTCCGACCACCCCGCCATACTGCTAACCTGTGCTCCAACCACCCCGTCATCCCGCTAACCTGTGCTCCAACCACCCCGCCATCCCGCTAACCTGTGCTCCAACCACCCCGCCATCCCGCTAACCTGTGCTCCAACCACCCTGCCATCCCGCTAACCTTTGCTCCAACCTCCCCGCCATACTGCTAACCTGTGCTCCAACCACCCCGCTAACCTGTGCTCCAACCACCCCGCCATCCCGCTAACCTGTGCTCCAACCACCCTGCCATACTGCTAACCTGTGCTCCGACCACCCCGCTAACCTGTGCTCCAACCACCCCGCCATACTGCTAACCTGTGCGCCAACCACCCCGCCATACTGTTAACCTGTGCTCCAACCACCCCGCCACCCCGCTAACCTGTGATCCAACCACCACGCCATACTGCTAACCTGTGCTCCAACCACCCCGCTAACCTGTGCTCCAACCACCCCGCCATCCCGCTAACCTGTGCTCCAACCACCCCGCCATACTGCTAACCTGTGCTCCGACCACCCCGCTAACCTGTGCTCCGACCACCCCGCCATACTGCTAACCTGTGCTCCGACCACCCCGCCATACTGCTAACCTGTGCTCCAACCACCCCGCTAACCTGTGCTCCAACCACCCCGCCATACTGTTAACCTGTGCTCCAACCACCCCGCCATACTGCTAACCTGTGCGCCAACCACCCCGCCATACTGCTAACCTGTGCTCCAACCACCCCGCCACCCCGCTAACCTGTGCTCCAACCACCACGCCATACTGCTAACCTGTGCTCCAACCACCCCGTCACCCCGCTAACCTGTGCGCCAACCACCCCGCCATTCTGCTAACCTGTGCGCCAACCACCCCGCCATACTGCTAACCTGTGCTCCAACCACCCCGCCATCCTGCTAACCTGTGCGCCAACCACCCCGCCATACTGCTAACCTGTGCGCCAACCACCCCGCCATACTGCTAACCTGTGCGCCAACCACCCCGCCATACTACTAACCTGTGCTCCAACCACCACGCCATACTGCTAACCTGTGCGCCAACCACCCCGCCATCCTGCTAACCTGTGCGCCAACCACCCTGCCATACTGCTAACCTGTGCGCCAACCACCCCGCCATCCTGCTAACCTGTGCGCCAACCACCCCGCCATCCTGCTAACCTGTGCACCAACCACCCGACATACTGCTAACCTGTGCTCCAACCACCCCGCCATACTGCTAACCTGTGCGCCAACCACCCCGCCATCCTGCTAACCTGTGCACCAACCACCCGACATACTGCTAACCTGTGCTCCAACCACCCCGCCATCCCGCTAACCTGTGCGCCAAGTTCCGCCAACCACCCCGCCTTCCCGCTAACCTGTGCGCCAACCACCCCACCATCCTGCTAACCTGTGCGCCAATCACCCCGCTATACTGCTAACCTGTGCGCCAACCACCCCGCCATCCTGATAACCTGTGCACCAACCACCCCGCCATCCCGCTAACCTGTGCTCCAACCACCCCGCCATCCCGCTAACCTGTGCTCCAACCACCCTGCCATCCCGCTAACCTGTGCTCCAACCACCCCGCCATACTGCTAACCTGTGCTCCAACCACCCCGCTAACCTGTGCTCCAACCACCCCGCCATCCCGCTAACCTGTGCTCCAACCACCCTGCCATACTGCTAACCTGTGCTCCGACCACCCCGCTAACCTGTGCTCCAACCACCCCGCCATACTGCTAACCTGTGCGCCAACCACCCCGCCATACTGTTAACCTGTGCTCCAACCACCACGCCACACTGCTAACCTGTGCTCCAACCACCACGCCATACTGCTAACCTGTGCTCCAACCACCCCGCCATACTGCTAACCTGTGCTCCGACCACCCCGCCATACTGCTAACCTGTGCTCCAACCACCCCGCCATCCCGCTAACCTGTGCTCCAACCACCCCGCCATCCCACTAACCTGTGCTCCAACCACCCCGCCATCCCGCTAACCTGTGCTCCAACCACCCTGCCATCCCGCTAACCTGTGCTCCAACCACCCCGCCATACTGCTAACCTGTGCTCCAACCACCCCGCTAACCTGTGCTCCAACCACCCCGCCATCCCGCTAACCTGTGCTCCAACCACCCTGCCATACTGCTAACCTGTGCTCCGACCACCCCGCTAACCTGTGCTCCAACCACCCCGCCATACTGCTAACCTGTGCGCCAACCACCCCGCCATACTGTTAACCTGTGCTCCAACCACCCCGCCACCCCGCTAACCTGTGATCCAACCACCACGCCATACTGCTAACCTGTGCTCCAACCACCCCGCTAACCTGTGCTCCAACCACCCCGCCATCCCGCTAACCTGTGCTCCAACCACCCCGCCATACTGCTAACCTGTGCTCCGACCACCCCGCTAACCTGTGCTCCAACCACCCGCCATACTGCTAACCTGTGCTCCGACCACCCCGCCATACTGCTAACCTGTGCTCCGACCACCCCGCCATACTGCTAACCTGTGCTCCAACCACCCCGCTAACCTGTGCTCCAACCACCCCGCCATACTGCTAACCTGTGCGCCAACCACCCCGCCATACTGTTAACCTGTGCTCCAACCACCCCGCCACCCCGCTAACCTGTGATCCAACCACCACGCCATACTGCTAACCTGTGCTCCAACCACCCCGCTAACCTGTGCTCCAACCACCCCGCCATCCCGCTAACCTGTGCTCCAACCACCCCGCCATACTGCTAACCTGTGCTCCGACCACTCCGCTAACCTGTGCTCCAACCACCCGCCATACTGCTAACCTGTGCTCCGACCACCCCGCCATACTGCTAACCTGTGCTCCGACCACCCCGCCATACTGCTAACCTGTGCGCCAACCACCCCGCCATACTGCTAACCTGTGCTCCAACCACCCCGCCACCCCGCTAACCTGTGCTCCAACCACCACGCCATACTGCTAACCTGTGCTCCAACCACCCCGTCACCCCGCTAACCTGTGCGCCAACCACCCCACCATTCTGCTAACCTGTGCGCCAACCACCCCGCCATACTGCTAACCTGTGCTCCAACCACCCCGCCATCCTGCTAACCTGTGCGCCAACCACCCCGCCATACTGCTAACCTGTGCGCCAACCACCCCGCCATACTGCTAACCTGTGCGCCAACCACCCCGCCATACTACTAACCTGTGCTCCAACCACCACGCCATACTGCTAACCTGTGCGCCAACCACCCCGCCATCCTGCTAACCTGTGCGCCAACCACCCTGCCATACTGCTAACCTGTGCGCCAACCACCCCGCCATCCTGCTAACCTGTGCGCCAACCACCCCGCCATCCTGCTAACCTGTGCACCAACCACCCGACATACTGCTAACCTGTGCTCCAACCACCCCGCCATACTGCTAACCTGTGCGCCAACCACCCCGCCATCCTGCTAACCTGTGCACCAACCACCCGACATACTGCTAACCTGTGCTCCAACCACCCCGCCATCCCGCTAACCTGTGCGCCAAGTTCCGCCAACCACCCCGCCTTCCCGCTAACCTGTGCGCCAACCACCCCACCATCCTGCTAACCTGTGCGCCAACCACCCCGCTATACTGCTAACCTGTGCGCCAACCACCCCGCCATCCTGATAACCTGTGCACCAACCACCCCGCCATCCCGCTAACCTGTGCTCCAACCACCCCGCCATCCCGCTAACCTGTGCTCCAACCACCCTGCCATCCCGCTAACCTGTGCTCCAACCACCCCGCCATACTGCTAACCTGTGCTCCAACCACCCCGCTAACCTGTGCTCCAACCACCCCGCCATCCCGCTAACCTGTGCTCCAACCACCCTGCCATACTGCTAACCTGTGCTCCGACCACCCCGCTAACCTGTGCTCCAACCACCCCGCCATACTGCTAACCTGTGCGCCAACCACCCCGCCATTCTGTTAACCTGTGCTCCAACCACCCCGCCACCCCGCTAACCTGTGATCCAACCACCACGCCATACTGCTAACCTGTGCGCCAACCACCCCGCCATCCTGCTAACCTGTGCGCCAACCACCCTGCCATACTGCTAACCTGTGCGCCAACCACCCCGCCATCCTGCTAACCTGTGCGCCAACCACCCCGCCATCCTGCTAACCTGTGCACCAACCACCCGACATACTGCTAACCTGTGCTCCAACCACCCCGCCATACTGCTAACCTGTGCGCCAACCACCCCGCCATCCTGCTAACCTGTGCACCAACCACCCGACATACTGCTAACCTGTGCTCCAACCACCCCGCCATCCCGCTAACCTGTGCGCCAAGTTCCGCCAACCACCCCGCCTTCCCGCTAACCTGTGCGCCAACCACCCCACCATCCTGCTAACCTGTGCGCCAACCACCCCGCTATACTGCTAACCTGTGCGCCAACCACCCCGCCATCCTGATAACCTGTGCACCAACCACCCCGCCATCCCGCTAACCTGTGCTCCAACCACCCCGCCATCCCGCTAACCTGTGCTCCAACCACCCTGCCATCCCGCTAACCTGTGCTCCAACCACCCCGCCATACTGCTAACCTGTGCTCCAACCACCCCGCTAACCTGTGCTCCAACCACCCCGCCATCCCGCTAACCTGTGCTCCAACCACCCTGCCATACTGCTAACCTGTGCTCCGACCACCCCGCCATACTGCTAACCTGTGCGCCAACCACCCCGCCATACTGTTAACCTGTGCTCCAACCACCACGCCACACTGCTAACCTGTGCTCCAACCACCACGCCATACTGCTAACCTGTGCTCCAACCACCCCGCCATCCCGCTAACCTGTGCTCCAACCACCCCGCCATCCCGCTAACCTGTGCTCCAACCACCCCGCCATCCCGCTAACCTGTGCTCCAACCACCCTGCCATCCCGCTAACCTGTGCTCCAACCACCCCGCCATACTGCTAACCTGTGCTCCAACCACCCCGCTAACCTGTGCTCCAACCACCCCGCCATCCCGCTAACCTGTGCTCCAACCACCCTGCCATACTGCTAACCTGTGCTCCGACCACCCCGCTAACCTGTGCTCCAACCACCCCGCCATACTGCTAACCTGTGCGCCAACCACCCCGCCATACTGTTAACCTGTGCTCCAACCACCCCGCCACCCCCGCTAACCTGTGATCCAACCACCACGCCATACTGCTAACCTGTGCGCCAACCACCCCGCCATACTGTTAACCTGTGCTCCAACCACCACGCCACACTGCTAACCTGTGCTCCAACCACCACGCCATACTGCTAACCTGTGCTCCAACCACCCCGCCATACTGCTAACCTGTGCTCCGACCACCCCGCCATACTGCTAACCTGTGCTCCAACCACCCCGCCATCCCGCTAACCTGTGCTCCAACCACCCCGCCATCCCGCTAACCTGTGCTCCAACCACCCCGACATCCCGCTAACCTGTGCTCCAACCACCCTGCCATCCCGCTAACCTGTGCTCCAACCACCCCGCCATACTGCTAACCTGTGCTCCAACCACCCCGCTAACCTGTGCTCCAACCACCCCGCCATCCCGCTAACCTGTGCTCCAACCACCCTGCCATACTGCTAACCTGTGCTCCGACCACCCCGCTAACCTGTGCTCCAACCACCCCGCCATACTGCTAACCTGTGCGCCAACCACCCCGCCATACTGTTAACCTGTGCTCCAACCACCCCGCCACCCCGCTAACCTGTGATCCAACCACCACGCCATACTGCTAACCTGTGCTCCAACCACCCCGCTAACCTGTGCTCCAACCACCCCGCCATCCCGCTAACCTGTGCTCCAACCACCCCGCCATACTGCTAACCTGTGCTCCGACCACCCCGCTAACCTGTGCTCCAACCACCCGCCATACTGCTAACCTGTGCTCCGACCACCCCGCCATACTGCTAACCTGTGCTCCGACCACCCCGCCATACTGCTAACCTGTGCTCCAACCACCCCGCTAACCTGTGCTCCAACCACCCCGCCATACTGTTAACCTGTGCTCCAACCACCCCGCCATACTGCTAACCTGTGCGCCAACCATCCCGCCATACTGCTAACCTGTGCTCCAACCACCCCGCCACCCCGCTAACCTGTGCTCCAACCACCACGCCATACTGCTAACCTGTGCTCCAACCACCCCGTCACCCCGCTAACCTGTGCGCCAACCACCCCGCCATTCTGCTAACCTGTGCGCCAACCACCCCGCCATACTGCTAACCTGTGCTCCAACCACCCCGCCATCCTGCTAACCTGTGCGCCAACCACCCCGCCATACTGCTAACCTGTGCGCCAACCACCCCGCCATACTGCTAACCTGTGCGCCAACCACCCCGCCATACTACTAACCTGTGCTCCAACCACCACGCCATACTGCTAACCTGTGCGCCAACCACCCCGCCATCCTGCTAACCTGTGCGCCAACCACCCTGCCATACTGCTAACCTGTGCGCCAACCACCCCGCCATCCTGCTAACCTGTGCGCCAACCACCCCGCCATCCTGCTAACCTGTGCGCCAACCACCCGACATACTGCTAACCTGTGCTCCAACCACCCCGCCATACTGCTAACCTGTGCGCCAACCACCCCGCCATCCTGCTAACCTGTGCACCAACCACCCGACATACTGCTAACCTGTGCTCCAACCACCCCGCCATCCTGCTAACCTGTGCACCAACCACCCGACATACTGCTAACCTGTGCTCCAACCACCCCGCCATCCCGCTAACCTGTGCGCCAAGTTCCGCCAACCACCCCGCCTTCCCGCTAACCTGTGCGCCAACCACCCCACCATCCTGCTAACCTGTGCGCCAACCACCCCGCTATACTGCTAACCTGTGCGCCAACCACCCCGCCATCCTGATAACCTGTGCACCAACCACCCCGCCATCCCGCTAACCTGTGCTCCAACCACCCCGCCATCCCGCTAACCTGTGCTCCAACCACCCTGCCATCCCGCTAACCTGTGCTCCAACCACCCCGCCATACTGCTAACCTGTGCTCCAACCACCCCGCTAACCTGTGCTCCAACCACCCCGCCATCCCGCTAACCTGTGCTCCAACCACCCTGCCATACTGCTAACCTGTGCTCCGACCACCCCGCTAACCTGTGCTCCAACCACCCCGCCATACTGCTAACCTGTGCGCCAACCACCCCGCCATACTGTTAACCTGTGCTCCAACCACCCCGCCACCCCGCTAACCTGTGATCCAACCACCACGCCATACTGCTAACCTGTGCTCCAACCACCCCGCTAACCTGTGCTCCAACCACCCCGCCATCCCGCTAACCTGTGCTCCAACCACCCCGCCATACTGCTAACCTGTGCTCCGACCACCCCGCTAACCTGTGCTCCAACCACCCGCCATACTGCTAACCTGTGCTCCGACCACCCCGCCATACTGCTAACCTGTGCTCCGACCACCCCGCTAACCTGTGCTCCAACCACCCCGCCATACTGTTAACCTGTGCTCCAACCACCCCGCCATACTGCTAACCTGTGCGCCAACCACTCCGCCATACTGCTAACCTGTGCTCCAACCACCCCGCCACCCCGCTAACCTGTGCTCCAACCACCACGCCATACTGCTAACCTGTGCTCCAACCACCCCGTCACCCCGCTAACCTGTGCGCCAACCACCCCGCCATTCTGCTAACCTGTGCGCCAACCACCCCGCCATACTGCTAACCTGTGCTCCAACCACCCCGCCATCCTGCTAACCTGTGCGCCAACCACCCCGCCATACTGCTAACCTGTGCGCCAACCACCCCGCCATACTGCTAACCTGTGCGCCAACCACCCCGCCATACTACTAACCTGTGCTCCAACCACCACGCCATACTGCTAACCTGTGCGCCAACCACCCCGCCATCCTGCTAACCTGTGCGCCAACCACCCTGCCATACTGCTAACCTGTGCGCCAACCACCCCGCCATCCTGCTAACCTGTGCGCCAACCACCCCGCCATCCTGCTAACCTGTGCACCAACCACCCGACATACTGCTAACCTGTGCTCCAACCACCCCCGCCATACTGCTAACCTGTGCGCCAACCACCCCGCCATCCTGCTAACCTGTGCACCAACCACCCGACATACTGCTAACCTGTGCTCCAACCACCCCGCCATCCCGCTAACCTGTGCGCCAAGTTCCCGCCAACCACCCCGCCTTCCCGCTAACCTGTGCGCCAACCACCCCCACCATCCTGCTAACCTGTGCGCCAACCACCCCCGCTTATACTGCTAACCTGTGCGCCAACCACCCCGCCATCCTGATAACCTGTGCGCCAACCACCCCGCCATACTGCTAACCTTGTGCGCAAACCACTCCGGTAACCTGTGCACCAACCACCCCGCTAACCTGTGCTCCAACCACCCCGCCATACTGCTAACCTGTGCGCCAACCACTCCGCTAACCTGTGCACCAACCACCCCGCTAACCTGTGCTCCAACCACCCCGCCATACTGCTAACCTGTGCTACAACCACCCCGCCATCCCGCTAACCTGTGCGCCAACCACACCCGCCATCCCGCTAACCTGTGCTCCAACCACCCCACCATACTGCTAACCTGTGCTCCAACCACCCCGCTAACCTGTGCTCCAACCACCCCGCCATCCCGCTAACCTGTGCTCCAACCACCCCCGCCATCCCGCTAACCCGTGCGCCAAGTTCCGCCAACCGCCCCGCCTTCCCGCTAACCTGTGCTCCAACCACCCCGCCATCCGCTAACCTGTGCTCCAACCACCCCGCCATCCCACTAACCTGTGCTCCAACCACCCCCGCCATCCCACTAACCTGTGCTCCAACCACCCCGCCATCCCGCTAACCTGTGCTCCAACCACCCCCGCCATCCCGCTAACCTGTGCTCCAACCACCCCGCCATACTGCTAACCTGTGCTCCAACCACCACCCGCCATCCCGCTAACCTGTGCTCCAACCACCCCGCCATCCCGCTAACCTGTGCTCCAACCACCCCCGCCATCCCGCTAACCCGTGCGCCAAGTTCCGCCAACCACCCCCGCCCTTCCCGCTAACCTGTGCTCCAACCACCCCCACCACCCCGCTAACCTGTGCTCCAACCACCCCGCCATCCCGCTAACCTGTGCTCCAACCACCCCGCCTTCCCGCTAACCTGTGCTCCAACCACCCCGCCTTCCCGCTAACCTGCACGTCAACTGCCCTGCAGTAAACCACCCAAACCATCCCAATATTCATCCTGCCAAACCGCATATACACATGCAGTACATGCAGGTATAATATACAGTATATGGGCCCTATTTAATGCACTCAGGTAGCACTGCGATTGTTCTTACAGTGAAAAGTACATAATAAATTAGATTAATTATTATATACAGTGTATTTTTAGCTTGTGAAATATATACAGTATGCCATACATTTCAAATCATTTTGCACAAAATTTAATTTTAAGATGATAGATATATCAGTATGCAGCCTTGAAACTGCATATTCTGTAAATTAAACAATACAGGGTAAAAAAGTGACGGCCAAGCACCCAATCTGAGCTTTAAAACTAACAGTTTTATCACACAGAAGTAAAGGAAGATTCTCTGACCCACTCCATAATCTCCAGGATGCTCTGGCATGTGGCCTCTTTGTGTTTATCTTCCACAGGAAGCCACATCACTGCACTGAAAAGCTCAGTCAGACAGGTTTTCACATCTTTAAACATTACAGGCCCTGTGAATGCTGCCAGCTGCTGTATGTGCCTTACGTTCTCCAGGTCTCACAAAGCTATACTTACCCCTCAAACGTGCCGACAAAAAGAGCAGGGATGTGATTACAGCGATTACCCGCACCTGGCCCCTGATTGCAAGGCTCTGATTGCTCTCCCTTCTTTTTCCTCAAATGAAAAAATCTCTTGAAGGAAATAATAAATTTAACAAACTATTCAATCTTGTTCATTTTTGGAAGTGACGTTGGACTGAAATAGATGCATGGTCCTGGATTGAGAGCTGGGTGCTTTGGAATCCTCTTATTTTATGTAGTGAGAACTTTTACCTGCAGTTGAGGTGAGTACAGGAGCAGGACACACAGGTACAGGTACAGAAGTGAGAGAGAAGAGGGCAGGGTTTTATGCAAGCTGTAGCCTGGATGAGATTATGCAAGCTGTAGCCTGGATGGGATTATGCAAGATGTAGCCTGGGTGAGATTATGCAAACTGTAGCCTGGATGAGATTATGCAAACTGTAGCCTGGATGAGATTATGCAAACTGTAGCCTGGATGAGATTATGCAAACTGTAGCCTGGATGAGATTATGCAAAATGTAGCCTGGATGAGATTATGCAAACTGTAGCCTGGATGAGATTATGCAAACTGTAGCCTGGATGAGATTATGCAAGCTGTAGCCTGGATGAGATTATGCAAACTGTAGCCTGGATGAGATTATGCAAACTGTAGCCTGGATGAGATTATGCAAACTGTAGCCTGGATGAGATTATGCCAACTGCATCCTGGATGAGATTAGGCAAGATGTAGCCTGGATGAGATTATGCAAGCTGTAGCCTGGATGAGATTATGCAAGATGTAGCCTGGATGAGATTATGCAAACTGTAGCCTGGATGAGATTATGCAAACTGTAGCCTGGATGAGATTATGCAAAGCTGTAGCCTGGATGAGATTATGCAAGCTGTAGCCTGGATGAGATTATGCAAGCTGGAGCCTGGATGAGATTATGCAAGTTGTAGCCTGGATGAGATTATGCAAACTGTAGCCTGGATGAGATTATGCAAACTGTAGCCTGGATGAGATTATGCAAGCTGTAGCCTGGATGAGATTATGCAAACTGTAGCCTGGATGAGATTATGCAAACTGTAGCCTGAATGAGATTATGCAAACTGTAGCCTGGATGAGATTATGCAAAATGTAGCCTGGATGAGATTATGCAAACTGTAGCCTGGATGGGATTATGCAAAATGTAGCCTGGATGAGATTATGCAAGCTGTAGCCTGGATGAGATTATGCAAGATGTAGCCTGGATGAGATTATGCAAGCTGTAGTCTGGATGAGATTATGCAAACTGTAGCCTGGATGAGATTATGCAAACTGTAGCCTGGATGAGATTATGCAAACTGTAGCCTGGATGAGATTATGCAAGGTGTAGCCTGGATGAGATTATGCAAACTGTAGCCTGGATGAGATTATGCAAACTGTAGCCTGGATGAGATTATACAAGCTGTAGCCTGGATGATTTGCACAACTCGTTCTGTTTTTCACAGATTTTTAAAGGAAAATAATATGTGCAGTGATGTCCCTTAAACATACAGTATATACTATATAAATGCATACATATATACACACACACTCACTCAATAATAATAGTTAAGTGTAATACTGTATTTATTTTTGCTCCTTGGAGAAGAGCGTGAGTAAGTGAAACTCCGTCAGAGCGGCACTAACGGGGTCGCTCTCCTCTCTCGCATTGATCAGTTTTACTGCCCTCCGGGGGAGTGGCTGTCCCATTACAGCAGGCTTATTAACATGATTTGAAACCTTTCACAGACAGCCAGTGCTCCGGCATCCGAAGGGTCCGCGCCTTTTAAAAAAAATGCAAGGGTAACTTATTAACTGCAGGAAGCACAGGGTGGCTAATGTCAGCCCGGGTTTGTGTATTACACTAGTGATCTGTCTCAGGTAATGGACAACGTCAACATGCTGGAGTGACCGTGGGCTATCTCCTCCAGGTGTGGAGCTTTGACTGTGTCAGGCATTTGCTTATCAGTAACAGGGCTTTTATTACAGCGCATGAAACTGTGTAAGATTGTTGATGCATTTTCAGGGGGTGAGTCAGTATTGGTGTTTGGATATATTAGGTGCTGCAGGATAAATCTATATTGATGATATTGAGGCTCCTTTGGGTGAGAAGCAATCCTGTAGGATACTCAGCCCTGGAATTGCTTTTGTAATATTGTTTGGAGAGATGGCAGCAGAAATGTGTGCAGTTTCTGCTGGTTTATAGTCTGCTGTTACTTTTAGACGGGGCAAGCAACAAAGTTTAATTGGCAATTTATAATTTTTTTTTTCTGTATTACCAAAAAATAAAAAAAGATACTGACCTGTTATCTAGAACTTCCCAGAAATTAGAAAAATGATTGAAAATTCTAAACCTTTTATATATTTTTCCTGCAGTAATATCAAAACCTGTTTGAGCAGGAAGTTATGCACTTCAGAAATTCATAATCATTGTCACTTTTATTCCTAATTTGTGTAAAATGAGCTATATTATTGTCAATTAAAATGAACATACATTTACTTGGATAAGATTCATTATTATATTCCTCACAAGCCTGTACCATTTTTTTTTCTTAAAGCAAGAGAAATAGAATGGCCTTTACACATGTGCAAACCATGCTAATAACATGTATATATCATACCATCTGACATCTACATATATATATCATACCATCTAACATCTACATGTATATATCATACCATATAACATCTACATGTATATATCATACCATCTAACATCTACATGTATATATCATACAATCTAACATCTACATGTATATATCATACAATCTAACATCTACATGTATATATCATACCATCTAACATCTACAAGTATATATCATACCATCTAACATCTACAAGTATATATCACCATCTAACATCTACAGGTATATATCATACCATCTAACATCTACAAGTATATATCATATCATCTAACATCTACATGTATATATCATACCATCTAACATCTACATGTATATATCATACCATCTAACATCTACAAGTATATATCACCATCTAACATCTACAAGTATATATCATATCATCTAACATCTACATGTATATATATCATACCATCTAACATCTACATGTATATATCATACCATCTAACATCTACATGTATATATCATACCATCTAACATCTACAAGTATATATCATACCATCTGAGATGCCACTGCTTGTGTTTGTATTGATCCAAGGTGGGAATTAGGAAACTATTAGAAATAAATCAAAAATGATGAATCAAGTCTTAGACGTGTGAACCTCTCATTCTCTATCACAGACACACACACACATACACGCGCACGCACGCACGCACACACACACACAGAGCTTCCTGAAGGATAGAGTTCCATCACAGACACACACACACACACACACACACACACACACACAGCTTCCTGAAGGATAGAGTTCCATCACAGACACAGACACACACACACACACACACACACACACACACACACACACACACACACACACACACACACACACACACACAGCTTCCTGAAGGATAGAGTTCCATCACAGACACACAGTACTGAATGTGTATGCGATAGAGTTCCTGACCGTATGTTTGGTGTCTCTCTTTTTCATGATTATCTTTAGAGTAGAGCGCTGGGGAGGTAATAGGACTGGGATATCTCCCTCAGTAATTAAGGCAGTGTTAACATACACATTGGCCTTTCTTCCCTTCAGGAAATGACAGCTATTTAAACCCACTCATTCAGCAGAATGGCGCAAAAACACTATTTCAATTAACTTTTCCGCCGTCCCTGCAGAGCTGAATTAAAGCCCAGTGGCCGGTGATAAGTGGCAGTGCTGAAAGAATGAGGTCATCCTTTCTCCGTGTATTTTAATGAAGTTTTTCCCTGATGTAGGGAGAGTTCTCTTTGTTTTTATTGTGCTTCAGAGTTTAAGAGAAGAGAACCTTAATATCAGTCAGCTGAGACTGTGGATACAGACTTCATTAAATTAGTCTGTGGATTTACTTTCTCATGAAGGTGTTTAATTTAAAAAGATATATGCTGTAGTCCTGCTGAAGGGCATTGCGATCATTACCCTGCTTTACCTAAAAAAATACCCATCTGTATGTGTGTGTGTGTGTGTGTGTGTGTTTCTGTGTGTGAGTGTGTGTCTGTATCTGTATGTGTGTGTGCCTGTGTGTGTGTGTGTGAGTGTGTTTCTGTGTGTGAGAGTGTGTGTTTGTGTCTGTTTGTGTGTGTGCCTGTGTGTGCGTGTGCATGTGTGAGTGCATGTGTGCATGTGTCTGTGTGTGTGGGTGGTGGGTGTGTTTGTGTGTCTGTGTCTGTGCCTGTTTGTGTCTCTATGTTTGGTGTGTGTGTGTGTGTGTGTGTGTGTGTTTGTGCGTGTTTCTGTTTGTGTGTGTGTCTGTGCGTGTTTGTGTCTATGTGTGTGTATTTGCTGTATAAAGCTCTACAGTGGTGAAAATATGAGCTTCCCGGCGTGGTAACTGGCGTATGGCGTAATAGCTCGTATCTCTGAGTAAAATTCTGAGCCAAACAGTGTCCATTACTGTCTACAGTTATTGTCCTTATTGCAGGGAAGCTGGGTGGCTTTGTTACCCCCGCTAACGAGCCGTGCTCAGGGGATCCACGCACTCCTGCTTCCTTAAGCTGGGCAGCTTCCGAGCGAGAGACCGTCATCCTCCTGGCACAGTGCGAGGATGGACCGGCCGGGCCGCTGGTAAGGACACGCCCCTCTAATCCCTGCATTTTTACCCACATTGCATCTGGTGTTTATTCTGGTGACATTTATCCCATCAGCTCACATGTTCAGAAATGAGCTGAGACAGCGGGCCCTATAGCAGCCCAGTTCCCCCTGTAGCAATCGCTTGAGAATTTGCTGCTACACCATCGGAAGGAGGACACCAGGTCCTCTTCAGGGTGACTCCTGGAGCTCCTGTCCATGAATCCAACTCGCCCTGTGGCCACTGTGTGCGCAACAACCCCTCCCCCTGGGAGTCGCCGCCAAATTTGCCATTCCCTCAAGGCGCCAGCCATACTCAGATCTGGCAGGACCAGGGCTGGAACCCCTGATCCTCAGTGTCAAAGTCAGCACTTTATGAGCTGTGTGGTAATGCTGTACAGGTTATGAGCTGTGTGGTAATGCTGCTCTTTGGCGATACAGGTTATGAGCTGTGTGGTAATGCTGCTCTTTGGCGATACAGGTTATGAGCTCTGTGGTAATGCTGTACAGGTTATGAGCTGTGTGGTAATGCTGCTCTTTGGTGATACAGGTTATGAGCTGTGTGGTAATGCTGCTCTTTGGCGATACAGGTTATGAGCTCTGTGGTAATGCTGTACAGGTTATGAGCTGTGTGGTAATGCTGCTCTTTGGCGATACAGGTTATGAGCTGTGTGGTAATGCTGCTCTTTGGCGATACAGGTTATGAGCTCTGTGGTAATGCTGTACAGGTTATGAGCTGTGTGGTAATGCTGTACAGGTTATGAGCTGTGTGGTAATGCTGCTCTTTGGCGATACAGGTTATGAGCTGTGTGGTAATGCTGCTCTTTGGCTGTACAGGTTATGAGCTGTGTGGTAATGCTGTACAGGTTATGAGCTGTGTGGTAATGCTGCTCTTTGGCGATACAGGTTATGAGCTGTGTGGTAGTGTTGCTCTTTGGCGATACAGGTTATGAGCTGTGTGGTAGTGTTGCTCTTTGGCTGTACAGGTTATGAGCTCTGTGGTAATGCTCTACAGGTTATGAGCTGTGTGGTAATGCTGCTCTTTGGCGATACAGGTTATGAGCTGTGTGGTAGTGTTGCTCTTTGGCGATACAGGTTATGAGCTGTGTGGTAATGCTGCTCTTTGGCTGTACAGGTTATGAGCTGTGTGGTAATGCTGCTCTTTGGCTGTACAGGTTATGAGCTCTGTGGTAATGCTCTACAGGTTATGAGCTGTGTGGTAATGCTGCTCTTTGGCTGTACAGGTTATGAGCTCTGTGGTAATGCTGCTCTTTGGCTACAGGTTATGAGCTCTGTGGTAATGCTGTACATGTTATGAGCTGTGTGGTAATGCTGCTCTTTGGCTGTACAGGTTATGAGCTGTGTGGTAATGCTGCTCTTTGGCTACAGGTTATGAGCTCTGTGGTAATGCTGTACATGTTATGAGCTGTGTGGTAATGCTGCTCTTTGGCTGTACAGGTTATGAGCTCTGTGGTAATGCTGCTCTTTGGCTGTACAGGTTATGAGCTCTGTGGTAATGCTGCTCTTTGGCTGTACAGGTTATGAGCTCTGTGGTAATGCTCTACAGGTTATGAGCTGTGTGGTAATGCTGCTCTTTGGCTGTACAGGTTATGAGCTGTGTGGTAATGCTGTACATGTTGTGAGCTGTGTGGTAATGCTGTACATGTTATGAGCTGTGATTTTTCAGACTTATTTTTCAGTTTCTTTGGCCTTATTTCTAAACACCCCTTTGATGTTTTTGTGTTCTGGTACACTGCTTTAAAAAGTGCTGTCATTTGTGTTATTCGCAGTAGTAATGTCCATTTATGTCCACAGAAACCCTGAATTAGGTGCATTGATTTTTTTTAAGACAGTTTGTAGTTTTCCATTATGCAGTGTTTATAGACCACATCTCTACTCACCACATTAAACTGGACCTTTTCCACAAGGCAAACCAAGCGATAATCAGTGTGAATCAGACGGACCTCCCAAATGACTCTTCTATTTCACAAGCTCTATATTTCCTTTCATCACCATAATGAAAAATGTATCTGTATTTATATTACAGAAATGAATCTGTTTGATGATATTGATATTTCTCATATATTCAAAGCATATTCAGACCATTCATTTCATAAATATATTTTTGTATGCATATAAATCACATGCTAAATTACCTGAAACCAATGGCATATATGAAAGTTCCAAAAGTTTACACGTTTTAAAATGAAAATGATTGACAGCCTTAATTTTTCTGCATTACTGTATTGTAAAGTATTTTGATTTATTACACTGAGAGGTTGTAGTATCGCTTGTAAGAGTACCTGGAAATAAGATATCAAGTGTCTTGTGATATTGTTGGGTCATAGACATCAGGAAGTCATGGCATGCAAAAGATATGCAACCAAATATTAAATATAATGATTTAAATTGATGTTAACTACTTTTGGTGCCCTAAAATGGGGGCTCTTATGGGCTACAGTTGCTAAAGTAGAAATAGAATGAAATAGAAATAGTAGTTTATAACATTATCAATGTCTGGACTGCATTTTTTGATCAATTAAATGCTACCTTGTTGAATAAAAGCATCAATTTCTTTCAAAAACAAGGACATTTCTAAGTGACCCCAAACTTTTGAACGGTAGTGTATATGTATGATCATTAGTGATTTACAGTGTATATGTATGATCATTAGTGATTTACAGTGTATATGTATGATCATTAGTGATTTACAGTGTATATGTATGATCATTAGTGATTTACAGTATATATTCAATTCAATTCAATTCAATTTTATTTGTATAGCGCTTTTTACAGAGAACTGTCACAAAGACGCTGCACAGGGAGACAGAAGGAAAATTGAGCAAAAAAACCAGGCCATAGCCCCCAACCAGCAAAATGAGGTAAAAAACTCCCCGGTAGGGGAGAAAAAAACACTGAGCAGTGGCGAGAAAAAACTCCCCAGTGGGAAGAAATCTCGGAAGGAACCTGGCTAGAGAGGGGGTGCCCATCCTTCGCTGGCCGGCCCGGTTTAGACTAAAGGTGGACTGAATGGTAATAGTCAGTTCAATAATCAGTTCAATCATCAGTTCAAAGGGGGCGGGGTGATGCATCTGGGACTCCGGTTGCGTGAAGTCGGGAGGATAAACCAAACCAAAGGGGGGACGGGTCCGAAGCAGTCTGCAAACTCAGGGTGAGAGGGGGACGGGCCGGAGTAATCTGCAGCTCAGGGTGAGAGAGGAAAAGAGAAGGTTAGCCCCCCCCCCCCCCCCCCCCCCCCCCCCGACATCCTTAACTATAGGATTGACTAAAGAGGTACGTTTTTAGCCTACACTTAAAGACAGAAAGTGTGTCTGCAGCCCGTACATACATGGGAAGATTATTCCATAAAAAAGGGGCTCTGTAAGAGAAGGCTCTGCCACCCATTGTAATTTTAGATATAATAGGAATTTTCAAATAGCCAGCATTTTGAGAGCGAAGTAATCTAGGAGGACAGTAAGGAATGAGTAAGTCACTCAGATATTCAGGGGCCATGCCATTTAAAGCTTTAAACGCTAGAAGTAAAATCTTGTAGTCAATTCTGAATTTGACAGGCAGCCAATGAAGAGTTTTGAGCACCGGGCTGATGTGCTCCCATTTCTTGGTTCTAGTAAGAACCCTAGCGGCTGCATTCTGTACAAGTTGGAGGCGATTCAGGGCTGAGCCAGTGCAACCAGACAATAATGCATTGCAGTAGTCTAGTCGAGAGGTTACAAAGGCATGAACCATTTTTTCAGCATCCTCCAGGGACAACACCTTCCTTAATTTAGATATATTCCTCAGGTGGAAGAAGGCCATTCTTGTGATATTGTTAATATGGGGCTGAAAGGAGAGATCTGAATCAATAATTACACCAAGGTTTTTAACAACCTTGTTAGGGGAGACAGAGAAGCAATCTAAATTTAAGGGAAGCTGTAAGAATTTATCTCGAAGGGATTTGGGACCTAATACTAATATCTCAGTCTTATCTGAGTTCAATAAGAGGAAATTTTGGGTCATCCAGGCCTTTACATCTTTGAGACAGGTCTCTAGTTTAGACAACTGGTCAACTTCACCTGGCTTAACTGATATATAAAGTTGTGTGTCATCTGCATAGCAGTGGTAGTTAACACCATGTCTGCTTATAATGTTCCCAAGAGGGAGCATGTAAAGAGAAAAGAGCAGAGGACCCAAGACCGATCCTTGTGGTACTCCAAAGTTCACCTTAGAAAATTCAGAGGACTGACTGTTTACCCTAACAAACTGGGATCTATCATAGAGATAAGATTTAAACCACATAAGAGCATGCCCGGTAATACCAACTAAATTTTCTAACCTGCAGAGGAGAATATTATGGTCTATAGTATCAAAGGCAGCGCTCAGGTCAAGTAAAACAAGAATAGAAATACAGCCACAGTCCAGAGAGAGGAACAAGTCATTCATTACTAGGGCAAGGGCGGTCTCGGTGCTATGGTGCTTCCTAAACCCAGATTGAAACCTCTCATACACATTATAAGTATATAGAAATGAAGAAAGCTGTTGCGCTACACATTTCTCAAGAATCTTTGATAAAAATGGGAGGTTTTATGTATATATGTACATATATGTACATATATGTATGATCATTAGTGATTTACCGTATATATGTATGATCATTAGTGATTTACAGTGTATATGTATGATCATTAGTGATTTACAGTGTATATGTATGATCATTAGTGATTTACAGTGTATATGTATGATCATTAGTGATTTACAGTATATATGTATGATCATTAGTGATTTACCGTATATATGTATGATCATTAGTGATTTACAGT
>CM056376.1:16358033-16401065 GCA_029718625.1 Synaphobranchus kaupii
ATGAAGCACACGTGGCATTATCTCCAAGGAAACGCACTCATATGTACATTATCTCCAAGGAAACGCACTCATATGTACATATGTACACTCATATGTACTCATATGTCTCAGTTCGTCTTTAATTAGACATTGGTTTATAGTCGCTACCAAGACCGCTGCTTGTTGATCTAAATGTGAATTCGTATGTGATTCTTGTCAAGTTATTCTCCACAAAAAATAAATGAAAATGAATCTGACCTACATTGAGTAAGGGCCCAGTCTGGAGGGCAAGGCTGTGCTAAGTGCAAGGCTGTGCTAAGTGCAAGGCTGTGCTAAGTGCATGTTTCTTTTCAATCGAAACTACTTAACTCGTCTAATAGCTCTTATTATTGTCAAGCTCAGACATTAACCTCATTTTGGTTTCTATGTTGTAGTACTACAAAGTAAAAGTGAATACGCTAAATGTCAACATGTAGATTTATTCAATAGATGATCATAGGATCTCATCTTCATCTTGCAATAAAATGTTTATTTACAGTACGTGCACAGTTCAGTAAATGTAACCTTTCCATTCAGTGCCAATAACAACCCAAATTTTGGCCAAACATTCAACTTATCAGATGATCTTTCCATATGTCCACATTCTGTTATCAGTATACAGCATTTGAGAATTCTAACTGTGTTAAGTCCTCCTGTCTGAGACACTGAACACCACAGCTGAGCACGCACGGGAACATCTGTGAATTTTGGGTCGAAAGTGAGTTAGAGCTGCAGAACAAGTCATTTTAAGTAATTCATGTTGATAAAATAAATAGGAAATCTGAAAGAGTGTAATCCACAGGCCTCTGACACAGCTTTGAGATTCCTGAGGGGTTTTGTGGGCTGTGTCTGCCTGTTTCTCTATCCATTCAGCTATTCATTATCAAAATTGATTTAGTCGCATCCCAGGAGAATAGACCCGTTTGCCGGGTCCCACGGCCCGCCGTTCTTTGTATAGATCCATGGCCTGAGACGGGAAATACATAAATATTGAACAGAATCTTAATGCTTCCATTATACTTAGATTCCTAAACGGGCATTAAAAAACAGGGCTGTCCCTTTGACTTTCTGATCTAGCGTCAGCGGGGGCTTATGAATGCATGAGGCAACTGGGGCTCAGGGCCAAACGTGCATGCACAAAATGGCTGATTACAATCTGTGCCCAAGCGACCTG
Source organism: Synaphobranchus kaupii (assembly GCA_029718625.1). NCBI lineage: Eukaryota > Metazoa > Chordata > Actinopteri > Anguilliformes > Synaphobranchidae > Synaphobranchus > Synaphobranchus kaupii. Next base: position 16,359,226 of record CM056376.1, read on the forward strand.
CATTGTAATCACAGTGATAGCATGTACTCTGTTAATGAACGTGGGCTTTATGATTGTAGTTCAATGTTAAAGCTGAGTGCACTTGGGTTAGGAAACTGAGCTGCTGCAAATGTTCTGTATGTGTGGCCTGGGCTTCCCCTGCTCAGGAAAACAAACTTCAGTGCTTTAATTATTTACAATTATTTAAAATAATTTGGTCATGAAAGTAAAATTGATATAACAGTAAAATATACAATAAGTTTAATGTGATTTCAATCGCACATGTTTCTAATATGATGGGGGAAAAAAACTCCTTCACTGGCTTATTGGTGTCAGGATGCAATGAGGTACAGTTACATTGCCCACAAACTAATAGACACCTGAACTATACCCATAAACTAATACACACCTGAACTATACCCATAAACTAATACACACATGAACTATATCCATAAACTAATACACACCTGAACTATACCCACAAACTAATACACACCTGAACTATACCCATAAACTAATACACACCTGAACTATACCCACAAACTAATACACACCTGAACTATACACATAAACTAATACACACCTGAACTATACCCATAAACTAATACACACCTGGACTATACCCATAAACTAATACACACCTGAAATATACCCATAAACTAATACACACCTGAACTATACCCATAAACTAATACACACCTGAACTATACCCATAAACTAATACACACCTAAACTATACCCACAAAATAATACACACCTGAACTATACACATAAACGAATACACACCTGAACTATACCCATAAACTAATACACACCTGAACTATACCCATAAACAAATACACACCTGAACTATACCCATAAACTAATACACACATGAACTATATCCATAAACTAATACACACCTGAACTATACCCACAAACTAATACACACCTGAACTATACCCATAAACTAATACACACCTGAACTATACCCACAAACTAATACACACCTGAACTATATCCATAAACTAATACACACATGAACTATATCCATAAACTAATACACACCTGAACTATACCCACAAACTAATACACACCTGAACTATACCCATAAACTAATACACACATGAACTATACCCATAAACTAATACACACCTGAACTATACCCATAAACAAATACACACCTGAACTATACCCATAAACTAATACACACCTGAAATATACCCATAAACTAATACACACCTGAACTATACCCATAAACTAAGACACACCTGAACTATACCTATAAACTAATACACACCTGAACTATACCCATAAACTAATACACACATGAACTATATCCATAAACTAATACAAACCTGAACGATACCCATAAACTAATACACACCTGAACTATACCCATAAACTAATACACACCTGAACTATACCCATAAACTAATACACACCTGAAATATACCCATAAACTAATACACACCTGAACTATACCCATAAACTAATACACACCTGAACTATACCTATAAACTAATACACACCTGAACTATACCCATGAACTAATACACACATGAACTATATCCATAAACTAATACACACCTGAACTATACCCATAAACTAATACACACCTGAACTATACCTATAAACTAATACACACATGAACTATATCCATAAACTAATACACACCTGAAATATACCCATAAACTAATACACACCTGAACTATACCCATAAACTAATACACACCTGAACTATACCTATAAACTAATACACACCTGAACTATACCCATAAACTAATACACACATGAACTATACCTATAAACTAATACACACCTGAACTATATCCATAAACTAATACACACCTGAACTATACCCATAAACTAATACACACCTGAACTATACTCATAAACTAATACACACCTGAACTATACCCATACACTAATACACACCTGAACTATACCCATAAACTAATACACACCTGAACTACACCCATAAACTAATACACACCTGAACTACACCCATAAACTAATACACACCTGAACTACACCCATAAACTAATACACACCTGAACTATACCTATAAACTAATACACACCTCTACACTGCCCACAAACGAATGCACACCTGAACTATACCCATAAACTAATACACACATGAACTTTACCCATAAACTAATACACACCTGAACTATACCCATAAACTAATACACACCTGAACTATCCCTATAAACTAATACATACCTGAACACTGCCCACAAACTAATACACACCTGTACTGCCCACAAATTAATACACACCTGAACTATACCCATAAACTAATACACAAATTAACTATACCCATAAACTAATACACACCTGAACTATACCCATTAACTAATACACACCTGAACTATACCTATAAACTAATACACACCTGAACTATACCCATAAACTAATACACACATTAACTATACCCATAAACTAATACACACCTCTACACTGCCCACAAACAAATGCACACCTGAACTATACCCATAAACTAATACACCCCTGAAATATACCCATAAACTAATACACACCTGAACTATACCCATAAACTAATGCACACCTGAACTATACCCATAAACGAATACACCCCTGAAATATACCCATAAACTAATACACACCTGAACTATACCCATAAACTAATACACACCTGAACTATACCCATAAACTAATACACACATGAACTTTACCCATAAACTAATACACACCTGAACTATACCCATAAACTAATACACACCGGAACTATACCTATAAACTAATACACACCTGAACACTGCCCACAAACTAATACACACCTGAACTATACCTATAAACTAATACACACCTGAACTATACCCATAAACTAATACACACATGAACTTTACCCATAAACTAATACACACCTGAACTATACCCATGAACTAATACACACCTGAACTATACCTATAAACTAATACACACCTGAACACTGCCCACAAACTAATACACACCTGAACTATACCCATAAACTAATACACACCTGAACTATACCTATAAACTAATACACTTCTCTACACTGCCCACAAACGAATGCACACCTGAACTATACCCATAAACTAATACACACATGAACTTTACCCATAAACTAATACACACCTGAACTATACCCATAAACTAATATACACCTGTACTATCCCTATGAACTAATACATACCTGAACACTGCCCACAAACTAATACACACCTGTACTGCCCACAAATTAATACACAACTGAACTATACCCGTAAACTAATACACACCTCTACACTGCCCACAAACGAATGCACACCTGAACTATACCCATAAACTAATACACACCTGAACTTTACCCATAAACTAATACACACATTAACTATACCCATAAACTAATACACACCTCTACACTGCCCACAAAATAATGCACACCTGAACTATACCCATAAACTAATACACATGAACTTTACCCATGAACTAATACACACATTAACTATACCCATAAACTAATACACACCTCTACACTGCCCACAAAATAATGCACACCTGAACGATACCCATAAACTAATACACATGAACTTTACCCATAAACTAATACACACCTGAACTATACCTATAAACTAATACACACCTGAACTATCCCCATAAACTAATACACACCTAAACTATACCCATACACTAATATACACCTGTACTATCCCTATAAACTAATACATACCTGAACACTGCCCACAAACTAATACACACCTGTACTGCCCACAAATTAATACACACCTGAACTATACCCGTAAACTAATACACACCTCTACACTGCCCACAAACGAATGCACACCTGAACTATACCCATAAACTAATACACACCTGAACTATACCCATAAACTAATACACACCTGAACTATACCTATAAACTAATACACACCTCTACACTGCCCACAAACGAATGCACACCTGAACTATACCCATAAACTAATACACACATGAACTTTACCCATAAACTAATACACACCTGAACTATACCTATAAACTAATACACACCTGAACTATCCCTATAAACTAATACACACCTGAACTTTACCCATAAACTAATACACACCTGAACTATACCCATAAACTAATACACACCTGAACTATCCCTATAAACTAATACATACCTGAACACTGCCCACAAACTAATACACAGCTGTACTGCCCACAAACTAATACACACCTGAACTATACCCATAAACTAATCCACACCTGAACTTTACCCATAAACTAATACACACCTGAACTATACCCATAAACTAATACACACATGAACTTTACCCATAAACTAATACACACCTGAACTATACCCATAAACTAATACACACATGAACTTTACCCATAAACTAATACACACCTGAACTATACCCATAAACTAATACACACCTGAACTATACCCATAAACTAATACACACCTGAACTATACCCATAAACAAATACACACCTGAACTATCCCTATAAACTAATACATACCTGAACACTGCCCACAAACTAATACACACCTGTACTGCCCACAAATTAATACACACCTGAACTATACCCATAAACTAATACACACCTCTACACTGCCCACAAACTAATGAACACCTGAACTATACCCATAAACTAATACACACCTCTACACTGCCCACAAACTAATGCACACCTGAACTATACCCACAAACTAATACACACCTGGACTATACCTATAAACTAATACACACCTGAACACTGCCCACAAACGGCTACACACCTGAACTATACCTATAAACTCATACACACCTGTACACTGCCAACAAACTAATACACACCTGAACACTGCCCACAAACTAATACACACCTGAACACTGCCCACAATCTAATACACACCTTGAACTTCGCTAGCCAAATTAATTGCCTGTGATCTGTCTGCTGTGAGAAGAGTCTCATGGAATTGATGTGTGACAATGCTTCATTGTATAATCAAACAAAATTTGTTAAACAAGCAGGCTAATTTGCCATTTTCTAAGGTGAGAGAGCCATGTTCTGGTAGCTTATTCTCAGATGCTGCAGGTGTTATAACGAAATTAAACCACTTATATTTTGTAAAATAACTGCACCGATCTAAGCTAATTAAATGTTTTCCTGTTTTCCCATTATTATATTGCTGGGAAATAGTTTGGTCGGGAATTACCAGGAACCTGCGCCGGTGTTAAACCCTTATGTGAAAGATTATTATTGTGTATATCAAAACATGTCATAATGGTTAGTCCAAATAATATTGATCATAATAGGCTATTGATCCTTATAGCCTATTGCTTACCGGTATGCTTTAGCTATGTGCACCAGCGTATTTCGCCAGCTGTAGGCTAAATCACTGTCTCACAGTCTTACTGTCAGCGGTCATATTAGCAATTGGCCAAGATGCAAACGCTGATGGCTTTTATAGGTTATGGGATATGACACTTTGATTGGTTTATTGCATGTTACCCCCAAGACACACCTATAATGAAAAGACTAAGTTCAGCCCATTTGCACCGTACTTAGCGCTCAAATAACACGCTGTCTGCATTACATTACAATCATTTAGCAGACGCTTTTATCCAAAGCAACACACAATAAGTGCATACAGAAAGCTCATCGAAGCAACTACAGAACAGATTAGACAAAGTACATCCTTCCCATAATGTAGCAGCTATCCCTTGTAATGAAGTGGACTTGGACACGCAAAAGTGGACTTGGACTTTTTTGCACTTTTTTGCATTTTTGACGCCCTAAATGCACTTGCGGCATGCGTCTTAGACCAAGCGCTAAGATCGTCAAGATAGACCTGTTCTGCCACTTCTTCCATTCTTAAGTGCCAATCAATAAGTGGTCAATCCACCCAAGTCTGTATGACTATTTGTCGGAATGGATAAGTTTTACTGCTGCAAGCAATCCTGATTTTTTTTCATAGTGAAGTGGGTGTTTTACAGCCATAACTGTAAAGTGCCCTGAGTTATTCCTGTTATACAAAGAGAGGAAGAGTGGATTTATGTGGTCATTCCAGGAGAGATGGAGAGGGTAGATGAATCATGGGCGTGCCTCTGAGATTTACTGACCCGCCCTCAGTGAGATCCAGCAGAATGCTCGCCACAACATTAACTTCAGCTGCTGACTCTCTCCTCTGTATGCAGCAATAGAAACCGCACGGCAAAACTCTCACTTAAATCAACTCTAACAGAGTTGATACGTGTCCAGTAGAGACTATGGGCCCTATCTTGGCGATCTTGGCGCTAAGTCCATTTAGGGCGTGTCCAAGTCCACTTTTGCTATTTTAACGGCGTGTTTTTTTGGCGCTAAGCACGGCGCAGCATGCAAGTGGGCTGAACCTAGTCGCTTCATTAATTATAGGGGCTCTATTTTCAAACCAGCGCAAGGGGACGGTATAGTCAAACGCAAGCTTATTGACAGCATCAACGTCTTAAAACTGGCGCTATGGCGTTTCTCAGCAATACCGCTAGGATCAACAAATTCTCAACATAACATCCTTTCGCTTGCGCTGCAGTGGGATGGGTGGCGCTGTCTGGGGCGTGTTCTAAAATACTTTCGGCTCAGTGACAATTTGAACCAACGAAAACCCATTGCGTTATGATCAGCTGGAACCACCTCTTAGCGGAAACGCAATAGACTCTGGCAATTTGGTAACTTATTATGTAGTTCTATGTAGTGTCTATAGGTGATGCCAACATTACACTTCCATTTAATGAACAAATAGCCTATAATTATTATTAATTAATTAATTTTAATTTAAACTACTAGAATAAAACAGGACAGCTTACAAGAAACTTGCGATCATGTAGGCCAATAGCCTATAATATATAAATTACACATTGACACAGTTGAATCATAAGCCTACCATTTGAATCATAATTATGCCTACATCACCTCATGTAGGCTAATTAATGCATTCGCCACCTCCTCCCGTGCCTTCCGAACTTCTGGGAGACGAGGTGGTGTGGATTGTGATCCATAAATTACTACAGTCCTAGCCTGTACTTCTGTTGCAAGTATGTCTGATTCCTGTGCGGAAAATCGCTCTTGTCGTTGACGGTCCAGTGCGTTTGGGTTGCTCATTATGAAATTGCATGGAGCGATTGCGTTCCAACTGGCTTTTTTTTAAAGCACGAGAACAACAATTTGATTGGCTACCATAGAGACACACCTTGGACATTTAAACCCAGCCTTTTAGCAATACCGCCATAAGGTGCGCCAAGATTGCCGTCATGAAATTACCAAATTTCTCGCCGACACGCCCTCAGAGCGATACCGCCAAGCGATTACTCTTGCGTTCACCATTGCGTTTGGTTTATTAAAATAGAGCCCTGGGTGTGTCTTGGGCGTGACATTCAATAAACCAATCAAAATGTCATATCCCATTCCCTTTAAAAGCTTGCTTTTCCACCTTGGCGGATTGCTTATGATGGCGAAACAGACATGCTCGTGCGTGTTTAGTGTGATCAAGGAATAGGCTAAATGGAGCATGATCAATATTATTCGGACTAACCATTAGCCTATGAGTTCCCGGTAATTCCAGACAGGGCTGTTATTTTACAAAATATGTGCGGTTAAATTTCGTTAAAAGGACCTGCAACAGCTGAGAATAAGCTATCAATGGCTTCAGTCTCACCTTAGAAAGCGCCAAATTAGCCTGCTTGTTCAGCGAATTTCGTTTGATTATGCAATGAAAGTTTCAAACATCAATTCCAAGAGGCTGTTCTCATGGAGTTCTCGAAGTTCAAGCTTCATCCAAAGTTCATTAGGATACCTGCATAGTAGGCTAATATTGATTAATAACATACATACCGTTATTTTGCCTTAATGATGACACTAAATAGCCATACAATAAAGCTGTCAGGTTCGCAACCCATAAGTTCTCGCATATTTCCCCTTGTTTAATAATGTCCTGTTTATGGAAATGTGACCAACCTGTTTTACTCGTAGCGTAATCCTTTAAAACAATCCACTTTCCCAGGAAGTCCGTTAAACGTGCAGAGAATGGCATTAAAATTAATTGTGAATTAATTGTGTAACGTGCTGCAAATTTGTTTTAGTTTCTAATTAGACGCTTAGTTCTCTTTAAAATCGTTTTGTTCAGTTAAGGAATAACGGGTGAAATCAGCTGGGTTTTAAACGGTGAGAGTATGGAAACCTGGTCACTGTCATTTAAAAAAATATGAAGGACGAAGAATAGCTAAGGTTACAATTTAGTTAACATGGTGACATCTCCGTTTTTTAACCATAGGCTATCGAAAAAAACCTTATGCACAGCGAATTCGCTGTAGCCTAGGCTATTTGAAAAACAATAAATGCAATATTCACTGGACAAGGTTTTGAACTTTTTTCAGTCACAAACCATTCTATTTACTTACAGGCTGTATTCATAGATAAACAGAGCTGTATTGTAATGACATCTGAAGCGCATTTTCAGAACTTAAATGTCCGTCTATTGCCGTGCGCGAGTTTTCCATTGAATGACAATTCACGCATTAGGTGCAAAGACAATTCGCGCATTAGGCTTGATAGCTATAGGTGTTATCAGCTCCTTTTTAATGGATAGCCATTGTCCCGTACCATCGCACATCGCCTGGATGTTGATGGAGTGGGCTGAGAGCAATGTAATGTGGCATTGTTTCCCTTCGCTGAGGGAAAGGTATGTGGACCTATGGAACCTTTTATTATTATGCATTTTTGATATAGCCTACACAATAATAATATTTCACATTGTGATCTAGATATTTTAGTCATGCCTGTGCACGCCCCTGTGTGTAACAGACAGGAGGGTATGCGCGTTGTGCACACGCCTATGTAGACGCACTTATATGCGCCGTTAAAATAGCATGTAAACAACTGCGACATGACTTTAGACCAGGTTTGTGGTGGTTCTAGCGCAAGCGCTTTCTGCTGGCTCAAGATAGCAATACGCCAAAAAGAATCCTGGCCACTCCTCATCTTAAGACCAACACACCCAGTTCACTAATGATGGCGCAAGAGTTACGCCGTCAAACATGCTAGTTTGACGGCGTAAGCGTTAGGCGTTATTATGGACCTAGCGCCGGGTGTAAGATAGCAAAGACACTTGCGTTTGCGTTAGCGCCGCTTTGCGCCGGGTGTAAGATAGGGCCCTATGTGTACTCTAGCAGAGTTAAAATTACTCTATCAGAGTTGATTTTACACTGAACATGCAAGTGTGTAAGTGCTGTAAACTTCCTGAGGATGAGACCACATAGCTCAGCTCATAGGGGAGGGGCTCTCGCAAATACCACTCCCCCTGTGCGGCTGCGGGTTTTAATCCTGGCCATGGCTCTTTCTATAATCTCATCTCTGTCTGTAGCCCTCTGTTTCCCTCTGTCTCAATAAAGTGAAAAAAAATACATAAGAAAATTAGTCAGCTCTTTAAAAATATATAATAAATAAATAAATAAATAAATAAATAAATAAATAAATAAATAAATAAATAAATAAATAAATAAATAAATAAATAAATAAATAAATAAATAAATAAAATAAAAAAATGGTCACACACAATTTGTACATTTATGTGAAGGGTCATTCCAGGGGAAAATGGATCCTTTTTAATCTTGACCTCTCAGATATTTTGGATATTTGACACCCATAATGTAACCTTGGAGTAATGACTGTTATACTTTTTAGAAAAAGAAAAACACACACCATCATTAAATAAATTAAGGACAACGTGTAATGGGACAGAGCCGTGAATCTGATTCAGTTTCAGCGACCCCAAATCTGAGTTACTTCTTTTAAAGAGGTTGCAGAAAAGCCACACCCACTGCCGTCAGTTCTGTGCGTAGCCACACCCACACCCTCCAGTTCTGTGCTTAGCCACACCCTCAGGTAAGAAGTCCTTAAACAGGGGGGAAGTGGCAGGAACCAAAAGGCATCCTGGATCTTTCATCATACGTATGCCCACTGATTATTTCACATACCTGAGCCCCAATAGGCCACATGGGGTTGGGGTTGGGGTTGGGGTTAGGGTAGTGCACAAGCTTTCAAGGAGCTCTACATTGACCTTCACTTTCAGCTGTCATCTTTCTTCCTGTCATCGGTTGGTAATGTGTCTCTCTCTCTTTCTTTCTTTCTCTCTCTCTCCTTCTCTCTCTCTCTCTCTCTCTCTCTCTCTCTCTCTCTCTCTCTCTCTCTCTCTCTCTCTCTCTCTCTCTCTTCTCTCCCTCTCCCAGCTGACTGCAGTATGCTGGAATTACTCAGCCAATGATGGCGTGGATAGCGAACGGTCTGCGGCGTGACAGATCTGCATTTAGCGCACACGGTAATGGGACAGTTTGACGTAAACAGACGCCATCAGAGGACAGCCTGAAATGAAAGGTGTCATTTCTGTCTGATGGATTGCTGTCGTACTTTAAGTGTGTTTTTCTAACTGTAATCCCATCATCATTTAACAGTGAAGCTTCAGTACGGTCAGTGCAAGCCCCCACAGAGGGACGGTGCATTTTTCATAATAACATAACTGATCATTGCAATGTGGGAGGGTTGACCTGTAACCTGGCTAACGCAAGCTGACCCATGACCTCTGGGAAGGCTGTCATTGTTTGTGTAATATGCGCTCAGAATCTGAGCGTGTTTTTTGTTAGGTTCTTATAATTGAATTCCCAACGCCACGCGCCTGTCAATCAGTATTAGCTACTCCGCCCATACCGGAAAAACAAACTAACACAGGTGGCCGGTTAATAATGAACAACTTTCCATGTCTCGAGCATTGCTAATGACTGCTGCAGTCGTGACTGGCATACAACGTTATTGCTACTCCTTTCAACGTAGACTCCAATTTTAAGGAGTTTGCTAGAACCTATTTAATCTCCGGCAAACAAAATGTTTTTGTAAACGACAACGCGTTGGTTTCCATGACATAGCCGACAGCTTGGTCACAGACATAGACAAACAGAAACAGCTATGGCTCTGTGCTAATGGGCATAGCTATATCTATCTATGGCTCTGTGCTGGACAGTGATAGGTGAGGCGGTGCTTAATTAAAACAGCTTGTGATTCGTTCATTCGAAATGGCGATATCCAACCAGCGCAGGTTGCCTGAGCGCACAGCCACTTCATCTGCTGACAAGATCTAAGCCGCCTTTCCAGAGTCTGGAGTACGGTCCAGACTCCAGCATTGGCCAGGGTGGGTCCAGTCCAGTCCACTCTGTGGGTAAGTCCAGTCTGTGCTGCCCACAGGAAATGGTTTAAACAGGATTTTAACACACTGGGAGTTCATTCCAATCGCTTATTTTCACTCCTTGCATCCTTTCCTCGCTCCTTAGCTCCGCCCAATGGAGGACGCGAGGAAAGGATGCAAGGATCAGATACAAGGATGGAGGAATCGAGGCAACATGCATTAGGCAAATGGAACGTCCTTGCTCAATCAAGCGTTAGCTTCATATTATGCTTACGTGCTTAACTATAATGTTTTTTAGCTTATTTTTTCATGAATAAACGTAGCTTTTGTTAGTTACAAAGAATACGTGTCATTATGGATTAGCACTTTTTAATAAATGGAAAGGAACGGTAAAATTACATTTGTGTAGGGGTGTGCCTGCGACGTGGCAGATGTGGAGGTGGATAATTTATACACGTCACGCGTTCTGAGAAAAGGCTTCCGCAAAGGCTACATTTGTGTTTCCTCACTGAAGCATCCTCCGAGAGCCTCCTTATCTCCCACTCCTCACTCCTCCGTGGAGCATTTAGTGGTTTGGAATGTCCTTAAAGATGGCGAACCTCCATCGATTTCCGGGTCAGGCAAGGACAGAGGAGAAGAGGACGGATTAAATAAGCGATTGGATTCCAGCCATGCTCAACGGACATTTGCCCTTAACAATCTAAGCTTAACAATGACTTCCTGATGTCTGTGACCCAACAATATCAAAAGACTCTTGATATTTTATTTTCTGGTACTCCTACAAGTGATACTATAACCCCTCTGCATTTGAATGGATCTCCATGGGAATTACTGTGCTCGTACACATGTGCTCCTTGTTAGTGTTGGTTAGTGTTGAGCCCTGCACTGTATGTATATAATAAGTACGTATGCAGTAGTGTCGAGCCCTGCACTGTATGTATATAATAAGTACGTATGCAGTAGTGTCGAGCCCTGCACTGTATGTATATAATAAGTACGTATGCAGTAGTGTCGAGCCCTGCACTGTATGTATACAATAAGTACGTATGCAGTAGTGTCGAGCCCTGCACTGTATGTATACAATAAGTACGTATGCAGTAGTGTCGAGCCCTGCACTGTATGTATACAGTAAGTACGTATGCAGTAGTGTCGAGCCCTGCACTGTATGTATACAGTAAGTACGTATGCAGTAGTGTCGAGCCCTGCACTGTATGTATACAGTAAGTACGTATGCAGTAGTGTCGAGCCCTGCACTGTATGTATATAATAAGTACGTATGCAGTAGTGTCGAGCCCTGCACTGTATGTATATAATAAGTACGTATGCAGTAGTGTCGAGCCCTGCACTGTATGTATACAATAAGTACGTATGCAGTAGTGTCGAGCCCTGCACTGTATGTATACAGTAAGTACGTATGCAGTAGTGTCGAGCCCTGCACTGTATGTATATAATAAGTACGTATGCAGTAGTGTCGAGCCCTGCACTGTATGTATACAGTAAGTACGTATGCAGTAGTGTCGAGCCCTGCACTGTATGTATACAATAAGTACGTATGCAGTAGTGTCGAGCCCTGCACTGTATGTATACAATAAGTACGTATGCAGTAGTGTCGAGCCCTGCACTGTATGTATATAATAAGTACGTATGCAGTAGTGTCGAGCCCTGCACTGTATGTATACAATAAGTACGTATGCAGTAGTGTCGAGCCCTGCACTGTATGTATACAATAAGTACGTATGCAGTAGTGTCGAGCCCTGCACTGTATGTATATAATAAGTACGTATGCAGTAGTGTCGAGCCCTGCACTGTATGTATACAATAAGTACGTATGCAGTAGTGTCGAGCCCTGCACTGTATGTATACAATAAGTACGTATGCAGTAGTGTCGAGCCCTGCACTGTATGTATACAGTAAGTACGTATGCAGTAGTGTCGAGCCCTGCACTGTATGTATACAGTAAGTACGTATGCAGTAGTGTCGAGCCCTGCACTGTATGTATACAGTAAGTACGTATGCAGTAGTGTCGAGCCCTGCACTGTATGTATACAGTAAGTACGTATGCAGTAGTGTCAAGCCCTGCACTGTATGTATACAGTAAGTACGTATGCAGTAGTGTCGAGCCCTGCACTGTATGTATACAGTAAGTACGTATGCAGTAGTGTCGAGCCCTGCGCTGTATGTATATAAGTACGTATGCAGTAGTGTCGAGCCCTGCACTGTATGTATACAATAAGTACGTATGCAGTAGTGTCGAGCCCTGCACTGTATGTATACAATAAGTACGTATGCAGTAGTGTCGAGCCCTGCACTGTATGTATATAATAAGTACGTATGCAGTAGTGTCGAGCCCTGCACTGTATGTATACAATAAGTACGTATGCAGTAGTGTCGAGCCCTGCACTGTATGTATATAATAAGTACGTATGCAGTAGTGTCGAGCCCTGCACTGTATGTATACAATAAGTACGTATGCAGTAGTGTCGAGCCCTGCACTGTATGTATACAGTAAGTACGTATGCAGTAGTGTCGAGCCCTGCACTGTATGTATACAATAAGTACGTATGCAGTAGTGTCGAGCCCTGCACTGTATGTATACAGTAAGTACGTATGCAGTAGTGTCGAGCCCTGCACTGTATGTATACAGTAAGTACGTATGCAGTAGTGTCGAGCCCTGCACTGTATGTATACAGTAAGTACGTATGCAGTAGTGTCGAGCCCTGCACTGTATGTATATAATAAGTACGTATGCAGTAGTGTCAAGCCCTGCACTGTATGTATACAGTAAGTACGTATGCAGTAGTGTCGATCCCTGCACTGTATGTATACAGTAAGTACGTATGCAGTGGTGTTGAGCCCTGCACTGTATGTATACAGTAAGTACGTATGCAGTAGTGTCGAGCCCTGCACTGTATGTATACAATAAGTACGTATGCAGTAGTGTCGAGCCCTGCACTGTATGTATATAATAAGTACGTATGCAGTAGTGTCGAGCCCTGCACTGTATGTATACAATAAGTACGTATGCAGTAGTGTCGAGCCCTGCACTGTATGTATACAGTAAGTACGTATGCAGTAGTGTCGAGCCCTGCACTGTATGTATACAATAAGTACGTATGCAGTAGTGTCGAGCCCTGCACTGTATGTATATAATAAGTACGTATGCAGTAGTGTCGAGCCCTGCTCTGTATGTATATAATAAGTACGTATGCAGTAGTGTCGAGCCCTGCACTGTATTTATACAATAAGTACGTATGCAGTAGTGTCGAGCCCTGCACTGTATGTATATAATAAGTACGTATGCAGTAGTGTCGAGCCCTGCACTGTATGTATACAATAAGTACGTATGCAGTAGTTTCGAGCCCTGCACTGTATGTATATAATAAGTACGTATGCAGTAGTGTCGAGCCCTGCACTGTATGTATACAATAAGTACGTATGCAGTAGTGTCGAGCCCTGCACTGTATGTATACAGTAAGTACGTATGCAGTAGTGTCGAGCCCTGCACTGTATGTATACAGTAAGTCCGTATGCAGTAGTGTCGAGCCCTGCGCTGTATGTATATAAGTACGTATGCAGTAGTGTCGAGCCCTGCACTGTATGTATACAGTAAGTACGTATGCAGTAGTGTCGAGCCCTGCACTGTATGTATACAATAAGTACGTATGCAGTAGTGTCGAGCCCTGCACTGTATGTATACAGTAAGTACGTATGCAGTAGTGTCGAGCCCTGCACTGTATGTATACAGTAAGTACGTATGCAGTAGTGTCGAGCCCTGCACTGTATGTATACAATAAGTACGTATGCAGTAGTGTCGAGCCCTGCACTGTATGTATACAATAAGTACGTATGCAGTAGTGTCGAGCCCTGCACTGTATGTATACAGTAAGTACGTATGCAGTAGTGTCGAGCCCTGCACTGTATGTATATAATAAGTACGTATGCAGTAGTGTCGAGCCCTGCACTGTATGTATACAATAAGTACGTATGCAGTAGTGTCGAGCCCTGCACTGTATGTATACAGTAAGTACGTATGCAGTAGTGTCGAGCCCTGCACTGTATGTATATAATAAGTACGTATGCAGTAGTGTCGAGCCCTGCACTGTATGTATACAGTAAGTACGTATGCAGTAGTGTCGAGCCCTGCACTGTATGTATACAGTAAGTCCGTATGCAGTAGTGTCGAGCCCTGCACTGTATGTATACAGTAAGTACGTATGCAGTAGTGTCGAGCCCTGCACTGTATGTATGCAATAAGTACGTATGCAGTAGTGTCGAGCCCTGCACTGTATGTATATAATAAGTACGTATGCAGTAGTGTCGAGCCCTGCACTGTATGTATACAATAAGTACGTATGCAGTAGTGTCGAGCCCTGCACTGTATGTATATAATAAGTACGTATGCAGTAGTGTCGAGCCCTGCGCTGTATGTATATAATAAGTACGTATGCAGTAGTGTCGAGCCCTGCACTGTATGTATACAATAAGTACGCATGCAGTAGTGTCGAGCCCTGCACTGTATGTATATAATAAGTACGTATGCAGTAGTGTCGTGCCCTGCGCTGTATGTATATAATAAGTGCGTATGCAGTAGTGTCGAGCCCTGCACTGTATGTATATAATAAGTACGTATGCAGTAGTGTCGAGCCCTGCACTGTATGTATATAATAAGTACGTATGCAGTAGTGTCGAGCCCTGCACTGTATGTATATAATAAGTACGTATGCAGTAGTGTCGATCCCTGCACTGTATGTATACAATAAGTACGTATGCAGTAGTGTCGAGCCCTGCACTGTATGTATACAGTAAGTACGTATGCAGTAGTGTCGAGCCCTGCACTGTATGTATATAATAAGTACGTATGCAGTAGTGTCGAGCCCTGCACTGTATGTATACAGTAAGTACGTATGCAGTAGTGTCGAGCCCTGCACTGTATGTATACAATAAGTACGTATGCAGTAGTGTCGAGCCCTGCACTGTATGTATACAATAAGTACGTATGCAGTAGTGTCGAGCCCTGCACTGTATGTATATAATAAGTACGTATGCAGTAGTGTCGAGCCCTGCACTGTATGTATACAATAAGTACGTATGCAGTAGTGTCGAGCCCTGCACTGTATGTATACAATAAGTACGTATGCAGTAGTGTCGAGCCCTGCACTGTATGTATATAATAAGTACGTATGCAGTAGTGTCGAGCCCTGCACTGTATGTATACAATAAGTACGTATGCAGTAGTGTCGAGCCCTGCACTGTATGTATACAGTAAGTACGTATGCAGTAGTGTCGAGCCCTGCACTGTATGTATACAGTAAGTACGTATGCAGTAGTGTCGAGCCCTGCACTGTATGTATACAGTAAGTACGTATGCAGTAGTGTCAAGCCCTGCACTGTATGTATACAGTAAGTACGTATGCAGTAGTGTCGAGCCCTGCACTGTATGTATACAGTAAGTACGTATGCAGTAGTGTCGAGCCCTGCGCTGTATGTATATAAGTACGTATGCAGTAGTGTCGAGCCCTGCACTGTATGTATACAATAAGTACGTATGCAGTAGTGTCGAGCCCTGCACTGTATGTATACAATAAGTACGTATGCAGTAGTGTCGAGCCCTGCACTGTATGTATATAATAAGTACGTATGCAGTAGTGTCGAGCCCTGCACTGTATGTATACAATAAGTACGTATGCAGTAGTGTCGAGCCCTGCACTGTATGTATATAATAAGTACGTATGCAGTAGTGTCGAGCCCTGCACTGTATGTATACAATAAGTACGTATGCAGTAGTGTCGAGCCCTGCACTGTATGTATACAGTAAGTACGTATGCAGTAGTGTCGAGCCCTGCACTGTATGTATACAGTAAGTACGTATGCAGTAGTGTCGAGCCCTGCACTGTATGTATACAGTAAGTACGTATGCAGTAGTGTCAAGCCCTGCACTGTATGTATACAGTAAGTACGTATGCAGTAGTGTCGATCCCTGCACTGTATGTATACAGTAAGTACGTATGCAGTGGTGTTGAGCCCTGCACTGTATGTATACAGTAAGTACGTATGCAGTAGTGTCGAGCCCTGCACTGTATGTATACAATAAGTACGTATGCAGTAGTGTCGAGCCCTGCACTGTATGTATATAATAAGTACGTATGCAGTAGTGTCGAGCCCTGCACTGTATGTATACAATAAGTACGTATGCAGTAGTGTCGAGCCCTGCACTGTATGTATACAGTAAGTACGTATGCAGTAGTGTCGAGCCCTGCACTGTATGTATACAATAAGTACGTATGCAGTAGTGTCGAGCCCTGCACTGTATGTATATAATAAGTACGTATGCAGTAGTGTCGAGCCCTGCTCTGTATGTATATAATAAGTACGTATGCAGTAGTGTCGAGCCCTGCACTGTATTTATACAATAAGTACGTATGCAGTAGTGTCGAGCCCTGCACTGTATGTATATAATAAGTACGTATGCAGTAGTGTCGAGCCCTGCACTGTATGTATACAATAAGTACGTATGCAGTAGTTTCGAGCCCTGCACTGTATGTATATAATAAGTACGTATGCAGTAGTGTCGAGCCCTGCACTGTATGTATACAATAAGTACGTATGCAGTAGTGTCGAGCCCTGCACTGTATGTATACAGTAAGTACGTATGCAGTAGTGTCGAGCCCTGCACTGTATGTATACAGTAAGTCCGTATGCAGTAGTGTCGAGCCCTGCGCTGTATGTATATAAGTACGTATGCAGTAGTGTCGAGCCCTGCACTGTATGTATACAGTAAGTACGTATGCAGTAGTGTCGAGCCCTGCACTGTATGTATACAATAAGTACGTATGCAGTAGTGTCGAGCCCTGCACTGTATGTATACAGTAAGTACGTATGCAGTAGTGTCGAGCCCTGCACTGTATGTATACAGTAAGTACGTATGCAGTAGTGTCGAGCCCTGCACTGTATGTATACAATAAGTACGTATGCAGTAGTGTCGAGCCCTGCACTGTATGTATACAATAAGTACGTATGCAGTAGTGTCGAGCCCTGCACTGTATGTATACAGTAAGTACGTATGCAGTAGTGTCGAGCCCTGCACTGTATGTATATAATAAGTACGTATGCAGTAGTGTCGAGCCCTGCACTGTATGTATACAATAAGTACGTATGCAGTAGTGTCGAGCCCTGCACTGTATGTATACAGTAAGTACGTATGCAGTAGTGTCGAGCCCTGCACTGTATGTATACAGTAAGTACGTATGCAGTAGTGTCGAGCCCTGCACTGTATGTATACAGTAAGTCCGTATGCAGTAGTGTCGAGCCCTGCACTGTATGTATACAGTAAGTACGTATGCAGTAGTGTCGAGCCCTGCACTGTATGTATGCAATAAGTACGTATGCAGTAGTGTCGAGCCCTGCACTGTATGTATATAATAAGTACGTATGCAGTAGTGTCGAGCCCTGCACTGTATGTATACAATAAGTACGTATGCAGTAGTGTCGAGCCCTGCACTGTATGTATATAATAAGTACGTATGCAGTAGTGTCGAGCCCTGCGCTGTATGTATATAATAAGTACGTATGCAGTAGTGTCGAGCCCTGCACTGTATGTATACAATAAGTACGCATGCAGTAGTGTCGAGCCCTGCACTGTATGTATATAATAAGTACGTATGCAGTAGTGTCGTGCCCTGCGCTGTATGTATATAATAAGTGCGTATGCAGTAGTGTCGAGCCCTGCACTGTATGTATATAATAAGTACGTATGCAGTAGTGTCGAGCCCTGCACTGTATGTATATAATAAGTACGTATGCAGTAGTGTCGAGCCCTGCACTGTATGTATATAATAAGTACGTATGCAGTAGTGTCTAGCCCTGCACTGTATGTATATAATAAGTACGTATACAGTAGTGTCGAGCCCTGCACTGTATGTATATAAGTACGTATGCAGTAGTGTCGAGCCCTGCACTGTATGTATACAATAAGTACGTATACAGTAGTGTCGAGCCCTGCACTGTATGTATACAATAAGTACGTATGCAGTAGTTTCGAGCCCTGCACTGTATGTATATAATAAGTACGTATGCAGTAGTGTCGAGCCCTGCACTGTATGTATACAATAAGTACGTATGCAGTAGTGTCGAGCCCTGCACTGTATGTATACAGTAAGTCCGTATGCAGTAGTGTCGAGCCCTGCACTGTATGTATACAGTAAGTACGTATGCAGTAGTGTCGAGCCCTGCACTGTATGTATACAGTAAGTACGTATGCAGTGGTGTTGAGCCCTGCACTGTATGTATTCAGTAAGTACGTTTGCAGTAGTGTCGAGCCCTGCACTGTATGTATACAGTAAGTACGTATGCAGTAGTGTCGATCCCTGCACTGTATGTATACAGTAAGTACGTATGCAGTAGTGTCGAGCCCTGCACTGTATGTATACAGTAAGTACGTATGCAGTAGTGTCGAGCCCTGCACTGTATGTATACAGTAAGTACGTATGCAGTAGTGTCGAGCCTTGCACTGTATGTATACAGTAAGTACGTATGCAGTAGTGTCGAGCCCTGCACTGTATGTATACAGTAAGTACGTATGCAGTAGTGTCGAGCCCTGCACTGTATGTATGCAATAAGTACGTATGCAGTAGTGTCGAGCCCTGCACTGTATGTATATAATAAGTACGTATGCAGTAGTGTCGAGCCCTGCACTGTATGTATACAATAAGTACGCATGCAGTAGTGTCGAGCCCTGCACTGTATGTATATAATAAGTACGTATGCAGTAGTGTCGTGCCCTGCGCTGTATGTATATAATAAGTGCGTATGCAGTAGTGTCGAGCCCTGCACTGTATGTATATAATAAGTACGTATGCAGTAGTGTCGAGCCCTGCACTGTATGTATATAATAAGTACGTATGCAGTAGTGTCGAGCCCTGCACTGTATGTATATAATAAGTACGTATGCAGTAGTGTCTAGCCCTGCACTGTATGTATATAATAAGTACGTATACAGTAGTGTCGAGCCCTGCACTGTATGTATATAAGTACGTATGCAGTAGTGTCGAGCCCTGCGCTGTATGTATATAATAAGTACGTATGCAGTAGTGTCGAGCCCTGCACTGTATGTATATAATAAGTACGTATGCAGTAGTGTCGAGCCCTGCACTGTATGTATATAATAAGTACGTATGCAGTAGTGTCGAGCCCTGCAGTGTATGTATACAATAAGTACGTATGCAGTAGTGTCGAGCCCTGCACTGTATGTATATAATAAGTACGTATGCAGTAGTGTCGAGCCCTGCACTGTATGTATATAATAAGTACGTATGCAGTAGTGTCGAGCCCTGCACTGTATGTATATAATAAGTACGTATGCAGTGGTGTTGAGCCCTGCACTGTATGTATTCAGTAAGTACGTTTGCAGTAGTGTCGAGCCCTGCACTGTATGTATACAGTAAGTACGTATGCAGTAGTGTCGATCCCTGCACTGTATGTATACAGTAAGTACGTATGCAGTAGTGTCGAGCCCTGCACTGTATGTATACAGTAAGTACGTATGCAGTAGTGTCGAGCCCTGCACTGTATGTATACAGTAAGTACGTATGCAGTAGTGTCGAGCCCTGCACTGTATGTATACAGTAAGTACGTATGCAGTAGTGTTGAGCCCTGCACTGTATGTATACAGTAAGTACGTATGCAGTAGTGTCGAGCCCTGCACTGTATGTATACAGTAAGTACGTATGCAGTAGTGTCGAGCCCTGCACTGTATATATGCAATAAGTACGTATGCAGTAGTGTCGAGCCCTGCACTGTATGTATATAATAAGTACATATGCAGTAGTGTCGAGCCCTGCACTGTATGTATACAATAAGTACGCATGCAGTAGTGTCGAGCCCTGCACTGTATGTATATAATAAGTACGTATGCAGTAGTGTCGAGCCCTGCACTGTATTTATACAATAAGTACGTATGCAGTAGTGTCGAGCCCTGCACTGTATGTATATAATAAGTACGTATGCAGTAGTGTCGAGCCCTGCACTGTATGTATACAATAAGAACGTATGCAGTAGTGTCGAGCCCTGCACTGTATGTATACAATAAGTACGTATACAGTAGTGTCGAGCCCTGCACTGTATGTATATAATAAGTACGTATGCAGTAGTGTCGAGCCCTGCACTGTATGTATACAATAAGTACGTATGCAGTAGTGTCGAGCCCTGCACTGTATGTATATAATAAGTACGTATGCAGTAGTGTCGTGCCCTGCGCTGTATGTATATAATAAGTACGTATGCAGTAGTGTCGAGCCCTGCACTGTATGTATATAATAAGTACGTATGCAGTAGTGTCGAGCCCTGCACTGTATGTATACAATAAGTACGTATGCAGTAGTGTTGAGCCCTGCACTGTATGTATACAGTAAGTACGTATGCAGTAGTGTCGAGCCCTGCACTGTATGTATACAGTAAGTACGTATGCAGTAGTGTAGAGCCCTGCACTGTATGTATACAGTAAGTACGTATGCAGTAGTGTCGAGCCCTGCACTGTATGTATATAATAAGTACGTATGCAGTAGTGTCGAGCCCTGCACTGTATGTATATAATAAGTACGTATGCAGTAGTGTCGAGCCCTGCACTGTATGTATATAATAAGTACGTATGCAGTAGTGTCTAGCCCTGCACTGTATGTATATAATAAGTACGTATACAGTAGTGTCGAGCCCTGCACTGTATGTATATAAGTACGTATGCAGTAGTGTCGAGCCCTGCGCTGTATGTATATAAGTACGTATGCAGTAGTGTCGAGCCCTGCACTGTATGTATATAATAAGTACGTATGCAGTAGTGTCGAGCCCTGCACTGTATGTATATAATAAGTACGTATGCAGTAGTGTCGAGCCCTGCACTGTATGTATTTAATAAGTACGTATGCAGTAGTGTCGAGCCCTGCACTGTATGTATATAATAAGTACGTATGCAGTAGTGTCGAGCCCTGCACTGTATGTATACAGTAAGTACGTATGCAGTGGTGTTGAGCCCTGCACTGTATGTATTCAGTAAGTACGTTTGCAGTAGTGTCGAGCCCTGCACTGTATGTATACAGTAAGTACGTATGCAGTAGTGTCGAGCCCTGCACTGTATGTATACAGTAAGTACGTATGCAGTAGTGTCGAGCCCTGCACTGTATGTATACAGTAAGTACGTATGCAGTAGTGTCGAGCCCTGCACTGTATGTATACAGTAAGTACGTATGCAGTAGTGTCGAGCCTTGCACTGTATGTATACAGTAAGTACGTATGCAGTAGTGTCGAGCCCTGCACTGTATGTATACAGTAAGTACGTATGCAGTAGTGTCGAGCCCTGCACTGTATGTATATAATAAGTACGTATGCAGTAGTGTCGAGCCCTGCACTGTATGTATACAGTAAGTACGTATGCAGTAGTGTCGAGCCCTGCACTGTATGTATATAATAAGTACGTATGCAGTAGTGTCGAGCCTTGCACTGTATGTATACAGTAAGTACGTATGCAGTAGTGTCGAGCCCTGCACTGTATGTATACAGTAAGTACGTATGCAGTAGTGTCGAGCCCTGCACTGTATGTATGCAATAAGTACGTATGCAGTAGTGTCGAGCCCTGCACTGTATGTATATAATAAGTACGTATGCAGTAGTGTCGAGCCCTGCACTGTATGTATACAATAAGTACGCATGCAGTAGTGTCGAGCCCTGCACTGTATGTATATAATAAGTACGTATGCAGTAGTGTCGTGCCCTGCGCTGTATGTATATAATAAGTGCGTATGCAGTAGTGTCGAGCCCTGCACTGTATGTATACAGTAAGTACGTATGCAGTAGTGTCGAGCCCTGCACTGTATGTATACAGTAAGTACGTATGCAGTAGTGTCGAGCCCTGCACTGTATGTATACAGTAAGTACGTATGCAGTAGTGTCGAGCCTTGCACTGTATGTATACAGTAAGTACGTATGCAGTAGTGTCGAGCCCTGCACTGTATGTATACAGTAAGTACGTATGCAGTAGTGTCGAGCCCTGCACTGTATGTATGCAATAAGTACGTATGCAGTAGTGTCGAGCCCTGCACTGTATGTATATAATAAGTACGTATGCAGTAGTGTCGAGCCCTGCACTGTATGTATACAATAAGTACGCATGCAGTAGTGTCGAGCCCCTGCACTGTATGTATATAATAAGTACGTATGCAGTAGTGTCGAGCCCTGCACTGTATGTATATAATAAGTACATATGCAGTAGTGTCGAGCCCTGCACTGTATGTATACAATAAGTACGCATGCAGTAGTGTCGAGCCCTGCACTGTATGTATATAATAAGTACGTATGCAGTAGTGTCGAGCCCTGCACTGTATTTATACAATAAGTACGTATGCAGTAGTGTCGAGCCCTGCACTGTATGTATATAATAAGTACGTATGCAGTAGTGTCGAGCCCTGCACTGTATGTATACAATAAGAACGTATGCAGTAGTGTCGAGCCCTGCACTGTATGTATACAATAAGTACGTATACAGTAGTGTCGAGCCCTGCACTGTATGTATATAATAAGTACGTATGCAGTAGTGTCGAGCCCTGCACTGTATGTATACAATAAGTACGTATGCAGTAGTGTCGAGCCCTGCACTGTATGTATATAATAAGTACGTATGCAGTAGTGTCGAGCCCTGCACTGTATGTATATAAGTACGTATGCAGTAGTGTCGAGCCCTGCGCTGTATGTATATAATAAGTACGTATGCAGTAGTGTCGAGCCCTGCACTGTATGTATACAATAAGTACGTATGCAGTAGTGTCGAGCCCTGCACTGTATTTATACAATAAGTACGTATGCAGTAGTGTCGAGCCCTGCACTGTATGTATATAATAAGTACGTATGCAGTAGTGTCGAGCCCTGCACTGTATGTATACAATAAGAACGTATGCAGTAGTGTCGAGCCCTGCACTGTATGTATACAATAAGTACGTATACAGTAGTGTCGAGCCCTGCGCTGTATGTATATAATAAGTACGTATGCAGTAGTGTCGAGCCCTGCACTGTATGTATACAATAAGTACGTATGCAGTAGTGTCGAGCCCTGCACTGTATGTATATAATAAGTACGTATGCAGTAGTGTCGAGCCCTGCACTGTATGTATATAATAAGTACGTATGCAGTAGTGTCGTGCCCTGCGCTGTATGTATATAATAAGTACGTATGCAGTAGTGTCGAGCCCTGCACTGTATGTATATAATAAGTACGTATGCAGTAGTGTCGAGCCCTGCACTGTATGTATACAATAAGTACGTATGCAGTAGTGTTGAGCCCTGCACTGTATGTATACAGTAAGTACGTATGCAGTAGTGTCGAGCCCTGCACTGTATGTATACAGTAAGTACGTATGCAGTAGTGTAGAGCCCTGCACTGTATGTATACAGTAAGTACGTATGCAGTAGTGTCGAGCCCTGCACTGTATGTATATAATAAGTACGTATGCAGTAGTGTCGAGCCCTGCACTGTATGTATACAATAAGTACGTATGCAGTAGTGTCGAGCCCTGCACTGTATGTATATAATAAGTACGTATGCAGTAGTGTCGAGCCCTGCACTGTATGTATACAATAAGTACGTATACAGTAGTGTCGAGCCCTGCACTGTATGTATACAATAAGTACGTATGCAGTAGTGTCGAGCCCTGCACTGTATGTATATAATAAGTACGTATGCAGTAGTGTCGAGCCCTGCACTGTATGTATACAGTAAGTACGTATGCAGTAGTGTCGAGCCCTGCACTGTATGTATATAATAAGTACGTATGCAGTAGTGTCGAGCCCTGCACTGTATGTATATAATAAGTACGTATGCAGTAGTGTCGAGCCCTGCACTGTATGTATATAATAAGTACGTATGCAGTAGTGTCGAGCCCTGCACTGTATGTATACAGTAAGTACGTATGCAGTAGTGTCGAGCCCTGCACTGTATGTATACAGTAAGTACGTATGCAGTAGTGTCGAGCCCTGCGCTGTATGTATATAATAAGTACGTATGCAGTAGTGTCGAGCCCTGCACTGTATGTATATAATAAGTACGTATGCAGTAGTGTCGAGCCCTGCACTGTATGTATATAATAAGTACGTATGCAGTAGTGTCGAGCCCTGCACTGTATGTATATAATAAGTACGTATGCAGTAGTGTCTAGCCCTGCACTGTATGTATATAATAAGTACGTATACAGTAGTGTCGAGCCCTGCACTGTATGTATATAAGTACGTATGCAGTAGTGTCGAGCCCTGCGCTGTATGTATATAATAAGTACGTATGCAGTAGTGTCGAGCCCTGCACTGTATGTATATAATAAGTACGTATGCAGTAGTGTCGAGCCCTGCACTGTATGTATATAATAAGTACGTATGCAGTAGTGTCGAGCCCTGCAGTGTATGTATACAATAAGTACGTATGCAGTAGTGTCGAGCCCTGCACTGTATGTATATAATAAGTACGTATGCAGTAGTGTCGAGCCCTGCACTGTATGTATATAATAAGTACGTATGCAGTAGTGTCGAGCCCTGCACTGTATGTATATAATAAGTACGTATGCAGTAGTGTCGAGCCCTGCACTGTATGTATATAATAAGTACGTATGCAGTAGTGTCGAGCCCTGCACTGTATGTATACAATAAGTACGTATGCAGTAGTTTCGAGCCCTGCACTGTATGTATATAATAAGTACGTATGCAGTAGTGTCGAGCCCTGCACTGTATGTATACAATAAGTACGTATGCAGTAGTGTCGAGCCCTGCACTGTATGTATACAGTAAGTACGTATGCAGTAGTGTCGAGCCCTGCACTGTATGTATACAGTAAGTCCGTATGCAGTAGTGTCGAGCCCTGCACTGTATGTATACAGTAAGTACGTATGCAGTAGTGTCGAGCCCTGCACTGTATGTATACAGTAAGTACGTATGCAGTGGTGTTGAGCCCTGCACTGTATGTATTAAGTAAGTACGTTTGCAGTAGTGTCGAGCCCTGCACTGTATGTATACAGTAAGTACGTATGCAGTAGTGTCGATCCCTGCACTGTATGTATACAGTAAGTACGTATGCAGTAGTGTCGAGCCCTGCACTGTATGTATACAGTAAGTACGTATGCAGTAGTGTCGAGCCCTGCACTGTATGTATACAGTAAGTACGTATGCAGTAGTGTCGAGCCCTGCACTGTATGTATACAGTAAGTACGTATGCAGTAGTGTCGAGCCCTGCACTGTATGTATACAGTAAGTACGTATGCAGTAGTGTCGAGCCCTGCACTGTATGTATGCAATAAGTACGTATGCAGTAGTGTCGAGCCCTGCACTGTATGTATATAATAAGTACGTATGCAGTAGTGTCGAGCCCTGCACTGTATGTATACAGTAAGTACGTATGCAGTAGTGTCGAGCCCTGCACTGTATGTATATAATAAGTACGTATGCAGTAGTGTCGAGCCCTGCACTGTATGTATACAATAAGTACGTATGCAGTAGTGTCGAGCCCTGCACTGTATGTATACAGTAAGTACGTATGCAGTAGTGTCGAGCCCTGCACTGTATGTATATAATAAGTACGTATGCAGTAGTGTCGAGCCCTGCACTGTATGTATACAATAAGTACGTATGCAGTAGTGTCGAGCCCTGCACTGTATGTATACAGTAAGTACGTATGCAGTAGTGTCGAGCCCTGCACTGTATGTATACAGTAAGTACGTATGCAGTAGTGTCGAGCCCTGCACTGTATGTATACAGTAAGTACGTATGCAGTAGTGTCGAGCCCTGCACTGTATGTATGCAATAAGTACGTATGCAGTAGTGTCGAGCCCTGCACTGTATGTATATAATAAGTACGTATGCAGTAGTGTCGAGCCCTGCACTGTATGTATACAATAAGTACGCATGCAGTAGTGTCGAGCCCTGCACTGTATGTATATAATAAGTACGTATGCAGTAGTGTCGTGCCCTGCGCTGTATGTATATAATAAGTGCGTATGCAGTAGTGTCGAGCCCTGAACTGTATGTATATAATAAGTACGTATGCAGTAGTGTCGAGCCCTGCACTGTATGTATATAATAAGTACGTATGCAGTAGTGTCGAGCCCTGCACTGTATGTATATAATAAGTACGTATGCAGTAGTGTCTAGCCCTGCACTGTATGTATATAATAAGTACGTATACAGTAGTGTCGAGCCCTGCACTGTATGTATATAAGTACGTATGCAGTAGTGTCGAGCCCTGCACTGTATGTATACAATAAGTACGTATACAGTAGTGTCGAGCCCTGCACTGTATGTATACAATAAGTACGTATGCAGTAGTTTCGAGCCCTGCACTGTATGTATATAATAAGTACGTATGCAGTAGTGTCGAGCCCTGCACTGTATGTATACAATAAGTACGTATGCAGTAGTGTCGAGCCCTGCACTGTATGTATACAGTAAGTACGTATGCAGTAGTGTCGAGCCCTGCACTGTATGTATACAGTAAGTCCGTATGCAGTAGTGTCGAGCCCTGCACTGTATGTATACAGTAAGTACGTATGCAGTAGTGTCGAGCCCTGCACTGTATGTATACAGTAAGTACGTATGCAGTGGTGTTGAGGCCTGCACTGTATGTATTCAGTAAGTACGTTTGCAGTAGTGTCGAGCCCTGCACTGTATGTATACAGTAAGTACGTATGCAGTAGTGTCGATCCCTGCACTGTATGTATACAGTAAGTACGTATGCAGTAGTGTCGAGCCCTGCACTGTATGTATACAGTAAGTACGTATGCAGTAGTGTCGAGCCCTGCACTGTATGTATACAGTAAGTACGTATGCAGTAGTGTCGAGCCCTGCACTGTATGTATACAGTAAGTACGTATGCAGTAGTGTCGAGCCCTGCACTGTATGTATACAGTAAGTACGTATGCAGTAGTGTCGAGCCCTGCACTGTATGTATGCAATAAGTACGTATGCAGTAGTGTCGAGCCCTGCACTGTATGTATATAATAAGTACGTATGCAGTAGTGTCGAGCCCTGCACTGTATGTATACAATAAGTACGCATGCAGTAGTGTCGAGCCCTGCACTGTATGTATATAATAAGTACGTATGCAGTAGTGTCGTGCCCTGCGCTGTATGTATATAATAAGTGCGTATGCAGTAGTGTCGAGCCCTGCACTGTATGTATATAATAAGTACGTATGCAGTAGTGTCGAGCCCTGCACTGTATGTATATAATAAGTACGTATGCAGTAGTGTCGAGCCCTGCACTGTATGTATATAATAAGTACGTATGCAGTAGTGTCTAGCCCTGCACTGTATGTATATAATAAGTACGTATACAGTAGTGTCGAGCCCTGCACTGTATGTATATAAGTACGTATGCAGTAGTGTCGAGCCCTGCGCTGTATGTATATAATAAGTACGTATGCAGTAGTGTCGAGCCCTGCACTGTATGTATATAATAAGTACGTATGCAGTAGTGTCGAGCCCTGCACTGTATGTATATAATAAGTACGTATGCAGTAGTGTCGAGCCCTGCAGTGTATGTATACAATAAGTACGTATGCAGTAGTGTCGAGCCCTGCACTGTATGTATATAATAAGTACGTATGCAGTAGTGTCGAGCCCTGCACTGTATGTATATAATAAGTACGTATGCAGTAGTGTCGAGCCCTGCACTGTATGTATATAATAAGTACGTATGCAGTGGTGTTGAGCCCTGCACTGTATGTATTCAGTAAGTACGTTTGCAGTAGTGTCGAGCCCTGCACTGTATGTATACAGTAAGTACGTATGCAGTAGTGTCGATCCCTGCACTGTATGTATACAGTAAGTACGTATGCAGTAGTGTCGAGCCCTGCACTGTATGTATACAGTAAGTACGTATGCAGTAGTGTCGAGCCCTGCACTGTATGTATACAGTAAGTACGTATGCAGTAGTGTCGAGCCCTGCACTGTATGTATACAGTAAGTACGTATGCAGTAGTGTTGAGCCCTGCACTGTATGTATACAGTAAGTACGTATGCAGTAGTGTCGAGCCCTGCACTGTATGTATACAGTAAGTACGTATGCAGTAGTGTCGAGCCCTGCACTGTATGTATATAATAAGTACATATGCAGTAGTGTCGAGCCCTGCACTGTATGTATACAATAAGTACGCATGCAGTAGTGTCGAGCCCTGCACTGTATGTATATAATAAGTACATATGCAGTAGTGTCGAGCCCTGCACTTTATATACAATAAGTACGCATGCAGTAGTGTCGAGCCCTGCACTGTATGTATATAATAAGTACGTATGCAGTAGTGTCGAGCCCTGCACTGTATTTATACAATAAGTACGTATCCAGTAGTGTCGAGCCCTGCACTGTATGTATATAATAAGTACGTATGCAGTAGTGTCGAGCCCTGCACTGTATGTATACAATAAGAACGTATGCAGTAGTGTCGAGCCCTGCACTGTATGTATACAATAAGTACGTATACAGTAGTGTCGAGCCCTGCACTGTATGTATATAATAAGTACGTATGCAGTAGTGTCGAGCCCTGCACTGTATGTATACAATAAGTACGTATGCAGTAGTGTCGAGCCCTGCACTGTATGTATATAATAAGTACGTATGCAGTAGTGTCGTGCCCTGCGCTGTATGTATATAATAAGTACGTATGCAGTAGTGTCGAGCCCTGCACTGTATGTATATAATAAGTACGTATGCAGTAGTGTCGAGCCCTGCACTGTATGTATACAATAAGTACGTATGCAGTAGTGTTGAGCCCTGCACTGTATGTATACAGTAAGTACGTATGCAGTAGTGTCGAGCCCTGCACTGTATGTATACAGTAAGTACGTATGCAGTAGTGTAGAGCCCTGCACTGTATGTATACAGTAAGTACGTATGCAGTAGTGTCGAGCCCTGCACTGTATGTATATAATAAGTACGTATGCAGTAGTGTCGAGCCCTGCACTGTATGTATATAATAAGTACGTATGCAGTAGTGTCGAGCCCTGCACTGTATGTATATAATAAGTACGTATGCAGTAGTGTCTAGCCCTGCACTGTATGTATATAATAAGTACGTATACAGTAGTGTCGAGCCCTGCACTGTATGTATATAAGTACGTATGCAGTAGTGTCGAGCCCTGCGCTGTATGTATATAAGTACGTATGCAGTAGTGTCGAGCCCTGCGCTGTATGTATATAAGTACGTATGCAGTAGTGTCGAGCCCTGCACTGTATGTATATAATAAGTACGTATGCAGTAGTGTCGAGCCCTGCACTGTATGTATATAATAAGTACGTATGCAGTAGTGTCGAGCCCTGCACTGTATGTATATAAGTACGTATGCAGTAGTGTCGAGCCCTGCGCTGTATGTATATAAGTACGTATGCAGTAGTGTCGAGCCCTGCACTGTATGTATATAATAAGTACGTATGCAGTAGTGTCGAGCCCTGCACTGTATGTATATAATAAGTACGTATGCAGTAGTGTCGAGCCCTGCACTGTATGTATTTAATAAGTACGTATGCAGTAGTGTCGAGCCCTGCACTGTATGTATATAATAAGTACGTATGCAGTAGTGTCGAGCCCTGCACTGTATGTATATAATAAGTACGTATGCAGTAGTGTCGAGCCCTGCACTGTATGTATATAATAAGTACGTATGCAGTAGTGTCGAGCCCTGCACTGTATGTATGCAATAAGTACGTATGCAGTAGTGTCGAGCCCTGCACTGTATGTATACAATAAGTACGTATGCAGTAGTGTCGAGCCCTGCACTGTATGTATATAATAAGTACGTATGCAGTAGTGTCGAGCCCTGCACTGTATGTATACAATAAGTACGTATGCAGTAGTGTCGAGCCCTGAACTGTATGTATACAGTAAGTACGTATGCAGTAGTGTCGAGCCCTGCACTGTATGTATACAGTAAGTCCGTATGCAGTAGTGTCGAGCCCTGCACTGTATGTATACAGTAAGTACGTATGCAGTAGTGTCGAGCCCTGCACTGTATGTATACAGTAAGTACGTATGCAGTGGTGTTGAGCCCTGCACTGTATGTATTCAGTAAGTACGTTTGCAGTAGTGTCGAGCCCTGCACTGTATGTATACAGTAAGTACGTATGCAGTAGTGTCGATCCCTGCACTGTATGTATACAGTAAGTACGTATGCAGTAGTGTCGAGCCCTGCACTGTATGTATACAGTAAGTACGTATGCAGTAGTGTCGAGCCCTGCACTGTATGTATACAGTAAGTACGTATGCAGTAGTGTCGAGCCCTGCACTGTATGTATACAGTAAGTACGTATGCAGTAGTGTTGAGCCCTGCACTGTATGTATACAATAAGTACGTATGCAGTAGTGTCGAGCCCTGCACTGTATGTATACAGTAAGTACGTATGCAGTAGTGTCGAGCCCTGCACTGTATGTATGCAATAAGTACGTATGCAGTAGTGTCGAGCCCTGCACTGTATGTATATAATAAGTACGTATGCAGTAGTGTCGAGCCCTGCACTGTATGTATACAATAAGTACGCATGCAGTAGTGTCGAGCCCTGCACTGTATGTATATAATAAGTACGTATGCAGTAGTGTCGAGCCCTGCACTGTATTTATACAATAAGTACGTATGCAGTAGTGTCGAGCCCTGCACTGTATGTATATAATAAGTACGTATGCAGTAGTGTCGAGCCCTGCACTGTATGTATACAATAAGTACGTATGCAGTAGTGTCGAGCCCTGCACTGTATGTATACAATAAGTACGTATACAGTAGTGTCGAGCCCTGCACTGTATGTATATAATAAGTACGTATGCAGTAGTGTCGAGCCCTGCACTGTATGTATATAATAAGTACGTATGCAGTAGTGTCGTGCCCTGCGCTGTATGTATATAATAAGTACGTATGCAGTAGTGTCGAGCCCTGCACTGTATGTATATAATAAGTACGTATGCAGTAGTGTCGAGCCCTGCACTGTATGTATATAATAAGTACGTATGCAGTAGTGTCGAGCCCTGCACTGTATGTATATAATAAGTACGTATGCAGTAGTGTCTAGCCCTGCACTGTATGTATATAATAAGTACGTATGCAGTAGTGTCGAGCCCTGCACTGTATGTATATAATAAGTACGTATGCAGTAGTGTCGAGCCCTGCACTGTATGTATATAATAAGTACGTATGCAGTAGTGTCTAGCCCTGCACTGTATGTATATAATAAGTACGTATACAGTAGTGTCGAGCCCTGCACTGTATGTATATAAGTACGTATGCAGTAGTGTCGAGCCCTGCGCTGTATGTATATAATAAGTACGTATGCAGTAGTGTCGAGCCCTGCACTGTATGTATATAATAAGTACGTATGCAGTAGTGTCGAGCCCTGCACTGTATGTATATAATAAGTACGTATGCAGTAGTGTCGAGCCCTGCACTGTATGTATTTAATAAGTACGTATGCAGTAGTGTCGAGCCCTGCACTGTATGTATATAATAAGTACGTATGCAGTAGTGTCGAGCCCTGCACTGTATGTATATAATAAGTACGTATGCAGTAGTGTCGAGCCCTGCACTGTATGTATATAATAAGTACGTATGCAGTAGTGTCGAGCCCTGCACTGTATGTATGCAATAAGTACGTATGCAGTAGTGTCGAGCCCTGCACTGTATGTATACAATAAGTACGTATGCAGTAGTGTCGAGCCCTGCACTGTATGTATATAATAAGTACGTATGCAGTAGTGTCGAGCCCTGCCCTGTATGTATACAGTAAGTACGTATGCAGTAGTGTCGAGCCCTGCACTGTATGTATACAGTAAGTACGTATGCAGTAGTGTAGAGCCCTGCACTGTATGTATACAGTAAGTACGTATGCAGTAGTGTCGAGCCCTGCACTGTATGTATACAATAAGTACGTATGCAGTAGTGTTGAGCCCTGCACTGTATGTATACAGTAAGTACGTATGCAGTAGTGTCGAGCCCTGCACTGTATGTATACAGTAAGTACGTATGCAGTAGTGTAGAGCCCTGCACTGTATGTATACAGTAAGTACGTATGCAGTAGTGTCGAGCCCTGCACTGTATGTATATAATAAGTACGTATGCAGTAGTGTCGAGCCCTGCACTGTATGTATATAATAAGTACGTATGCAGTAGTGTCGAGCCCTGCACTGTATGTATATAATAAGTACGTATGCAGTAGTGTCTAGCCCTGCACTGTATGTATATAATAAGTACGTATACAGTAGTGTCGAGCCCTGCACTGTATGTATATAAGTACGTATGCAGTAGTGTCGAGCCCTGCGCTGTATGTATATAAGTACGTATGCAGTAGTGTCGAGCCCTGCACTGTATGTATATAATAAGTACGTATGCAGTAGTGTCGAGCCCTGCACTGTATGTATACAATAAGTACGTATGCAGTAGTGTCGAGCCCTGCACTGTATGTATATAATAAGTACGTATGCAGTAGTGTCGAGCCCTGCACTGTATGTATATAATAAGTACGTATGCAGTAGTGTCGAGCCCTGCACTGTATGTATATAATAAGTACGTATGCAGTAGTGTCGAGCCCTGCACTGTATGTATTTAATAAGTACGTATGCAGTAGTGTCGAGCCCTGCACTGTATGTATATAATAAGTACATATGCAGTAGTGTCGAGCCCTGCACTGTATGTATATAATAAGTACGTATGCAGTAGTGTCGAGCCCTGCACTGTATGTATATAATAAGTACGTATGCAGTAGTGTCGAGCCCTGCACTGTATGTATGCAATAAGTACGTATGCAGTAGTGTCGAGCCCTGCACTGTATGTATACAATAAGTACGTATGCAGTAGTGTCGAGCCCTGCACTGTATGTATATAATAAGTACGTATGCAGTAGTGTCGAGCCCTGCACTGTATGTATACAATAAGTACGTATGCAGTAGTGTCGAGCCCTGAACTGTATGTATACAGTAAGTCCGTATGCAGTAGTGTCGAGCCCTGCACTGTATGTATACAGTAAGTACGTATGCAGTAGTGTCGAGCCCTGCACTGTATGTATACAGTAAGTCCGTATGCAGTAGTGTCGAGCCCTGCACTGTATGTATACAGTAAGTACGTATGCAGTGGTGTTGAGCCCTGCACTGTATGTATTCAGTAAGTACGTTTGCAGTAGTGTCGAGCCCTGCACTGTATGTATACAGTAAGTACGTATGCAGTAGTGTCGATCCCTGCACTGTATGTATACAGTAAGTACGTATGCAGTAGTGTCGAGCCCTGCACTGTATGTATACAGTAAGTACGTATGCAGTAGTGTCGAGCCCTGCACTGTATGTATAGAGTAAGTACGTATGCAGTAGTGTCGAGCCCTGCACTGTATGTATACAGTAAGTACGTATGCAGTAGTGTTGAGCCCTGCACTGTATGTATACAATAAGTACGTATGCAGTAGTGTCGAGCCCTGCACTGTATGTATACAGTAAGTACGTATGCAGTAGTGTCGAGCCCCTGCACTGTATGTATGCAATAAGTACGTATGCAGTAGTGTCGAGCCCTGCACTGTATGTATACAATAAGTACGCATGCAGTAGTGTCGAGCCCTGCACTGTATGTATATAATCAAGTACGTATGCAGTAGTGTCGAGCCCTGCACTGTATTTATACAATAAGTACGTATGCAGTAGTGTCGAGCCCTGCACTGTATGTATATAATAAGTACGTATGCAGTAGTGTCGAGCCCTGCACTGTATGTATACAATAAGTACGTATGCAGTAGTGTCGAGCCCTGCACTGTATGTATACAATAAGTACGTATACAGTAGTGTCGAGCCCTGCACTGTATGTATATAATAAGTACGTATGCAGTAGTGTCGAGCCCTGCACTGTATGTATATAATAAGTACGTATGCAGTAGTGTCGTGCCCTGCGCTGTATGTATATAATAAGTACGTATGCAGTAGTGTCGAGCCCTGCACTGTATGTATATAATAAGTACGTATGCAGTAGTGTCGAGCCCTGCACTGTATGTATATAATAAGTACGTATGCAGTAGTGTCGAGCCCTGCACTGTATGTATATAATAAGTACGTATGCAGTAGTGTCTAGCCCTGCACTGTATGTATATAATAAGTACGTATGCAGTAGTGTCGAGCCCTGCACTGTATGTATATAATAAGTACGTATGCAGTAGTGTCGAGCCCTGCACTGTATGTATATAATAAGTACGTATGCAGTAGTGTCTAGCCCTGCACTGTATGTATATAATAAGTACGTATACAGTAGTGTCGAGCCCTGCACTGTATGTATATAAGTACGTATGCAGTAGTGTTGAGCCCTGCGCTGTATGTATATAATAAGTACGTATGCAGTAGTGTCGAGCCCTGCACTGTATGTATATAATAAGTACGTATGCAGTAGTGTCGAGCCCTGCACTGTATGTATATAATAAGTACGTATGCAGTAGTGTCGAGCCCTGCACTGTATGTATTTAATAAGTACGTATGCAGTAGTGTCGAGCCCTGCACTGTATGTATATAATAAGTACGTATGCAGTAGTGTCGAGCCCTGCACTGTATGTATATAATAAGTACGTATGCAGTAGTGTCGAGCCCTGCACTGTATGTATATAATAAGTAGTATGCAGTAGTGTCGAGCCCTGCACTGTATGTATGCAATAAGTACGTATGCAGTAGTGTCGAGCCCTGCACTGTATGTATGCAATAAGTACGTATGCAGTAGTGTCGAGCCCTGCACTGTATGTATACAATAAGTACGTATGCAGTAGTGTCGAGCCCTGCACTGTATGTATATAATAAGTACGTATGCAGTAGTGTCGAGCCCTGCACTGTATGTATGCAATAAGTACGTATGCAGTAGTGTCGAGCCCTGCACTGTATGTATGCAATAAGTACGTATGCAGTAGTGTCGAGCCCTGCACTGTATGTATACAATAAGTACGTATGCAGTAGTGTCGAGCCCTGCACTGTATGTATATAATAAGTACGTATGCAGTAGTGTCGAGCCCTGCACTGTATGTATACAATAAGTACGTATGCAGTAAAATTTATTTTGAATTAATTTTGAGATAAATTGCCTGTGAGTCGTGTTTGTCCTGTCAGCGCATAGTTCCTAATTTATCCAATACAATCGGATAGGCAAATACTTCATGTAAAAACCCTATTGAAACAAATATATATATATTTTTTTTATTACTTTTATTTTATTTACTCCAAAAAGTGCAAGAAAGCAAGTGAAAATATCATACCTAAAGTTCAGATGGAGATCTCCATTCACCCTGCACCCTTTTGTTTTACAAATGACCAATTAGATGCGTGTGTGGGATGGCAGCTTTAGCTTAGGCTCTGAAAAAAAACTGAATGATTCGTGCAGCTCTGTGACCTGCCAGCAAGCTCGGTACATGTAGATTCTGATTCAGATGAAGAGTAGCCTACTGACCTATGTCAAAGTCGCCATCCTCCTCCTCTTGATGGATTACTGTTTCATCTTCATTTCCTTCTCCTCCATCAGATTTTGTGTCATTAATATCTCGCATCTGCTGCACAATGTGCATGGCCTTCTCTGCAGTGTATTTTCTCTGTGCCATTTTGCCGATGAAGGTTCAGTATGTTGCTCACAGCAAGTTCCCCACCCAATTAAAATTTTGTCCAACTATATAGTCATCTTATGATTGTTGTTACGTGAGTATTGCCCTCGGTGATCCGAGTTTCGATGGCCCTTTATGAATGGGCATAATCGATTGCTTTTTGTTCTAACCACATCAAAGTTCTCTTTGATTAATTTCAGTTCTGTTGAAGATTGAGCTTTGATTGCCATAGCTTAGGCTACTTTGTTAAAATAATATAAACAGTTGAAATATAAATAATTGTAGATAATTGTATTATTTACAGTTAAAATCATAACATAATTAGATAGCTGTTACCATATGCTTACAATAATAATAATAATAATAATTTATATAATTTATATTTCAGCTATTTACAATTTTATACCTTTGCTATGTTATATACTTTTACCGTAGAATTCACAGACATTTCTTACAGTAGCCTATAAGTAGCTCTAAATAAAGCCATAAGAGTTCTAAAACTTAACCAAACCCGAATCAAATGATTTTGGTTTCGCTCTTATGAAAGAGGAAAATATGAAACAATTGTAGGTTATTTCTACTGGAATTTTAGACGTAGGTATCAAAGCAAATTCTAGAAGGAAAAGGAATAATTATATCGACAGTATAAAGGAAATGACGAGTAGACTAACCAAAATAGTCATGAAACAACAATGCTGAACACTAGGGTTATAAGTTGTTTTATATATATATATATATATATATATATATATATATATATATATATAATTTTATATATAGGCTACTTGCCTATGCAATTTGGTGTCATAACATATGCTATCTCGTTCTGTGAATTAGTCTACATGTAGCCAAGGAATTCATTGCGCAAAAATGTTTAAAAAAAATGTTTCAGTGCAAACGATTGTTCAAAATATTTTAGAAGGTAATTAATCAGCAGGTGGCGTGAATTCTTCATTTTTTTGTTTACTTTTGTCTGTATGTAAGTGCAGGAATGGGTTGATTACCTTTATGTATACAGGCAAGGCTTGATTACCTGTCTTTAATTTTACGAACTTTTCTTTTGTATTAAGTTGTTGGACTCTAAATATTTTGTATTGGTATCATCAGGTTCTAATTTGACTGTGGAGAATGTCACACAAAACCTGCGAGTCTGTTTGGGGATCATTTCTCTAACCACATTTTCAGAAAAATGCTGCAGGAGGATTTCCCAAACAGCATGTTGGATGTGTGGGGCTGCAGTATGGAGTATGGAGTATGGAGTATGGAGTATGGAGTATGGAGTATGGAGTATGGAAACCAAGTCCTGTATTTGACTGGCTGAAAAAGGATAGCGCTAAAACAATATGAGACCAAACACTCATGTTTCATATACAGTACATACTGTATGCAAAATGCTTTTATCTACAAAACCTACTGTTCTAGCCCAGCAAGGTTCATCTTAACACAAAGATATGAAGTTACCTGTGCGTACAATCCACTTCTTTTATAGAGGCATGGCCTTTTGAAATGTGTATTTGTGGGTTTATTGTGTTGGGTTTGAGTTTGCAGAGCCAGCAGGATTATTGTAGGATCCACTGCCATCTGTCAGGAGCTGGGCTGTGAAAGCATAGCTGCGGAAGGAGAAATATTTTAATTGGCCTGTAGGGAATAATGTTTGGCTGTTAAAAACAGGCTTTAATTCTGTAGCAGGTGTGCAGGTGGCTGTTCTCATGCATTGTGCTGGACCCTCACTGTGTGTAAAAGTTACATGTGTGCTATAGAAAGCTTTCAAGATGTAAACACAAATGGAGCTTATTAGCTGGCCTTTCAAACTGGCCCAAGTTTATATGGAGACGATGAAAACCCTACAGGTAAATGACCACATCTTAAACACGTTGGCTTTTCTTTTTGAATTTTCATTTAATTTTATTATTTATTAACCTTTATTTTACCAGGAAGTCCCATTGAGATTCAAAATCTCTTTTCTAAGGGAGACCTGGCCCAGAAATTGCAGGATTTGTAGGATACAAAGTGGTAAAAAATATGTACAATAAAAAAAGGCCAAAGTCACAAATCTAGATCAGAAACAGGAGCACACATCTTGCATAAGACTGTGAATATTTAGTTTGAAATGACTTAGAGGAACTAAATGGTCAAGCTGGAGCTTTGACTGGAGATTGTTCCAAGACCAGGGTGCAAAGTAATCAAAAGCCAGTTCTGATTCTGGAGACTTTAAGAAGAATGCGGGACTGTGATCTTAAACTATAGGCATTGGTGGATATTTGGAGAGTGGTCAAGTAAGAGGGCAGTTTACCAGTGATGGCTTTGTAAATGAAAATGAACCAGTTTATCATTCTTCTGGTGGCTAGTGAATTCCAGTGTAATTGCTGATACAGGACACAGTGGTGAGTTAATGGTTTGAGATTAGTAATAAAACGTAAAGCTGAGTGATAGAGGGAATCAAGGGTCTGGAGTGTGGAAACTGGGGCGTGCATATAAATAATGTCACAATAATCTAGAACTTGTATGAAGATGGAGGAAACTAATCTTTGCCTGGCGCATTGAGAAAAGCAGGATTTGTTTCAAAAAAAGAAACCAAGCTTAACTCTGAGTTTTTTTGTCAATTTACTGATGTGCTCTTTGAAGTTTAGGTCCTTATCCAGCCAGACTCCCAGGTATTTATAGCTGGTAACATATTCAATGTTTGTGTTATTCGCTGCCGTAATGGGCTGAGTTGATGGAGTAAGGGACTTTGTGCGAGAAAATGTCATAAGCTTGGTCTTGTCAGCATTCAGCACAAGTCGGAGCTGAGTTAAATTATCCTGCAAAGTGTTAAAAGCTGACTGGAGTTTGGATAAAGCACTATCTAATGAGGGGGCAGTAGAGTACAGTGTCATCTGCGTAAAAATTAGCTTTTGTGTCCACAATGTAATTGTAATTGTGATGCAGAAATCTGATAGGCTGTAGCAGTCACAACACCACACTGCTACTACATGGCGCGGGAGGAGGTGGTGGTGGGGGGTGGGTTGTGGGTGTTCAGGCACATGAGGGGGGGGGGATGTTCAGGCGCACTGGGGCTAATAAACATGTTCACGGTGGAGAGTGGCGTCCGTAGGGAAGCAGCGCGACCAATGAAAAACATCGTTATTGTTACTTTCAACTACAAACATTTTTACAGTCAGTTATTATATTGGATTATGGGTGGGTTTATTACAGTATACAGTATATTTAAGGGTGGGTTTATTGTGATAAAGGATTATGGGGGGTTTATTGTGATAAAGGATTATGGGGGGTTTATTGTGATAAAGGATTATGGGGGGTTTATTGTGATAAAGGATTATGGGGGGTTTATTGTGATAAAGGATTATGGGGGGTTTATTGTGATAAAGGATTATGGGGGGCTTATTGTGATAAAGGATTATGGGGGGTTTATTGTGATAAAGGATTATGGGGGGTTTATTGTGATAAAGGATTATGGGGGGTTTATTGTGATAAAGGATTATGGGGGGTTTATTGTGATAAAGGATTATGGGGGGTTTATTGTGATAAAGGATTATGGTGGGTTTATTGTGATAAAGGATTATGGGGGTTTATTGTGATAAAGGATTATGGGGGGTTTATTGTGATAAAGGATTATGGGGGGTTTATTGTGATAAAGGATTATGGGGGGTTTATTGTGATAAAGGATTATGGGGGTTTATTGTGATAAAGGATTATGGGGGGTTTATTGTGATAAAGGATTATGGGGGGTTTATTGTGATAAAGGATTATGGGGGGTTTATTGTGATAAAGGATTATGGGGGGTTTATTGTGATAAAGGATTATGGGGGGTTTATTGTGATAAAGGATTATGGGGGGTTTATTGTGATAAAGGATTATGGTGGGTTTATTGTGATAAAGGATTATGGGGGTTTATTGTGATAAAGGATTATGGGGGGTTTATTGTGATAAAGGATTATGGGGGGTTTATTGTGATAAAGGATTATGGGGGGTTTATTGTGATAAAGGATTATGGGGGGTTTATTGTGATAAAGGATTATGGGGGGTTTATTGTGATAAAGGATTATGGCGGGTTTATTGTGATAAAGGATTATGGGGGGTTTATTGTGATAAAGGATTATGGGGGGTTTATTGTGATAAAGGATTATGGGGGGTTTATTGTGATAAAGGATTATGGGGGGTTTATTGTGATAAAGGATTATGGGGGGGTTTATTGTGATAAAGGATTATGGGGGGTTTATTGTGATAAAGGATTATGGGGGGCTTATTGTGATAAAGGATTATGGGGGGTTTATTGTGATAAAGGATTATGGGGGGTTTATTGTGATAAAGGATTATGGGGGGGTTTATTGTGATAAAGGATTATGGGGGGTTTATTGTGATAAAGGATTATGGGGGGTTTATTGTGATAAAGGATTATGGGGGGCTTATTGTGATAAAGGATTATGGGGGGTTTATTGTGATAAAGGATTATGGGGGGTTTATTGTGATAAAGGATTATGGGGGGTTTATTGTGATAAAGTATTATGGGGGGTTTATTGTGATAAAGGATTATGGGGGGTTTATTGTGATAAAGGATTATGGGGGGTTTATTGTGATAAAGGATTATGGGGGGTTTATTGTGATAAAGGATTATGGGGGCCTTATTGTGATAAGGATTATGGGGGGTTTATTGTGATAAAGCATTATGGGGGGTTTATTGTGATAAAGGATTATGGGGGGCTTATTGTGATAAAGGATTATGGGGGGTTTATTGTGATAAAGGATTATGGGGGGTTTATTGTGATAAAGGATTATGGGGGGTTTATTGTGATAAAGGATTATGGGGGGTTTATTGTGATAAAGGATTATGGGGGGTTTATTGTGATAAAGGATTATGGGGGGTTTATTGTGATAAAGGATTATGGGGGGTTTATTGTGATAAAGGATTATGGGGGGTTTATTGTGATAAAGGATTATGGGGGGTTTATTGTGATAAAGGATTATGGGGGGTTTATTGTGATAAAGGATTATGGGGGGTTTATTGTGATAAAGGATTATGGGGGGTTTATTGTGATAAAGGATTATGGGGGGGCTTATTGTGATAAAGGATTATGGGGGGTTTATTGTGATAAAGGATTATGGGGGGCTTATTGTGATAAAGGATTATGGGGGTTTATTGT
>CM056376.1:16401565-16434065 GCA_029718625.1 Synaphobranchus kaupii
GGGGGGCTTATTGTGATAAAGGATTATGGGGGGTTTATTGTGATAAAGGATTATGGGGGGTTTATTGTGATAAAGGATTATGGGGGGCTTATTGTGATAAAGGATTATGGGGGGTTTATTGTGATAAAGGATTATGGGGGGTTTATTGTGATAAAGGATTATGGGGGGGTATTGTGATAAAGGATTATGGGGGATTTATTGTGATAAAGGATTATGGGGGGTTTATTGTGATAAAGGATTATGGGGGGTTTATTGTGATAAAGATTTATGGGGGGTTTATTGTGATAAAGGATTATGGGGGGGTTTATTGTGATAAAGGATTATGGGGGGTTTATTGTGATAAAGGATTATGGGGGTTTATTGTGATAAAGGATTATGGGGGGTTTATTGTGATAAAGGATTATGGGGGGTTTATTGTGATAAAGGATTATGGGGGGTTTATTGTGATAAAGGATTATGGGGGGTTTATTGTGATAAAGGGTTATGGGTGGTTTATTGTGATAAAGGATTATGGGGGGTTTATTGTGATAAAGGATTATGGGGGGCTTATTGTGATAAAGGATTATGGGGGGTTTATTGTGATAAAGGATTATGGGGGGTTTATTGTGATAAAGGATTATGGGGGGCTTATTGTGATAAAGGATTATGGGGGGTTTATTGTGATAAAGGATTATGGGGGGCTTATTGTGATAAAGGATTATGGGGGGTTTATTGTGATAAAGGATTATGGGGGGTTTATTGTGATAAAGGATTATGGGGGGCTTATTGTGATAAAGTATTATGGGGGGTTTATTGTGATAAAGGATTATGGGGGGCTTATTGTGATAAAGGATTATGGGGGGTTTATTGTGATAAAGGATTATGGGGGGTTTATTGTGATAAAGGATTATGGGGGGTTTATTGTGATAAAGGATTATGGGGGGTTTATTGTGATAAAGGGTTATGGGGGGTTTAT
Organism: Synaphobranchus kaupii; assembly: GCA_029718625.1. NCBI lineage: Eukaryota > Metazoa > Chordata > Actinopteri > Anguilliformes > Synaphobranchidae > Synaphobranchus > Synaphobranchus kaupii. The sequence continues at coordinate 16,402,521 of CM056376.1, forward strand.
TGTGATAAAGGATTATGGGGGGCTTATTGTGATAAAGGATTATGGGGGGTTTATTGTGATAAAGGATTATGGGGGGCTTATTGTGATAAAGGATTATGGGGGGTTTATTGTGATAAAGGATTATGGGTGGGTTTATTGTGATAAAGGATTATGGGGGGTTTATTGTGATAAAGGATTATGGGGGGCTTATTGTGATAAAGAATTATGGGGGGTTTATTGTGATAAAGGATTATGGGTGGGTTTATTGCGATATACGGTCATTGGTGAGTTTATTGTGATATTGAAAATGAGCTTTGGGCTCTTGGGTTAAATATAGTGTTAGTCAGAGCTGTCATCGCAGAGGAAAACTCCTTAAAACACTGCAAAGGTTGCATTTAATCCTGTCATCTCATTCCATAAACTGGATAATTACTGTGGCTTCTGAAAAATAACACAGCGCTGACTAATCTCACTTTTTTAATTTTCGGTTAAGCGCTTTGGGATTAAAGGACAATGAGCCAGGATGACGGGCAGAACATTAAATGCCATCACGGCTGTCAGGTGTTCACCCAGTCACCTGTTCACCTGTTCCCGCCGGGGAAGGCAGTGTTCCAGAGGCCGAATCAGACCCACAGAACAGAGTCAGCAACGACCCATATTATTCTCACACAACAGAGTCGGCAACAAACCCATATTATTCTCACAAAACAGAGTCAGCAACAAACCTGTATTATTCTCACAGAACAGAGTCAGCAACAAACCCATATTATTCTCACAGAACAGAGTCAGCAACAAACCTGTATTATTATCACAGAACAGTCAGCAAAAAACCTGTATTATTCTCACAGAACAGTTGGCAACAAACCCGTATTATTCCCACAGAACAGAGTCAGAAACGACCCATATTATTCTCACAGAACAGAGTCGGCAACAAACCCATATTATTCTCACAGAACAGTCAGCAAAAAACCTGTATTATTCTCACAGAACAGTCGGCAACAAACCCGTATTATTCCCACAGAACAGAGTCAGAAACGACCCATATTATTCTCACAGAACAGAGTCAGAAACGACCCATATTATTCTCACAGAACAGAGTCAGCAACAAACCTGTATTATTCTCACAGAACAGAGTCAGCAACAAACCCATATTATTCCCACAGAACAGAGTCAGCAACAAACCCATATTATTCTCACAGAACAGAGTCAGCAACAAACCTGTATTATTCTCACAGAACAGAGTCAGCAACAAACCCATATTATTCCCACAGAACAGAGTCAGAAACGACCCATATTATTCTCACAGAACAGAGTCGGCAACAAACCCATATTATTCTCACAGAACAGTCAGCAAAAAACCTGTATTATTCTCACAGAACAGTCGGCAACAAACCCGTATTATTCTCACAGAACAGTCAGCAAAAAACCTGTATTCTCACAGAACAGTCAGCAACAAACCCATATTATTCTCTCAGAACAGAGTCAGCAACAAACCCATATTATTCTCACAGAACAGAGTCAGCAACAAACCTGTATTATTCTCACAGAACAGAGTCAGCAACAAACCCATATTATTCCCACAGAACAGAGTCAGCAAAAAACCTGTATTATTCTCACAGAACAGTCGGCAACAAACCCGTATTATTCTCACAGAACAGAGTCAGCAACAAACCCATATTATTCCCACAGAACAGAGTCAGCAAAAAACCTGTATTATTCTCACAGAACAGTCGGCAAAAAACCTGTATTATTCTCACAGAACAGTCGGCAACAAACCCGTATTATTCTCACAGAACAGTCAGCAAAAAACCTGTATTCTCACAGAACAGTCAGCAACAAACCCATATTATTCTCTCAGAACAGAGTCAGCAACAAACCCATATTATTCTCACAGAACAGAGTCAGCAACAAACCTGTATTATTCTCACAGAACAGAGTCAGCAACAAACCCATATTATTCCCACAGAACAGAGTCAGAAACGACCCATATTATTCTCACAGAACAGAGTCGGCAACAAACCCATATTATTCTCACAGAACAGAGTCAGCAACAAACCCAAATTATTCCCACAGAACAGTCAGCAATGAACAAAAGTCTCTCATATAAAGGCTTTATATAGCATATATAACTGTGACGCATTTGGTATAACCTGCATAGTGTATCTCTTTGTACCTGTGTAACCTGTGTTGTTCTTCCTGCACACACATAAGAATGTCTCCAGAAAGACATTAAATATGCTGTTGATTGTAAAATATGCAGATAGAAGGTGAAATGTTTCTGTGTGCTGCCATAAAGACCTGTTCTGCTCCCAGCGCTCAGCTGCCCTGGATTCACCTCATAAACTGTAAATATATTCCATGCACACGGTCCCGTTTAGCCATAATTGCGCCTCTTCCACTCATAAACCATTAAACTGAAGATCCATTCTGCCGTAATTGTGTCACATCAACCTAAAAAAAATGCAAAGTGTAGAAAATGATTCCTCCACATAACTGCGAGCTTCAGATTTCATTTGCATTTTGGTTTGGTTTGGTACAGAATGGCAGGTAGAGACACATTAAGGATAAAAAAGTAAAACGTTGGAGCTTCAGCTGCAGCAGCACTTTAGTCTTCCCCTTTCTCACTGTCAGCTGCACATCTTTTATTTAAGAGTCCAAAGACTGGCGATCGCTCACCCCCCCTGCAGCCCCTGCACCCCCCCCCTGCGCCCCCCTGCACCACAGTGCAGAGGTCATGTGAAACTGGGGGGTGGGGGGGGAGGCTGAGTGTATTTCTCATTCCTTCCTGCTCGATGTTTGTGGCTGTGTGTGTGTGTGTGTGTGTGCGTGTGTGTGTGTGTGCGTGTGTGCGTGCGTGCGTGCATATATGCGTGTGTTCGTGTGTGTGTGCGTGTGTGCGTGCATATGTGCGTGTGTTTGTCCGTGTGTTCGTGTGTGTGTGTGTGCGTGTGTGTGCTCTCATGCAAGCAGCCAATAAAACTATCCCCTTCTTCTGCTGCTCAAATCACATGGTCTGTGATGTCACTCCATCTCACCAAAATCACACATTACACATTATATACTCTTTATATTATGTTATTATATACCCTTATGGGCTCTTCATTTTTAATGATGTTTTATGTTATAAGGCCTGTTTGATTTCATGTGTGCTTGTATTAGTTTAATTTGCACTTATGGGCGTTTACGGGGTGTGAAAACAGACAAACATGAATAAGGGTGTCACCATCACCGCAGTAACCACAGAACTGACTGCATCACCACGGTAACCCCAGAACGGAGTGTAGCCTAACAATGCATCTGTTCCCATGGCATCACCACGGTAACACCAGAAAAGTGTATCCGGTCCCATGGAGTTCCCATGGCTTCTGCTTTTCAGGTTGACCTGTTGGATGCATTGATCAGCTTTAAACATTAATATTGCCCTGGGTTTATGTTAGCATATACTTTAGCATATACTTTTTCCTTCAGTCTATTATGTTTATTTTTGAGAACCCCCCCCCCCATTTTGTTCCTCTCCCTGTGTTTAATTCGGGACAGTGCGTTCATTTTGATTTACCTCCATATTTTACCTCTCCATTTTTTTCTGACCGTTTGACATTTCAGAAGCACTCAAATGGAAATGCCGATCACCCTGCGGGCACAAATGTAGCTTATTACTGCAAAAGTGCTAAAAGTGCACAGACTGGATCAGAACTCTGTGCACAGACTGGGTCAGAACTCTGTGCACAGACTGGATCAGAACTCTGTGCACAGACTGGATCAGAACTCTGTGCACAGACTGGATCAGAACTCTGTGCAGAGACTGGATCAGAACTCTCTGAATATGTGCTTTGCTCTGGCTAAGTTATGTTTAACAGCTGTCTTGACTCAGGTGAATTTTATCACTTTATCACTATGAGTGGTGGGAGAAGTACAGAGTCCTTCTGTTCTTCTGGACAAATCAAATCAAATCAATATTTATTTATATAGCGCATTTCACAACACAATGCGCTTCACAGAAAAAACCCAGCCTAAACCCCCACAAGAGCAAGCCAATGGCAACAGTGACAAGGAAAAACTCCCTGGTGTAGCTAGGAAGAAACCTTGGGAGGAACCAGACTCAAGGGGGGAACCCATCCTCATCTGGTCGGCTCAGGGTCTAGGGCTTAATGACCAGCATGGTCAAAACAGACAATGTCCATGTTAATAGAATTAGCAGCAGCTAGATGACAGTCCAGATGTGGTGGCGATGATAGTGGGGAACTGGGCGCCGATGGCGGCGGGAACAGCGGGCAGCGGTGTGAGGAGGGGAGGGGCAAGCGGTGACGGAGAGGAAGCCGGACAGCAGCGGTGAGGGAGTCCAGCATAAGCCCCGCCGGCAGAATGTAGAAGAAAGAGAGAGAAAGTGTAATAGAGCAGTTAGGGGAAAGTGTAATAGAGCAGTTAGGGGAAAGTGTAATAGAGCAGTTAGGGGAAAGTGTAATAGAGCAGTTAGGGGAAAGTGTAATAGAGCAGTTAGGGGAAAGTGTAATAGAGCAGTTAGGGGAAAGTGTAATAGAGCAGTTAGGGGAAAGTGTAATAGAGCAGTTAGGGGAAAGTGTAATAGAGCAGTTAGGGGAAAGTCTAATAGAGCAGTTAAGGGAAAGTGTAATAGAGCAGTTAGGGGAAAGTCTAATAGAGCAGTTAGGGGAAAGTCTAATAGAGCAGTTAGGGGAAAGTGTAATAGAGCAGCAGGAGGCACAGACTAATACAGCACAGTGGAGTTTATATGCTTTAAATAAACTCTGCTGTAGTTATGGGATAGAGGCACAGACTAATACAGCACAGTGGAGTTTATATGCTTTATGTAAACTCTGCTGTAGTTATGGGATAGAGGCACAGACTAATACAGCACAGTGGAGTTTATATGCTTTAAGTAAACTCTGCTGTAGTTATGGGATAGAGGCACAGACTAATACAGCACAGTGGAGTTTATATGCTTTAAGTAAACTCTGCTGTAGTTATGGGATAGAGGCACAGACTAATACAGCACAGTGGAGTTTATATGCTTTATGTAAACTCTGCTGTAGTTATGGGATAGAGGCACAGATTAATACAGCACAGTGGAGTTTATATGCTTTATGTAAACTCTGCTGTAGTTATGGGATAGAGGCACAGACTAATACAGCACAGTGGAGTTTATATGCTTTAAGTAAACTCTGCTGTAGTTATGGGATAGAGGCACAGACTAATACAGCACAGTGGAGTTTATATGCTTTAAGTAAACTCTGCTGTAGTTATGGGATAGAGGCACAGACTAATACAGCACAGTGGAGTTTATATGCTTTAAGTAAACTCTGCTGTAGTTATGGGATAGAGGCACAGACTAATACAGCACAGTGGAGTTTATATGCTTTATGTAAACTCTGCTGTAGTTATGGGATAGAGGCACAGACTAATACAGCACAGTGGAGTTTATATGCTTTATGTAAACTCTGCTGTAGTTATGGGATAGAGGCACAGACTAATACAGCACAGTGGAGTTTATATGCTTTAAGTAAACTCTGCTGTAGTTATGGGATAGAGGCACAGACTAATACAGCACAGTGGAGTTTATATGCTTTAAGTAAACTCTGCTGTAGTTATGGGATAGAGGCACAGACTAATACAGCACAGTGGAGTTTATATGCTTTAAGTAAACTCTGCTGTAGTTATGGGATAGAGGCACAGACTAATACAGCACAGTGGAGTTTATATGCTTTAAGTAAACTCTGCTGTAGTTATGGAATAGAGGCACAGACTAATACAGCACAGTGGAGTTTATATGCTTTAAGTAAACTCTGCTGTAGTTATGGGATAGAGGCACAGACTAATACAGCACAGTGGAGTTTATATGCTTTAAGTAAACTCTGCTGTAGTTATGGGATAGAGGCACAGACTAATACAGCACAGTGGAGTTTATATGCTTTAAGTAAACTCTGCTGTAGTTATGGGATAGAGGCACAGACTAATACAGCACAGTGGAGTTTATATGCTTTAAGTAAACTCTGCTGTAGTTATGGGATAGAGGCACAGACTAATACAGCACAGTGGAGTTTATATGCTTTAAGTAAACTCTGCTGTAGTTATGGGATAGAGGCACAGACTAATACAGCACAGTGGAGTTTATATGCTTTATGTAAACTCTGCTGTAGTTATGGGATAGAGGCACAGACTAATACAGCACAGTGGAGTTTATATGCTTTAAGTAAACTCTGCTGTAGTTATGGGATAGAGGCACAGACTAATACAGCACAGTGGAGTTTATATGCTTTAAGTAAACTCTGCTGTAGTTATGGGATAGAGGCACAGACTAATACAGCACAGTGGAGTTTATATGCTTTATGTAAACTCTGCTGTAGTTATGGGATAGAGGCACAGACTAATACAGCACAGTGGAGTTTATATGCTTTATGTAAACTCTGCTGTAGTTATGGGATAGAGGCACAGACTAATACAGCACAGTGGAGTTTATATGCTTTATGTAAACTCTGCTGTAGTTATGGGATAGAGGCACAGACTAATACAGCACAGTGGAGTTTATATGCTTTAAGTAAACTCTGCTGTAGTTATGGGATAGAGGCACAGACTAATACAGCACAGTGGAGTTTATATGCTTTAAATAAACTCTGCTGTAGTTATGGGATAGAGGCACAGACTAATACAGCACAGTGGAGTTTATATGCTTTATGTAAACTCTGCTGTAGTTATGGGATAGAGGCACAGACTAATACAGCACAGTGGAGTTTATATGCTTTAAGTAAACTCTGCTGTAGTTATGGGATAGAGGCACAGACTAATACAGCACAGTGGAGTTTATATGCTTTAAGTAAACTCTGCTGTAGTTATGGGATAGAGGCACAGACTAATACAGCACAGTGGAGTTTATATGCTTTATGTAAACTCTGCTGTAGTTATGGGATAGAGGCACAGACTAATACAGCACAGTGGAGTTTATATGCTTTATGTAAACTCTGCTGTAGTTATGGGATAGAGGCACAGACTAATACAGCACAGTGGAGTTTATATGCTTTAAGTAAACTCTGCTGTAGTTATGGGATAGAGGCACAGACTAATACAGCACAGTGGAGTTTATATGCTTTAAGTAAACTCTGCTGTAGTTATGGGATAGAGGCACAGACTAATACAGCACAGTGGAGTTTATATGCTTTAAGTAAACTCTGCTGTAGTTATGGGATAGAGGCACAGACTAATACAGCACAGTGGAGTTTATATGCTTTATGTAAACTCTGCTGTAGTTATGGGATAGAGGCACAGACTAATACAGCACAGTGGAGTTTATATGCTTTATGTAAACTCTGCTGTAGTTATGGGATAGAGGCACAGACTAATACAGCACAGTGGAGTTTATATGCTTTAAGTAAACTCTGCTGTAGTTATGGGATAGAGGCACAGACTAATACAGCACAGTGGAGTTTATATGCTTTAAGTAAACTCTGCTGTAGTTATGGGATAGAGGCACAGACTAATACAGCACAGTGGAGTTTATATGCTTTAAGTAAACTCTGCTGTAGTTATGGGATAGAGGCACAGACTAATACAGCACAGTGGAGTTTATATGCTTTAAGTAAACTCTGCTGTAGTTATGGGATAGAGGCACAGACTAATACAGCACAGTGGAGTTTATATGCTTTATGTAAACTCTGCTGTAGTTATGGGATAGAGGCACAGACTAATACAGCACAGTGGAGTTTATATGCTTTATGTAAACTCTGCTGTAGTTATGGGATAGAGGCACAGACTAATACAGCACAGTGGAGTTTATATGCTTTAAGTAAACTCTGCTGTAGTTATGGGATAGAGGCACAGACTAATACAGCACAGTGGAGTTTATATGCTTTAAGTAAACTCTGCTGTAGTTATGGGATAGAGGCACAGACTAATACAGCACAGTGGAGTTTATATGCTTTAAGTAAACTCTGCTGTAGTTATGGGATAGAGGCACAGACTAATACAGCACAGTGGAGTTTATATGCTTTAAATAAGCTGCTGTATGAACTCTTACTCTATGGGCATAGATAATTCTCTTGTAATGTTTTAAAGCTGTTTAAATTGTAGATGGGGGTATGCTGGCATACAAAGTGGGGTATTTCTAGTGACTCTTAAATGTTTTAAGGCTTATTTTAGTATGAGTAGTACAACATTATGCTTGTAGTGAACTATACGTTCTGTCCTGTATATGGGCGTTTATTGCATATTGATCGGAGCATTGATTGAAAGACACATTTCCATGTATTTGGACCCATGGAATATGATTCAATTCACTTGAGATGAAAGCAGCAGTAAAGTTCTCTAGTCACAGTAAATCCATACATTCTTCTTCCTGTCAGTGTTTCAGGAATGTGAACTGCAAAGAAAATGTCTGTCTTGTAATGTTTTAGTCTTGTAATGAGACTTAAAATCATTTTATTTCCTCTAAAGTGGAAAATATTAGCTTGTTTTGTTACTTTTAAGTGAAATTATTTTAACCCACTGGCAAATCTTGAAATGTCTTATTTAGCAAAAAAGTAACAGAAATAAGATTATAAAGTCTAAATATAAGATTAAAATGCTTGTTAAGATTAGTTTTTTGTGTGGATAAACTTCTAGAACTTTCCTGCAAGTCAGACTGACCTGTCCAGGACTTACTCTCATCCAGAGGACCATGCACTGCAAAAAATGTCTGTCTTAACAAGTGTTTTAGTCTTGTAATGAGACTTAATGGAGCTATATGTAACACATTTACTGTACTAAATCATAAAATGACCATGATATGTCATCAGAGATTAAGGAAACATGCTAAGTCGAAATTCTGGCTTCTCCGACAACAATGCTACAGCCAGTATGATCTCCTTTGAAATTTCCATTCCAGGTTGGAACGTCTGTATTTGTTTTGGCCTGTGTGATTCACTATTCTCCGAGTTGGCTCCGCCCACTTCCCATTACGAACAACCAGATGTACTCCGGCACTCCGACAGCCGATTTACGAATGCCTAAGCTAAGTTCAACATCGTTTCCATTTAGCTAGTTAGCTAAAGATTTAAATATATGTATATAGTTACTAGCTAAACATACCACTAATGTTAGCTTATATCTGTGTGACCGTAAACATAGCCAGCCATGCATCTAGCTAACATTGACAGAGTTATAAAAAATCCACATGAGCTGGTTTATAATTTGCAAACAATAAATAAATTGCAGATGTATACATTCGCTGATCAGCTTACAGTGTAGGACTCGTCGTCGCTTGTCATTGTGAAAATAGAATAAGCTTGTCTCAAAATATAATGTTGTGCTCGGCTCATCTTGCGCTCGGGTTCGTTCAGTGTCCTCAACCTGGCAACCCATGTGAGCTTCGAGTCTGGGGAGGGGAGGAGGGGGCGGGCGGAGACAACTTTCTCCAATATTGTGAATTTGGACTGCAGTACCCATTTTAAACGCTCGGTTTCAAAGTTACATATAGCTCCTTTAAAACAAGCTAATATTTTCCACTTTTGAGGGGAAAAAATATGATTTTAATTTACTTTTTACTTGACAAGTGAAATTATCGTATTCCATTCCCAAATTTTGAAATGAGTAAAAATATCTCACCCCCCTGGAAGATAGTTTGTTTTATTAAGTAAAAAAGTAACAGAAACAAGATTCTAAAGTCTAAATATAAGATTAAAATGATTGTTAAGATTTGTTTTTCGTGTGGATAAACTTCTAGAACTTTCCTGCAAGTCAGACTGATCTGTCCAGGACTTACTCTCATCCAGAGGACCATGCAAAGAGATTATTCTAGAAGAAAGACAGTAAGGTGGCCAATTAAAATATTTTCCCTATTAAAATATTCTATGCTTTGCTGTAAGAACATTGTACATTAGATTAGCCTTTTAAAAGCTGAATTAATACATGTAAACCAAAATACAGTGTGGCGAACCCACTGGTGAGCAGTTATTTCTGGGCTTAATATCACATGCTTTATATTCAGTTTTAGATGATTTTGTTTATCTGACCTGCCTCTGGTCCTGTAAAGGCTTTATTTATATTATTCAACTTTGAACACGAGGACAAAGCATTATCATATATCATATATCATATCATATATCCTCAGGACAAAAATTCTGCTTATTACATTTTTGGTCTCAAGTTTCTGTGATCATTTCTTAAAATTATTTATTTCTTAGCCAACACTGGCCTGTTTGGATAGACACTCGACCATAATAAATGTTCATCGTATTGTTTAAATACACACATTATATCTGAAGCTGTAAAAAAATAACAGTTTACACTGATGGTTGAATAATTAGAAAACCAAGCAAAATATCAAACTGTTTCAGTATTTGTGTAATACCAGGATCATTGCTGCACAATAACCATGTAATCTCTCCACTGGCTTGCACCTCCTCCTAAAGGGTGTCTCCTCCTATAGGGCTCTCCTCCTATAGGGAACCTCCTCCTATAGGTGTCATGGTTTTGACCCTGTTTCCCCTTGCGGTCGTTCTCTTTGGTGGCCACGCGAGGGCGCTGCCCTTTTGGTAGATGCTTGCTCCGCCCTGCTGAGTTGTCGGATCTTTTGTTAAGCATTTACACCTGTTGCGTAGTCACCGGAAAGATATATATAAGCCTACCGTTTCCTTCATTCGGGGCTTCGACATTGATTGTTAATTGTATGTACTGTGGTGTTATTGTTGGCTGTGAATTTTCGTACCATTTTGGCTATTCGCCCATTTTTAACGTCTCTTAGTTGAGACAGGGCTTATTTCTTACTGGCTTGGTAGGTTGATTATCTCGTAGAAGTTTGGGACCGTAAATCTCTGCTCTATTTCGCCATAGTGTGCTTTTTCTCCGTGTATGGAGATTTGGGCATTTCTGTTGGGAACTTTAGTCCAGTTCGCCTCTAGGTGCATGTCGTCTCATGTGAGATTGGGCGTTTGCGCTTCTGCTGGGCTGCTTAGCTTGTGGAAGTGGATAGTAGTTGTTCTTTGTCCCCCTTCGCCTGTTTGGTTTTCTTACCTAGAGACCTGGCGTTTTGCTTCTACTCAATTCCGTGTTACTGTAAGCCAGTAAGTAGCCTTGGTACGTTTTTCCCTGTTTAGTCTCCTTCTCGTGGACTACGTTCCCCGTTGTTGTGATTCAGGGTTTTATTTATATTGAGGCTTCGTGCTATTATGTTTGCGTAAGTCTTTTGTTGCAGCTGTCCTGTTCGCCTTTTTGCCTTTGAGACGATTTTGTTGCGAACTGTTGTTCTGTTTCGTTCTCCGGGTGTGTTGTCTCCTTATGTGGAGCTTGGGCGATGCTGTGGACGTGCTTGTGTTTGACTGCGTGTTTTTTATAGCCTCGGAACGTTAGCTCTCTGTTCCATTTCGCCTCGTTACATTTTTTCCATTAGTCAGAGGCTAGGGCGGTTGTTTTATATCAAGCTTGCGTTAGTCTGTGGATAGTAAAGTTATGGGACGACGGTGCTCCGTCGGCTCACCTGTAAAATGTTTCTCTCTCTTGGGAGATCGGGTGTTTACCCTCTTGGTTTATGCATTGGACTGCTAGCCTTTTTTATCGCCATGGAACGTTAAATCTCTGTTCCTTTGCCTCGTTTCATCTCCTGTCTGAGAGGTTAGGGCGTGGCTCTGTTTTAAGCTTGGTCATTTTGCTGGTAAGGTTATGGGACTGCGGTTCTCCGGTGGCTCGCCTGTAATGTTTCTTCCCCCTGGGAGATCGGGCGTTTACCCTCCTCTAGGTTCTGCATATGACTGTTAGTGCTAGCTTATTGAATTAGCCACGTAACGTTATATCTGTTCTTTTGCCTCTTATTAAATTATTTCATTCTTCATTTGTTGATTGTTTATTTGTGCCTTTTCGCTACTCGCCCGTTCATTGTGTCTCGTTACCGAGACAGGGCGTGTATTATGTCTGGCTGTTCAGATCCCTGTCCTTGCGCTCTACTTAGCGTTTGACAGTAAGCCGGGTAGTAGCGTCTGTAATAGTGTTCGTTGTTCCTTGTCTTGTCTCCTCCCTTATCTGCGGGGTATCCCGCCTTAGTGGCCTAAGGGCTTAATGATTCCCCTTGCTGCGTTTGGCTCCTCCCACCTCACACGTCACGCCCCATTACAATAGGGCGTCTCCTCCTATAGGCACCTCCTCCTCATATAGGCCCCTCCTCCTATAGGGCTCTCATCCTATAGGCACCTCCTCCTCCTCGCCCCTTCAAGCCAAACACCCTCCCTCCCCTACACCCCACCCCTAAGAGACCAGCCAGGGGCAAATATGAAGAAACACACCCCTTGTGAGAGCTGAAGTATGCTTAATTCCTTATCTGTGTGTTTTAGGCAGGGGGGCCTTCATTTTTAATCTAAAATTCGAGCCGTTTCTCCATCTCTCGCAGACGCAATTAGGATGCTCACTTGTGAACTGTTTGAGATAAAATGGGTGCTTAATGAGTTTCTCCGCACCAGTCCTTGGTAATGCTCTCCCCATCTGGTCTCTCCTGCTTTGTAGCCCTTTTCTCTGTTTAACTGGGTGTCTTTTATCCATCTCCTAATACAAATTTAATGAATTCTGCTGATTAAAAAAACATACACACCCAGACAGGCTGATTTGTAATTTAGTCCTGGCTCAGGACTTCATAGAGACGTGTAGTTGTACAAAGCCAGGTTGGACATGCTGACTGCATGGCGCTCTCCAAGGCACCAGCCTGTAAAACTCCCAGCTCGCACCAGATGGTCCAGTCCCAACGTTATCAAACCAAAATATCAACCATTTGTGGGGTTTTATTCGCATCAGATTTTGTGCTCATAAACACAGCTCTTGAGACGCCGGCGAGTCTATGGAACAACAAAGGAAAAAGTGTTTTTCAATCTTTCCTGGAAATTAGGGGGTGGAGGGTGTGTAGTTAGCGGAGCCTGACAGCCAGCCATGTCCCTCTGCTGCCACATCCTGTTCTTCCTGGTGTAACAGCCGCGATTATGAAGCACACTAAATGTAAATGTGTCCAATTTGAGCAGGTAACCGAACGCACTCACAGGAACGCTGGAAATTAACATTAATAAGAACTCATTTGCAGGTCAAAAATGCATTCAAATCCATCAGAAGTTTAGTGAACTGATCGACAGATGAAGAGGATTATGGGTGAAGCTTTCTGACACTGCTTACAATTATTTTACATAAAATGAATCTGACCAAAAACGTTTTCAATGTAAAAAAAGCTAAGTTACTCTCGCATAGAACACTCTCTCGTGTTCATGTTTGTTAATTTGAATGTATTTTGTTGTGTCAGGCTTTTGTCTTTTGTTTTTTTCATGCACTGTGTGTCTGTTGTGGTGCGGGGAGGCAGGCTGGAGATTTTTCGGGGCACTCCTGCCGCTTGTTTTGATGATATTGACGAATTGTCTAGTCGGGATAATTTTGTTTGTGGTCGTCACCATGGAGACGCATTCGCAACATATGCTGGGGAATGTCCGTTGGATCTGCAGCAACAAAGTTTACTATCGCTCTTCATCGGAGTTGAAGATGTCGGGACTGATCAGAGAGTGCAGGCGGTCTTCAAAGGGCAACCATGGAAGGGTAGGAGAAGATGATGCGGGGGAGGAGTGAGGCGACGAGTGGGAAGGCAGTTCGGTGCTCCGTTTCGACTGTACAGAGACCGCAACACTGCGTGGATGGAGGAAAGTCGTGGAGGCGGAGTTTGTGTGTTGGACTGCTAAATGACACTGGACATCTCGGGACAGCGGGGGCTATTTTTAATCATGGCTGTATTCAACTTTAATTCATTTAATTTGATATTGAATGTCTTTATTTGGTGTGTTTGTTTGTGTGTTGTGGGTCTGCCCTACTGTCTGTCTTTTTTGTTGTCGCTGGTGGCTACAACTGAAGTTCCCTAAAGGGAAAATAAAAGTTATTATATTCTATTCTATAGCCTACAAGCGCTGTCTATAAGTATAATGGGGAGCCTGGTTCGGAGGACCAGACGTGACGGAGAGGGAATCTGAAAGTTTATTCCTGTGAAAGAATTAACCACAAACACGGAAATAATCCACGATAAGGAAGGGAAGAAAGAAGGAAATAAAGTTTCATCTCACTCTCACTAAGAGTGACAAAACAGAGCTAACAGAAAAGGAGGAAAAATTATAGCAAGCCAGAAAATAATGGGCGAAAAAACTCGTAGGCTTGAGTATAGGTAAAAAAGGAAATATTACCTCTTACTCTCGATGCCAGAGAGTAGAAAAATTAGAGAGATAAAAAATAGAAAATAAGGTGGCCCGGAAAACTGGCCGAAATAATCTCCGAGAATATAGACTCATAGCTCCGAGTGCAGTCAAATAAAGAAAAGGAAAACCTCTCACCCTCAATACGAGAGAGTAGTGCAAACAGAGAGGGGCAAACAGAGAGGGGCAAACAGAGAGGGGCAAACAGAGAGGGGCAAACAGAGAGGGGCAAACAGAGAGGGGCAAACAGAGAGGTGCAAACAGAGAGGGGCAAACAGAGAGGGGCAAACAGAGAGGGGCAAACAGAGAGGGGCAAACAGAGAGGTGCAAACAGAGAGGGGCAACCAGAGAGGTGCAAACAGAGAGGGGCAAACAGAGAGGGGCAAACAGAGAGGTGGAAAGGAAACGGAAAAGCAGGAACTGTCTCAGAGAGAAAAGCACAGGAGAATAGAGCCGAGGGACAGAGAATGCAAAAGTGAAACAGGATCCTAAAAGGAAGCTCTAATGCAACAAAGGCCAGTCCCGCGTTACTCCAAAGCAAGGCGATGGAGCAAAGTGGTCACCATTTGATGCCTAAATCCTAAACCTTTACTGGCTAAGTGTCAACACGAAGAAAAAACCGAAGCACCGGAAAACAGAAGCGCATAGCCGGCAGATAACCTAGAACAGGTGAGAAGAATAAGTGCCCTCGTGCCGCTCCGAGGGAGAACGACCGCAGAAATAACAAGAGGCTGGCAGAACCATGACAATAACTCCTTAATTTCAACTTGCAAAAACTAGGCCTGCCTTTAAAAGTACTGATATCAAAATGAGGCCAAGTCAGGGCTGTTTCTAGGGGGGGGGTGGGGGGGGCAATGACCCCCCCAAATGCTACGCCTGCCCCCCCCCAAAGCCAAATCCAGAAAAAATTAAATCCGAAAATATGAAGTCGGCGCTACGGTAGGCTATTAGAGCTACAGACGATTCGGCCAATCATAAAAATGCCACATCGAAATAATACATTTCTCTAATATCTGATTGGTTGGTTTGGCTATATAAAACATGGAGATGCAGTGAGAGAGAGTAGAGAGAGAGGTCAGTTTCTTTGATCAATCTATGCTGTCTCTTCTTGATAACTGTAACTGTTACGCATTGCTTAGGTTATAATATTCGCTAGCCTAGCTTACTCAGTGAGTTGAGGATAGTATAATATTCGCTAGCCTAGCTTACTCAGTGAGTTGAGGATAGTATAATATTCGCTAGCCTAGCTTACTCAGTGAGTTGAGGATAGTATAATATTCGCTAGCCTAGCTTACTCAGTGAGTTGAGGATAGTATAATATTCGCTAGCCTAGCTTACTCAGAGAGTTGAGGATAGTATAATATTCGCTAGCCTAGCCTACTCAGTGAGTTGAGGATAGTATAATATTCGCTAGCCTAGCTTACTCAGTGAGTTGAGGATAGTATAATATTCGCTAGCCTAGCTTACTCAGTGAGTTGAGGATAGTATAATATTTGCTAGCCTAGCTTACTCAGTGAGTTGAGGATAGTATAATATTCGCTAGCCTAGCTTACTCAGTGAGTTGAGGATAGTATAATATTCGCTAGCCTAGCCTACTCAGTGAGTTGAGGATAGTATAATATTCGCTAGCCTAGCTTACTCAGTGAGTTGAGGATAGTATAATATTCGCTAGCCTAGCTTACTCAGTGAGTTGAGGATAGTATAATATTCGCTGGCCTAGCCTACTCAGTGAGTTGAGGATAGTATAATATACGCTAGCCTAGCTTACTCAGTGAGTTGAGGGTAGTATAATATTATCTAGCCTAGCCTACTCAGTGAGTTGTGGATAGTATAATATTCTCTAGCCTAGCCTACTCAGTGAGTTGAGGATAGTATAATATTCGCTAGCCTAGCCTACTCAGTGAGTTGAGGATAGTATAATATTCGCTAGCCTAGCTTACTCAGAGAGTTGAGGAAAGTATAATATTCGCTAGCCTAGCTTACTCAGTGAGTTGAGGATAGTATAATATTCGCTAGCCTAGCTTACTCAGTGAGTTGAGGATAGTATAATATTCGCTAGCCTAGCTTACTCAGTGAGTTGAGGATAGTATAATATTAGCTAGCCTAGCTTACTCAGTGAGTTGAGGATAGTATAATATTCGCTAGCCTAGCTCACTCTGAGTTGAGGATAGTATAATATTCGCTAGCCTAGCTTACTCATTGAGTTGAGGATAGTATAATATTCGCTAGCCTAGCTTACTCAGTGAGTTGAGGATAGTATAATATTCGCTAGCCTAGCTTACTCAGTGAGTTGAGGATAGTATAATATTCGCTAGCCTAGCCTACTCAATGAGTTGAGGATAGTATAATATTCGCTAGCCTAGCTTACTCAGTGAGTTGAGGATAGTATAATATTCGCTAGCCTAGCCTACTCAATGAGTTGAGGATAGTATAATATTCGCTAGCCTAGCTTACTCAGTGAGTTGAGGATAGTATAATATTCGCTAGCCTAGCTTACTCAGTGAGTTGAGGATAGTATAATATTCGCTTGCCTAGCCTACTCAGTGAGTTGAGGATAGTATAATATACGCTAGCCTAGCTTACTCAGTGAGTTGAGGGTAGTATAATATTATCTAGCCTAGCCTACTCAGTGAGTTGAGGATAGTATAATATTATCTAGCCTAGCCTACTCAGTGAGTTGAGGATAGTATAATATTCGCTAGCCTAGCTTACTCAGTGAGTTGAGGATAGTATAATATTATCTAGCCTAGCCTACTCAGTGAGTTGAGGATAGTATAATATTCTCTAGCCTAGCCTACTCAGTGAGTTGAGGATAGTATAATATTCCCTAGCCTAGCC
This sequence comes from Synaphobranchus kaupii, assembly GCA_029718625.1. Taxonomy (NCBI): domain Eukaryota; kingdom Metazoa; phylum Chordata; class Actinopteri; order Anguilliformes; family Synaphobranchidae; genus Synaphobranchus; species Synaphobranchus kaupii. Next base: position 16,419,518 of record CM056376.1, read on the forward strand.
TACTCAGTGAGTTGAGGATAGTATAATATTCGCTAGCCTAGCTTACTCAGTGAGTTGAGGATAGTATAATATTCGCTAGCCTAGCTTACTCAGTGAGTTGAGGATAGTATAATATTCGCTAGCCTAGCTTACTCAGTGAGTTGAGGATAGTATAATATTCGCTAGCCTAGCTTACTCAGTGAGTTGAGGATAGTATAATATTCGCTAGCCTAGCTTACTCATTGAGTTGAGGATAGTATAATATTCGCTAGCCTAGCTTACTCAGTGAGTTGAGGATAGTATAATATTCGCTAGCCTAGCTTACTCAGAGAGTTGAGGATAGTATAATATTCGCTAGCCTAGCTTACTCAGAGAGTTGAGGATAGTATAATATTCGCTAGCCTAGCTTACTCAGTGAGTTGAGGATAGTATAATATTCTCTAGCCTAGCCTACTCAGTGAGTTGAGGATAGTATAATATTCTCTTGCCTAGCCTACTCAGTGAGTTGAGGATAGTATAATATTCGCTAGCCTAGCTTACTCAGTGAGTTGAGGATAGTATAATATTAGCTAGCCTAGCTTACTCAGTGAGTTGAGGATAGTATAATATTCGCTAGCCTAGCTCACTCTGAGTTGAGGATAGTATAATATTCGCTAGCCTAGCTTACTCATTGAGTTGAGGATAGTATAATATTCGCTAGCCTAGCTTACTCAGTGAGTTGAGGATAGTATAATATTCGCTAGCCTAGCTTACTCAGTGAGTTGAGGATAGTATAATATTCGCTAGCCTAGCCTACTCAATGAGTTGAGGATAGTATAATATTCGCTAGCCTAGCTTACTCAGTGAGTTGAGGATAGTATAATATTCGCTAGCCTAGCCTACTCAATGAGTTGAGGATAGTATAATATTCGCTAGCCTAGCTTACTCAGTGAGTTGAGGATAGTATAATATTCGCTAGCCTAGCTTACTCAGTGAGTTGAGGATAGTATAATATTCGCTTGCCTAGCCTACTCAGTGAGTTGAGGATAGTATAATATACGCTAGCCTAGCTTACTCAGTGAGTTGAGGGTAGTATAATATTATCTAGCCTAGCCTACTCAGTGAGTTGAGGATAGTATAATATTATCTAGCCTAGCCTACTCAGTGAGTTGAGGATAGTATAATATTCGCTAGCCTAGCTTACTCAGTGAGTTGAGGATAGTATAATATTATCTAGCCTAGCCTACTCAGTGAGTTGAGGATAGTATAATATTCTCTAGCCTAGCCTACTCAGTGAGTTGAGGATAGTATAATATTCCCTAGCCTAGCCTACTCAGTGAGTTGAGGATAGTATAATATTCGCTAGCCTAGCTTACTCAGTGAGTTGAGGATAGTATAATATTCGCTAGCCTAGCTTACTCAGTGAGTTGAGGATAGTATAATATTTGCTAGCCTAGCTTACTCAGTGAGTTGAGGATAGTATAATATTCGCTAGCCTAGCTTACTCAGTGAGTTGAGGATAGTATAATATTCGCTAGCCTAGCTTACTCATTGAGTTGAGGATAGTATAATATTCGCTAGCCTAGCTTACTCAGTGAGTTGAGGATAGTATAATATTCGCTAGCCTAGCTTACTCAGAGAGTTGAGGATAGTATAATATTCGCTAGCCTAGCTTACTCAGAGAGTTGAGGATAGTATAATATTCGCTAGCCTAGCTTACTCAGTGAGTTGAGGATAGTATAATATTCTCTAGCCTAGCCTACTCAGTGAGTTGAGGATAGTATAATATTCTCTTGCCTAGCCTACTCAGTGAGTTGAGGATAGTATAATATTCGCTAGCCTAGCTTACTCAGAGAGTTGAGGATAGTATAATATTGTCTAGCCTAGCTTACTCAGTGAGTTGAGGATAGTATAATATTCTCTAGCCTAGCTTACTCAGTGAGTTGAGGATAGTATAATATTCGCTAGCCTAGCTTACTCAGTGAGTTGAGGATAGTATAATATTCGCTAGCCTAGCTTACTCAGTGAGTTGAGGATAGTATAATATTCGCTAGCCTAGCTTACTCAGTGAGTTGAGGATAGTATAATATTCGCTAGCCTAGCTTACTCAGTGAGTTGAGGATAGTATAATATTCGCTAGCCTAGCTTACTCAGTGAGTTCAGGATAGTATAACATTCACTAGCCTAGCTTACTCAGTGAGTTGAGGATAGTATAATATTCGCTAGCCTAGCTTACTCAGTGAGTTGAGGATAGTATAATATTCGCTAGCCTAGCTTACTCAGTGAGTTGAGGATAGTATAATATTCGCTAGCCTAGCTTACTCAGTGAGTTGAGGATAGTATAATATTCGCTAGCCTAGCTTACTCATTGAGTTGAGGATAGTATAATATTCGCTAGCCTAGCTTACTCAGTGAGTTGAGGATAGTATAATATTCGCTAGCCTAGCTTACTCAGTGAGTTGAGGATAGTATAATATTCGCTAGCCTAGCTTACTCAGTGAGTTGAGGATAGTATAATATTCGCTAGCCTAGCTTACTCAGAGAGTTGAGGATAGTATAATATTCGCTAGCCTAGCTTACTCAGAGAGTTGAGGATAGTATAATATTCGCTAGCCTAGCTTACTCAGTGAGTTGAGGATAGTATAATATTCTCTAGCCTAGCCTACTCAGTGAGTTGAGGATAGTATAATATTCTCTTGCCTAGCCTACTCAGTGAGTTGAGGATAGTATAATATTCGCTAGCCTAGCTTACTCAGAGAGTTGAGGATAGTATAATATTGTCTAGCCTAGCTTACTCAGTGAGTTGAGGATAGTATAATATTATCTAGCCTAGCTTACTCAGTGAGTTGAGGATAGTATAATATTCGCTAGCCTAGCTTACTCAGTGAGTTGAGGATAGTATAATATTCTCTAGCCTAGCTTACTCAGTGAGTTGAGGATAGTATAATATTCGCTAGCCTAGCTTACTCAGTGAGTTGAGGATAGTATAATATTCGCTAGCCTAGCTTACTCAGTGAGTTGAGGATAGTATAATATTCGCTAGCCTAGCTTACTCAGTGAGTTGAGGATAGTATAATATTCGCTAGCCTAGCTTACTCAGTGAGTTGAGGATAGTATAATATTCGCTAGCCTAGCTTACTCAGTGAGTTGAGGATAGTTTAATATTCGCTAGCCTAGCTTACTCAGTGAGTTGAGGATAGTATAATATTCGCTAGCCTAGCTTACTCAGTGAGTTGAGGATAGTTTAATATTCGCTAGCCTAGCTTACTCAGTGAGTTGAGGATAGTATAATATTCTCTAGCCTAGCTTACTCAGAGAGTTGAGCATAGTGGCGAGAGTCTCCGTCGATTTTAAATAGATTGATTACATGTTGCATTTAGCCTAGTTGTTATAGCTGCGATTCTGCGAAACATCTGCAGCATTGCATTAGCTGGCTAAACGTGTGTGTGCGCGCCCGTGTGTGTGTGTGTGTTAGCTAGCCTACTGCTGCATGTTGGCTAGTCAGTCCTACTTTCCTCAAACTTTGGAATAATTCACATACAGTTGAAGTCAAAAATTTACATACACTTAGGTTGAAGTCATTAAAACAAATTTTTAACCACTCCACAGATTTCATGTTAACAAACTACAGTGTTGGCAAATCTACTTTGTGCATGACACAAGTACTTTTTCCAACAATTGTTTACAGACAGATTACTTCACTTTTAACTCACTATATCACAATTCCAGTGGGTCAGAAGTTTACATACACTAAGTTGACTGTGCCTTTAAATTTTTAATATTTGGTCGCATATTCTTTGCATGCCATGACTTCCTGAGGTCTGTGAGCCAACAACATCAAAAGACTCATGGGGCCCTATCTTGGCGATCTTGGCGCTTGGTCTAAGCGCATGGCGTAAAGTTAATTTAGGGCGTGTCCAAGTCCACTTTTGCTATTTTAACGGCGTGTTTTCTGGGCGCTAAGCACGGCGCAGCGTGCATGTGGGCTGAACCTAGTCTCTTCATTAATTATAGGTGTGTCTTGGGCGTGACATAAAATGTCATATCCCATACCCTTTAAAAGCCTGCTTTTCCATATGATGGCGAAACAGACATGCGCGTGCGTGTTTAGTGCGATCAAGGAATAGGCTATATGGATCACTAGTAGCATATGATAAATATTATTCGGACAAACCATTATGAGTTCCCGGTAATTTCCGACAGTGCTGTTATTTTACAAAATATATGCGGTTAAATTTCGTTAAAGGCAGCTGCAACAGAATACGCTACCAATGGCTTCCGTCTCACCTTAGAAAACGCCAAATTAGCCTGCTTGTTTAACAAATTTCGTTTGATTATGCAATGAAGCAATGAACTCATGTTCAAGCTTCATCCGAAGTTCATTACCTGCATTCTAATTTTGATTAATGAAATAAATAACGTTATTTTGCCTTAATGATTACAATAAATACAATAAAGCTGTCAGGTTGGCAACCCATAGGTTCACGCATATTTTCCCTTGTTTTATAATGTCCTGCTTATGGAAATGTGACCCACCTTTTTTTTTACTGGTAGCATAATGCTTTAAAACAATCCATTTTCCCAGGAAGACCGTTAAAAGTGTGATTTACAGCAGGGGAAACAGACCTGCTCCTCTAAAGCGCACATGCAGATAATGGTATTAAAATTAATTGTGAATTAATTGTAACGTGCTGCAAATTAGTTTTCGTTTATAATTAGACGTTTAGTTCTCTTTAAAATATTTTGTTCAGTTATGGAATAACAGGTGAAATCAGCGGGGTTTTAATAAGCTGAGGGTATGGAAACGTTGTCACTGTAATTTAAAATATATGAAGGACGAAGAATAGCTAAGGTTACAATTCAGTTAACATGGTGATATTTAGCTCCGTTTTTTAACCATAGGCTATCGAAAAAAACCTTATGCACAGCGAACACGCTGTAGCCTAGGCTATTTGAAAAACAATAAAAGCAATATTCACTGGACAAGGTTTTGAACTTTTTTCAGTCACAAACCATTCTATTTACTTACTGGCTGTATTCATAGATAAACAGAGCTGTATTGTAATGACATCTGAAGCGCATTTTCAAAACTCAAATGTTCGTCTATTGCAGTGTGCGAGTTTTCCATTGAATGACAATTCACGCATTAGGTGTAAATGACAATTTGCGCATTAGGCTTGATATAGGTGTTATCAGCTCCTTTTTAATGGATAGCCATTGTCCCGTACCATCGCACATCGCCTGGATGTTGATGGAGTGGGCTGAGAGCAATGTAATGTGGCATCGTTTCCCTTCGCTGAGGGTAAGGTATGTGGACCTATGGAACCTTTTATTATTATGCATTTTTGACATAGCCTACACAATAATAATATTTCACATTGTGATCTAGATATTTTAGTCTTGCTTGTGCACGCCCCTGTGTGTAACAGACAGGAGGGTACGCGCGTTGTGCACACGCCTATGTAGACGCACTTATATGCGCCATTAAAATAACATGTAACCAACTGCGACATGACTTTAGACCAGGTTTGTGGTGGTTCTAGCGCAAGCGCTTTCTGCTGGCTGAAGATAGCAATACGCCAGAAAGAATCCTGGCCACTCCTCATCTTAAGACGAACACACCCAGTTCACTTGGAATGGGCGCAAGAATACATGGTAGTTAAAGGATGTGAACGCAAGCCGTTATTATGAACCATGCGCCGGGTGTAAGATAGCAAAGACACTTTGGGTTAGCGCCGCTTTGCGCCGGGTGTAAGATAGGGCCCTTGATGTCTTACAAGTGATACTATAACGTCTCTGCATTTTAATGGAGCCTAAATAGCTTGCATAAGTAAAATATGGAAATACAGTTGTAAAATAGGAATATTAGTATTCTATAGAAATACATTTAACGTTAGGCTATTCAACATTTAACGTTAGGCTATGCGTAACTCCAAGCTTCCATGTCTGGGCTACGAGCTTCTGAGTTCATAAGCACAGCATAATTCCTTCTTATTTTTTTCTGGTAGTGTAGCCTAACGTTGCTTGCGGGAAATCTTTTGGTACTGGACCATGTAGCTAGGTTTAGTTTAGTTTTCTGTAGTGCAATGGATGTATAAGGCATGTTGATTTGCTTCGTAGTAGCCTAGCTTGTACCAGCTTCCTGACTAGCAGCTGACTGACGTTTCTCTGGCAAAACTAACGTTGGCTAACAAGCTTAATTGGACAAAGCATATTTCCCAGGAATCTTTACCCAGAAAGAAAACAATAGATACTACTAAGAAAGTAGCCTACCAGAGATTATTATTCTTCTTATTATAATTAAAAGTGTTTGCAGTAAGCTATATTCTCTGCAGAGTAGCGTAGACTAGAGCCATGTTCGGAGGCTATTGTAATTTAAGTGACTAACCCTGAAACAGATATGTTTTGGGAATTGGAGGTTTATAAATCCGATCTTTTAAGAGATTGCAGTTTATAGTAGGCTATCATCAATTATTAATGTATTATCGTAAATTCTTAATTTTCCTATTAGTTAATTTTATGGTGACATTGTCTTACGTGTGAAAAGGATGAACTGAACAGAGCTGAAGTGAAGAAATGAATGAAGACATAATAAAGAAATGTTGGCCGAGGCGAGCGTTGAAGGTTCAGTTTCCACAGTGAGTCAGACATGACCGCAAGAGCACAGCAGGCTCCACACACACAAATTTTCTTGTCGACATTTGTGTGAGATTAAAACATGTAGCACAGTTATTTATAGAATTTCTTTTTTTTACATTAATGCAACAACGCAATGTTAACCAGATGATATTCTGCATTAAAAATTTTTCTTTGCTTGACAAATGGCCATGGGATACCTGTTCCCATAACGTTAGCTAGCCTATTGCATACCTGCTGTGGTGTCCAGTGACTGAATTGTTTAACTAACAGGCTACAAGTGAACAGTTAATATTGTAAACATGTCTTTGCCTTTGCAATAAAAAAAAAAAAATTTTGTATGAGAAAACCAGAACATGTGCACACTGTTTGAGTCCAAAATGAAATTACACTTTGGTACCAACCAGGCGGGGTACGAACCCACTTCTCTTGCATTCTAAGGCTTGACGCCAACCAGAAGACCAAAGCGGTACAGTCACATGATATAGGCTATAGGCCATTTGTCATTGTCCATCTGACTTTCACCATTTCGCTGTAGTACAAGTGAAACATTGAACAGTTAATATGGAAAAATCTTTTGCCTTTGCAATAAAAATATGTTTGTTAATGTGAAAATAATAACAGTGCAATAAATGAAAAGTATTTAACAGTTGCACATTGTTTTTGTCGAAGATAAACTTGTGCCCTGTTGGGCTAGAACCCCCCCAATCCTCTGTGTGAGAGGCAGCAACTATAACCAGTAGGACACAGCAGCTTCATGGAAAACACAAAGCCATATAGCCGTTTTATCTGAGATTTTGTGATGTGTCCACATTAGTTTGAAGCGTTGTTATTGGGCGATAAGCTTGGGAGAGCAGGTATGTGATGTTGTTATCCAATGGGGAGAATTATTTTTTGAGGGTACAGAGGCAGGCAGGTAGTGAGGGTCTCTGTGTAGGCAGGAAAAATGGGAAGAAGAATGATGAGAAGAAGAAGAATTCCCACGCAAAGAGGAGAGTCGCAATTACTGCATGCTTTAGTAAATCAGAAGGAATACTTAATTGGCCTAATGTACATAATCTCCACCCTGTTTTAGCACTTTCTCTCCAGGTATAGATATGCATGCACACATTTAAGTGATTTTGACCCATTGGAACCCTTTAGTAAATCCGACATAGATAGTGCTATCCGGCCCTAAGTGTGTGCGTGCCTGCACTCGTGCATGTGTGTGTGTGTTTGCACATGTGTGCGTGACTGTGTGCGCGTACTCGTGTGTGTGTGTGTGTGTGTCTGTGTGTGTGTGTGCATGTGTGCATGTCTGTGTGTGTGCATTTGTGTTTGTGTGCATGTCTTTGCATTTGTGTGTGCGTGTCTGCATGTGAGTGTGTGTGTGTGTGTGTCTGCGTGCATCTGTGTGTGTGCGTGCGCATGTCTGTGCATTTGTGTGTGTGTGTGTGTGTACGCGTGTCTGTGCATTTGTGTGTGTGTGTGTGTGTGTGTGTGTGTGCGCGTGTCTGTGCATTTGTGTGTGTGTGTGTGTCTGCGTGTGTGTGTGCGTGTGTGTGTGCATTTGTGTGTGTGTGTGTGTGTCTGCGTGTGTGTGTGTGCGTGTGTGTGTGTGTGCGTGCGTGTCTGTGCATTTGTGTGTGTGTGTGTGTGTGTGTGTGTGTCTGCGTATGTGTGTGTGCGCGTGTCTGTGCATTTGTGTGTGTGTGTGTGTGTGTGTGTGTGTGTGAGCGTGTCTGTGCATTTGTGTGTGTGTGTCTGCGTGTGTGTGTGCGTGTGTGTGTGCGCGCGTGTCTGTGCATTTGTGTGTGTCTGCGTATGTGTGTGTGTGTGTGTGTGTGCGTGTGTCTGTGCATTTGTGTGTGTGTGTGTGTGTGTGTGTGTGTGTGTGTGCGCGTGTCTGTGCATTTGTGTGTGTGTGTGTGTGTGTCTGCGTGTGTGTGTGTGTGTGTGTCTGTGCATTTGGGTGTGTGTGTGTGTCTGCGTGTGTGTGTGTGTGTGTGTGTCTGTGCATTTGGGTGTGTGTGTGTGTGTGTGTGTATCTGTGTGTGGTTCTACAGCTCATTGTGTCTGAGGCTATTCTGGTAGCCCCCCCCCAGCCACATTAGCCAAAGATAATGAAACACCTCTCCCTGCCAAGGCCTGTGATGATGGACTGGGCTTCCCGCTGATATCACAGCTCCCAGCATGCCTCATGCCTCTGCCGCCAGCACAGTGCCCTGTTTGCAGGAGCAGAGAGGAAGGGAAGGCAGTGCAGCACATGGCACTTCCTGTTTCGCTCGACTCTACAACTTGACACACGAGGACCTGAGAGCCCAAAACCCTTAACCATCTGTATTCTCCCTTCCTGTTCACCTGATTACTGCCGTTATACCCCCACCTCACCTGCATGTGCATCTCTCTCTGCATCATTACTGTAGGCTGTGCTCTATGCTCTGTGTCTCTCTCTGGATCATTACTGTAGGCTGTGCTCTATGCTCTGTGTCTCTGGATCATTACTGTAGGCTGTGCTCTATGCTCTGTGTCTCTCTCTGGATCATTACTGTAGGCTGTGCTCTATGCTCTGTGTCTCTATCTGGATCATTACTGTAGGCTGTGCTCTATGCTCTGTGTCTCTGGATCATTACTGTAGGCTGTGCTCTATGCTCTGTGTCTCTATCTGGATCATTACGGTAGGCTGTGCTCTATGCTCTGTGTCTCTATCTGGATCATTACTGTAGGCTGTGCTCTATGCTCTGTGTCTCTATCTGGATCATTACGGTAGGCTGTGCTCTATGCTCTGTGTCTCTCTCTGGATCATTACTGTAGGCTGTGCTCTATGCTCTGTGTCTCTCTCTGGATCATTACTGTAGGCTGTGCTCTATGCTCTGTGTCTCTGGATCATTACTGTAGGCTGTGCTCTATGCTCTGTGTCTCTATCTGGATCATTACTGTAGGCTGTGCTCTATGCTCTGTGTCTCTGGATCATTACTGTAGGCTGTGCTCCATGCTCTGTGTCTCTGGATCATTACTGGAATAATGGAATAAATAAAAACCTAGTGCTTATGTTTGAGCTGCACTGGACTGTACTGCAGTGGAGCCTGATACTCACTGGACTGTACTGCAGTGGAACCTAATACTCACTGGAACTGTACTGCAGTGGAGCCTGATACTCACTGGAACTGTACTGCAGTGGAGCCTGATACTCACTGGACTGTACTGTAGTGGAGCCTGATACTCACTGGAACTGTACTGCAGTGGAGCCTGATACTCACTGGAACTGTACTGCAGTGGAGCCTGATACTCACTGGAACTGTACTGCAGTGGAGCCTGATACTCACTGGAACTGTACTGCAGTGGAGCCTGATACTCACTGGAACTGTACTGCAGTGGAGCCTGATACTCACTGGAACTGTACTGCAGTGGAGCCTGATACTCACTGGAACTGTACTGCAGTGGAGCCTGATACTCACTGGTCTGCACTGCAGTGGAGCCTGATACTCACTGGAACTGTACTGCAGTGGAACTTGATACTCACTGGACTGTACTGCAGTGGAGCCTGATACTCACTGGATTGTACTGCAGTAGAGCCTGATACTCACTGGAACTGTACTGCAGTGGAGCCTGATACTCACTGGAACTGTACTGCAGTGGAGCCTGATACTCACTGGACTGTACTGCAATGGAGCCTGATACTCACTGGAACTGTACTGCAGTGCTGATGATGATGATAATAATAATAATAATCAATCATAAATTTCAACCTGCCTCATATTCACTGGAGTTATAATTACAGCTGAGGGAAACCCAGACTTTATTATAAAATACTGAGGGAATTTGTCTTGAATGTGAGTCCTGTTCTACTACTTCTATGCATGTGTTTGTGTGAAATGTCACTGTGATGTGAGCACACCATGCAAGTCTTTTCCAATACAAAAAAAATAATTAAGAAAAAAAACAAATTTGACTTGTAATCAATAGTTAAAGGGGCATATTTAAAGGGATCCTATTGAAACTGCGTATAAATTCTGCACTGATTGAGCTGTTTAGATTGGCTATTCATTTGCTTCTTGATGGAAACAGCAGGTTAATTATCCAACTGGGATTTCCTCACCAGACTGAGAACAGGATTTTTTACTCACAATATGAGCAAAATTTTTGTAACTTCTGTGGGGATGCATAAACATTATGCAATTTAACCAAATAATTTTCTCTGAAGAAAAAAAAAACTTTTATCATTGATGACAGCCATGCAATAAGCACAATACAGCCCCCTCCGATGCACATGCTGCTGCTGTGGTTTGGTAGGGGCTGAAACTGATGCCTTTTGGGAAGATCAGAGACTGGGGGACCAGTCGCTGGTGCAAAGCTGAGTCTCACATGGGAATATGGGGCACAGTGCTATGGGGAGCCAAATGGGACATTAAACACTATGATTTACTCATTTAATAGAAATATCACTTTTTTTCTCACATTTAAATAAATAAATGTCCCCTATTCCTATATTTATGATATTTGAAAAAACTGGTGTAAATATTAAATGTACGATCCCAGAATGATATATATAAGCTAAATGTTTTTTTTTTAATTAGTGGTTTTCAACATTTAGTTAAATGTATAATAGTTTAGCTAAATGTACAACACTTTTACTAAATGTATGAAACATTTAGCTAAATATTTTGTTAAATATATGAAACATTTAGCTAAATGTATAAAACATTTACTAAATATATATAACATTTAGCTAAATATTTAACTAAATGCATGAAACATTTAGGTAAAGTATGAAACATTTACTAAATGTAAGAAACATTTAGATAAATATTTATCTAAATGTACAAAACATTTACGAAATGTATGAAATATTTAGCTAAATATTTCATAAATTTAGCTAAGTATGCTGTACATGTTGTACATATGTTGTACATTTAGCTTAATATTAAACAAAATGTATGAAACATTTTACTAAATGTTCAAAATATTTACTAAATGTATGAAACATTTAGCTAAATGTTTTATACATTTAGTAAATGTTTCGTACATTTAGCCAAATATTTAGCTAAATGTTTTATACATTTAGTAAATGTTTTATACATTTACCTAAATGTCTCATACATTTAGTTAAATATTTAGCTAAATGTTTCATACCTTTAGCTAAATGTTTTATATATTTAGTAAATGTTTCATACATTTAGCTAAATGTTTTATACATTTAATTAAATATTTAGCCAAATGTTTTATACATTTAGTAAAAGTTTTGTACATTTTGCTAAATTATTTATACATGTAATTAAATATTTAGCTAAGTTTTTTATACATTTATTAAAATGTTCATACATTTAGCTAAATTATTCAACATTTTATAACCACTAAATAATAAAACATTTAACTTATATACACTGCCCGGCCAAAAAAAAAGTTGCCAATGCACCCGTCATGCATAGTGCCCACTGTACAAGCCTCTGGAGGCAGTGTTATGATCTGGGGTTGCTTCAGTTGGTCAGGTCTAGGCTCAGCAACATTATGCAGCAATAAAATGAAGTCAGTGTACCTGAATGTACTGAATGACCAGGTTATCCCATCAATGGGCATATGCCAGGATGACAATGCTAAGATTCATCGGGCTCAAATTGTGAAAGAGTGGTTCAGGGAGCATGAGGAATCATTTTCACACATGAATTAGCCACCAGATTCCTGACCTTAACCCCATTGAAAGTCTTTGGGATGTGCGGGAGAACACTTTACGGAGTGGTTCGACTCTCCCGTCGTCAATACAAGATCTCAGCCAAAAACGTATGCTACTCTGGATGGAAATAAATGTTGTGACATTGCATAAGGTTGTCGAAACAATGCCACAACAAATGCGTGCCGTAATCAAAGCTAAAGGTGGTCCAACAATATTAGAGTGTGCAACTTTTTTTTTGGCCGGGCAGTGTATATAATTTTGGAATTGTACATTTAATATTTACGCCAGTTTTTTCAAAGATAATAAATATAGGAAAAAAGGATCGTTTTTTGTTTAAATGTGAGAAAAAAAGTGATGTTTTCATTAATGCAGAGTAAAGTCATGGTGTTTTATGTCCCATTCGGCACCCCATACAGCACATCGTCTCAGTCATCTGAGAGCTGTTATTTTCTTATTGGTATCAAGTTATCTCTCAATGTACAAACAAAGTAAAAGTCTAGTTTAACTTTTTATGAAGTTTTAATTTGGTGCAGAAATAATGGTGGAAGAATAATAATGACTAAAAAATTAAGTCACAGGTGAGATCATTTGAACGACCAGCAAACAGACCTCTTCACATTTCTTGGAACAAAATACTACTTGAACTTCATAGAATTGGACCATTTTGAATTACTGATATTTATTTTAACTAACATATTTATTGCTGTTGTCAAAATCATTGTCTCCTTATAACGAAATAGCCAACTTAAATTAAATGACATGGGGCAGGTTAAATATGATCTTTTCCTTCAAGCACTTTGAGAGTTGCATGGCTCAGTGCATGGCTCAGTGTAACACCAATGAAAAGATCATTTCTGCCACTGTTAACCCAAAGAGGGATACACTTTACAGAAGACCTGCTCTCTCTCTCTCTCTCTCTCTCTCTCTCTCTCTCTCTGATGTCTAACATGTTAGTGGTGTTAGGAAGCTCTTGCAGACATTACAGCTGGCATGGTCAATGATAAGCTGCATTGCAGCTGGCAGGTCAATGATAAGCTGCATTACAGCTGCATGGTCAATGATAAGCTGCATTGCATGGCTTTATACAGACTTCACTGCGTTAAAAAATCCATACTTACTGTGAGTGGCAACTTGCCATCGTCTTTTTGAATTGGTCATTTTCGGTATTGAGCCCCATTTACATAAAATCTGAAATGTATGTGGTTTAGCGGATGTAAATATGCAAGATCCTGCGCTCTTTCACTGGTAGTGCAGTTTGCTTTTACACCCACTGTGGCTGTTTTTTTTATTTTACCAGCGATGGTTTAACAGTGGCGAAAGCATCACTGTCCTTTTGTATCTTAATATGAACACGTACACTGTGTTTTATACAAAGAGCAATTCTACTGAATTATACTGGCTGAGCCAATACATATCTGTAAACCTGAGGAGGTTTATAGAACCTTTCGGCTACAAAGAAAGAAACCCCCAGATGTTTCTAACCGTAAAATATGCTCCTGTTCCAAAACCTGGAATCTAGAAAAGTTTTCCTTGGTTTCAGTGATGGCTGCTTTAGGCAGAGTTGCTGGTGGTTTCTATTTCTTTTTGGACTGGCTTTCTTTATGACAGTGGCATCCTGATAACATTTCTGTTTCACCCCTATAACACCTCTATTACACCCATATATCACACCCATAACATGCTCTGCACTATGTTTGGGCTCATTTTTAGCATTTGAGATGGATTTATTACACTCTTTATGCTTTTGACACATTGAATTACATTTGCATATAACTATATTTTAATGGACATTATGACACAAACACACACACACACACACACACACACACACACACACACACACACACACACACACACACACACACACACACACACACACACACACACACAGGAAAACTTGGCCATATATCAGTCCATAAGCCACTCACCCGCACAGGCAGAAAACTCAGATGATTTGATCATAGCTTCTCAACTACTGCCAGCTGATATAAGGATAAGGGTCATAACCTTTAATTGGGTAGAGTTTAGAGTTGGCCTTGTTTCTTGATTGCTTATGTCCCTATCTAACTCAGTTAAAAAACATTACCTTGAACAGTGTCTAGTTTAATATCTCTGCCACTTTGGGTCTGAATATCTGCGTAAGTCCTCCTTTCTTCCCGGAGAGCTCAGTGTTACCTGCACAGCCTCTGCTGCAAAGCCATGGTGATGTTAATCATTCCTCACGTGGGCAATAACTGTAAGAATGCTCAATATCACCCAAGGAACTGCATAGCACTTGACTCACAAAAGGACAACAGCAGCCTG